>JBBPBO010000001.1:13589841-13685210 GCA_037974295.1 Cicer cuneatum
GCTAATAGAAAAAGTTGCAATTTAAAAATTGATTTAATGTTTTATTATCTAAAATTTGAAATTTTAACCTATCGATTTTGAATTTGATCGTTGAAATTAATTTTAGGTAAAAAAAAAAATATATGAATATGATATTGGAAATTGTAATCAAATTATGTGTTTGTGTGATTGAATGTTCAAATTTCACAAATGATTTGATTTATGAAGGAATTATTTCAATTTGATTATTGTAATTACAGAAATCATTATAATTGTATAAATTAAACTTTTTTCATTTAGGGATGGCAACAATTGACATTGTAAATACTTCATCATTTAAGTTTATATTTTAGTTAGAGACTCACGATATTTGAGTAGATCTATATTGGTGTCATGCTATCTCTATTTTTGTGATAACATATTTGAAGAAGTTTGACTTAGACCTTAATATATATATATATATATATATGTTTTATAAATATTATTTAAAATAAGAATATCGATCATAATTTAAGTCTCACTTAAAAATTCCAATAATACTTTGTTTTGTAATAGATATGAGTTTGAAGTTAATAGTTGCTATATTGATTTCATGCCTATAAAAACTTATTTCTTGTTTGATTATTGTAAATATGAAAATAATTTCCATTTTGATAGCAATTATTGTTTGTATACACATTTGAACGCACTCACAATAAAAAGAAAATGTAGAAAAAATAATAGTTAAATAATAAATATTTTTAAAATAATTAAATGATATATATTTTTGTGTATTCAAATGTTTTTTTTTTATATCAAAATATGGTCAAATGTTTGTGTCCACATAAAAATTATTCTCATTTTGATAAAAAGTCTTCAAAATTATTATTTTGACTTAATGTGTGTATTTTTTTTTTTAACTTTCTACTTTAACAAGTGTAATCATATTTCTAGTCACTCCCCATATTTTTATTGATCTAGTTCCTAATTGTATTCACTATTTTATTAAAGAATTGTATATCTTTACCAACATTGTCCACGTAAAGAAGAAAAAACAAAACAAAAAATTAAATTGAAAAATAAAAAAAATGAATGAATAATTTCATAACTTTATAATATAAAATATCGTATCATATATTATGAAGATTAATATAAATATTTATTTTAAATACAATCTATGTAAATGGGTATATTGAAATAATTTAAATAAAATATCAACAAAGTGGAACAAATATAATTAAATTGCTTCATAGTGTTTGTTCCGTCTAAAATATTATCTACCTTAAACTGAAGTATCATACTACATCGCTTTCTATTTTTATAAGAAAAAAATGTAATTAAAACAAAAAAAAACAAAGGGAAAACCTTATATATAAATTTTGCCAAAAATCCTAACGTGGTGATATAGTCAACCAACATCAAAAATTAGAAATATGAATTGAAGATAAAAATAAGAAGGATTAAAGTTTCACAAAAGAAAATAAAAATAAAGATAACCAAAAGAGAGGAGATATGGTGTAAAAGAAATAAAAGATTTTTTGAATGAAAAAATTCTAAAAAAAAGAAAGGTTCACTGAGTGAAATAAATTATAAAATAAATAAATATGTAAGAAAGAATTTGTTAATTATTTATCATTATATATACAAATATTATTTTTTTTTTGAAATATGGATGTTAACTTTGCTTCTACAATTTTTTTTTAAAAAAGAAATTTGTATGAAAGAATTTGTTAATTATTTATCATTATAATACCAATACTTTTTTTGAAACATGGATGTTAACTTTGTTTCAACATTTTTTTTTTCTATAATCAAATTGTAATAACTTGATTTTACATGATGCAATTGGTCTCCTTTGGCCAAAATAAATCAATTTTATTTATGTCTTTTAATACACATTAACAACATTAATTTTCTAAGACATACAAAATATTCATGTTGTCAAAAAATATTCAAATTATGATTTTTATATTGAAAAAGTGCATAATATGTATATTGAAAATATTCAAAAAAAATATTATTTTTATTTGTTGTATTAAAAAATAAAGGGATTAATATTAGATAAATAATTAAGTTCTTAAATAAGTGTGATGCGTACTATTTTATGTGAAGCAAGACAATTATTTATCATTTATATTGATCTAGATTGTAGTTTCATTAATGATTTTTGAATAAGTCTATATTATTTATTTATTATTATTATTATTATTAAAATTGCTCTATATTTTTGTGACAATGCTCTATTTTTGTGAGAAGATTTTAGAGAGTTTGAATTAGAGCTTAATATATTAGAGCTTAATATATACTACTATATATATTTTATAGATATTATATTATTTAAAACTATAAGAATCTATACTAACATTAAATACAACCGATTTCAAACAATAATCATTATGCATTCTACAATTAATTAATGCAATAATACTTCTATTAAACTAAATTAAAATGCAATAATTTTAATTTAGTTCTTTTTTTTAAAACATTGATTCGGTTATTAATATGATGCTATTAATTCAATATAGTTGGTCGAATCAATTGTATGGTAAAGAAAAAAGCCAATTAATTTATTGGCCGAATCAATTGTACTATGGCAAAAAAAGCCAATTACCATTAAAAGTTATAGTAGTATTTTATAAATAAAATTGTAATATCAATTGTAGTGCATTTATTAAAAAAAAAACAATTGAATTACATACCAGTAATACCAATTTAAAAAACATTAATTGTCACATTCCAAATTGTAATAATTCAAAAAAATTCTAAATTTCAATTTCAATTTATTACACTTCCATAAACAATATTAATAATTTTGAATTTTATGTTAATATACGATTTAGTTGATATATGATAAAATTTAATTTTTTTTATGGGACAATAGAATATAGTTGATATATGATAAAATTGATGATATGATTATAATATGCCGGTTTCCATGAAAATAGTTCATAATTGTTTTTGCTTGAGATCTTCTAGATGTTACTAACATTATACACACAAAATTTGACAAACTTGTTTTGAAATGACCATGCATGAATATAGTGGTAATTAAAAATTGATTAAGTGTTAAAAAAGTAATTATAAACTTAAAGTAGTAAATATTTTACTTTTCGTTTAAGTTTAAGCTGTTCGCAACACTTGTAATATTCTTTTTGGTTGCACTTACACTTTTTACATTTAAAATAGTTTAAATTCTAATATCATATAATAGTATGAGTAATATCCCTAAAATATTTAGATGACCTTTACATGGAATATCTAAAGCATTTATTTTTTAGATGCCTATTTTGGTAACAAATTCATTTAAATCATTATGTTAAAATGTTTTGTTGAATTGATTGAGATAAATATTGAAGAGATACGACAAACTCAAAAAAGTTTGAATTTTTAGGGTGGTATTTCAGAATGTGCTTTCTAGTATTTTCGTGAATGCTCATGTATTGGAAAAACTTGACAAGTTCATTATTACGTTGAAGTATAAAAGAAATACATTGGACCAAAAAATAATTAATGAGAGGAAGGAATATGTGTTTTTGACTGGAGCAGAAAATTATATGTTAAGTATCCATTACAATTTCTTTTTACATAAATTTCATAATTTTTAAAATTTAAAAAGAAAAAAAATCTATTTCAAAAGAAATTACTAGAATGACTTTGATATTTGGTGCCTATTGCTATTATGTAATCATTCTGTTTTCAAGGTAATTTCAAATTTCTATTACTCTCTGATTTAATTTGAAATGATGAAAATATAATAGAAACTAATCAAGTTTTTATAATAGAATTACATATTAATCTACAAAGTTAAAAAAATATATGAATGTAAAGTCTAAAATTACCATAGAATCGAATGCGATTACCAACATTGTTTGCATATATATGAAAAAACAAAACAAAATTAAATTGAAAAATGAAAAGAAGTAGACACGGCAACGGAGCGGGTCGGGGCGGATTTTTCCTTCACCCCCCACACCCGACTAATTTGAGATAATCCGCACCCGCCCCCATTTTCAGCAGGTGTGAAATTTAGACATCCATTTTCGTCTGCAACGAGTTTCGGGTTTCGCCGCCCATACCTGCACCTATTCATATATATAAAATTATAAATTTAAAAATCATATCTATTATAATTAGTATAATAAAATAATTATTATTAGACAATAATAAAATTAAAAAAAATATTTTTTATAGAGATGAAATTTTAGTTTTTAATATATAAAAAAAGATTAAGTATATTTAATTATGTTTATTCCGCCTTCACACCTGAGTTTTTATCCCGAGGAAAATCCGCACTGCATCCAATAAAAGCGGGTTTTTCCCGCCCAAATCAAAATAGTTTCGGGTGGGTACCCGCAGGTGCGGATTATGTTGCCATTCTTAAAAAGAATGAATAATTTCATAACTTCATAATATAATATATCAGAACTGGTAAAAAAAATCAATATAAAATGCATCATATATTTAATATAATGTATTTACTCTAATATAATATATTGAAGTAAGTATATTAAAATATTTAAAACAAAAAGCATCAATGATTTGACGTAAAAAGACATATTGTTTTTGTATTTGTAAGTATTGAGTGAGTTATAAAATATTTTCTTGGGTTACTAACTACCTGATGCAGTCGGAATCACAAAAGATTAGCAAGCGCTAAATCCAAAAGAAGAAACAAGTTCGCAAGCGACAAACCTGTTTCGATAAAACTCTAGAATCCACCAGAAAAGAGAAAATTCTCGAAATCCAATATTCAATTAAAAAAAAGTTCTTTTGGTTACAGCATAGAAAGTCTTTAAATACCTAATCGAAACCCTAACGCGAAAATTAGGCAAAACAGGAAAAGTCCGAAATTACGGGAAAAACTTAAAATGTTATTTTGAGGCCCAAGACGAGCCCAAAACGGATATGGAGTCCATATCTCACGGCGAAGCGGTGACTTGTGACCATGGCGCGATTCCCTATCTGGAAAAGGTATAATAATAGGCAATCTGACACCGGACAATCGTTTTTCGCATTTTCCGCCGCGTTTGTCCGCCGTTTCTTCCTCGATCCTAGCCGCGAACCTTCCTACATCAGTTACCAACTTACCATACACTAATAAAAAAGATCTATGAGCTAAAATATAAAGACCTAGAAAAAGGGAAACTTTAGATACATAGTTTGAATATTGACAAGGACCTTAATGTATTGATCATCTGCAAAATTAGATATATGAACTGAATACAAGAATAAGAAAATTAATTAAAAAAAAAAATAGTTCACAAAAAAGAGAGAGAAAGTAACATGCATAAGAACAAAATTCTAACTTCATAATATAATAGATTAGAAGTGATAAAAAAAAAATTGGTATAAAATGTATCATATATTCTAAAGTTTAGTTAATATACATTGTATTTACTCTAAATATAATTTATAGAAATAAGTATATTAAAATATTTAAAACAAAAAATAAGTGGTTTGATGTAAAAAGACAAATATTAGTTATGTAATTGTAAGTATTGAGTGAGTTATGAAATATTTATTTTGATTACCAACTTATCATATACTCATCAAAAAAATTTACGAGCCAAGATATAAAGACCTATAAAAAGGAAATTTTTAGATACTTAGTTTGAACACCGATGAAGATCTTAATGTGGTGATCGTCAGCGAACATGCAAAATTAGATATATGAACCAAATATAAGAATAATAAAATTGATTAAAGAAACAAAAAACAATAGTTCACAAAAAAAGAGAGAGAAGGTAACTTGTAGAAGAAATAAAATGTTTAATGAATGAAAAAATCTAAAAGGAAGAAATTTGTATAAAAAAATACGTTAATTATTTGTCATTATATATACAATTAGTTATTTGAAACATGCAGTTTTTTTTTATCACGTGTTGTAAAAAAATATATTTTTTTATCGCATGATTTATGCATGTTAAATGTAGAGTCATGTGATCGATATTTTATTTGCATGCATTTGATTGCATACTTGGCCACAAAAATATATTTCATTTATGTGCTTTAATGCACATTAACAACACTAATTTTTTAGAGCATACAATTTTTTTCTCTGTGAGAAAATATTCAATGTTTGTTGAAATACAAAGTATTTAAATTATGAGTCTATTTAAAATAAAATTGAATATGCTTGAAAAATACTATTTTTATTTATTGCATCCGAAAATAAATATTTTAAGCATGAGCTTAGTATCATAATAAATGAATAATTTGCTAGATAAATGTTATGTGAGTACTATTTTATTTGAAGCAAGACAATTATTTATAGTGTAGATGCAGATATTACAACTATATCTATTAGTGTTAGACTATAAAATTAATTTGATTTTTCAGTATCTCATAATTTTCAATCAAAGTTATTAACTTTATGATATAATTGAAAACTTAAATGAGAGTAATTTACTATTTAAATGAATAGACAACGATCATGACCTAATTAGTAACCTTATGACCTAATTGAATCATAAACATACAGCTAAATAAATAAATAACATGAAATACCATTTTCAAAAAAATTATGCCAATACAAATGTAAAACGTTCAAAAAAGTTATGTCAATACAAATGAAAACCTTTTATTAATTTGAAATATTAATATTAGAAAATTTAAAAATAAGTTTACGCAAATAAATTAATATAGAAAAATAAGTGTCATTTAGGGTCTAGGAATAATATCTGCGTATATTATGCCTTTCAGAACAACTTTCTTACTAATACAAAAATATATATTGTAACAATTTTCTTATTAATACCAAAACATATACTGTATAATTGATAACATGTCGTAAGTCTTAAAAGTCGATTATAATAATTTCTTTTGACAAATGCGTTATCTATACTAATTATAACTATTTATTAGTCTTAATATGTTTTTAATTATAATAATAAATTTTTCGTAATTATAATTTTATTCGTCCCAATTTTGTTTTCAACATCCCAATCCTCTAAAATGTAAAGACTCAATATAAATCATTAATTATTAAGTAACCTAATATCACGTACTATATACTATTTTGTAAGACATTTGTTTCCGGTATAGACGTAGACAATGCAATGTGAAGAATAAATTCATATAAAAAATTAAATATTTTAAACTTTTAGATTGAAGACTAAGTGCTTGTTTGGTTTGATAGTAAATTTTACCTAGAGTTTGCAATGGTCAAACATGGTATGACTAGATGTTGATGATATTTGGTTACAGCCAACAGCACAATTTGACAAGCAATATCATTCCTTCTGCAAAACTGGATGGAATCCAGAATTCTACTATATGTAGTGTAGATCTTTTTTATCACTAGTAATATTTTACACCTGCAACATGTTCCAAAACTTCCACTTAAAGAATGGTACCTATTGAAGAAAGAATTAACTTAATTGGTGACTTTGCCTGATTAGTAACCACGAGATTTTCATCCCCCACAAGCCACAACGATCTATTCCCACTTTAACAACAGCTGCTTATGTGCCTCACCCCAACTAACCAAGAAAAAAAAGGATTCTGCCACAATCTCACTGATTTTTCTTAGTGTGAATAAATCTTAAACAACACTGAAAAATCTAGTGGAAGAATCTTCTTGTTTTAAGAGACTCCACTGAATTAGAATGTATCACTTGGGAGGATCTGAACTTATTAGATTGACCCACAAGTTTGCGAGATTGACGAAGTAGTGCTTCCCATTCCATGCCACCAAATTTAACCCTGATACATAAAAATTAGGAGACAAAAAGATTACACGCTGAACTGGATGATAAGGTAGTTGAGGTTTCCACTATCCGTTTTTAAATGAAAAGATGAAAATATCACATCTTTCCCACTTCATTTTATAAAAGCAGTCTTTGAGTTATTGATCCAAAACAGATAATATCTTCTTTTTTGTTTCAAAGAGTCCAGTGACAAAACTCACACACATTAAGTATAAAGAAGAGGGATACAATGGGGGTTCAAACCAGTGCTACAACATATCAAATGTTTCAGCAGCCTTTTACCATCTAAGTTGGACTTAGGGGACATAATGCAGAAAGAATTATTTACCATTAAAATCAATTTTCAAGTCATATTTTATCAATTGGGTTTCAAAGATAGCAAGGTTTATTGCATATATACCTGGTACGCAACCAGCAGGCAAGGCTGACAAATGGCATGTAGTTTCTTCTCCTGACATGACATAGCTTTGAAGTGCATGCTCATCAAGCTCATGAATGTACTTAATGGATTCAACTAATTCCCTTGAGATGCCATCCACGTTAAAATTATTCTGATTTGATATACTAGAAAGTGCTTCTTCCAGACCTAACTCCAACCATAAGCTATTACACTCGTTCAAAAGGGCAAATAAACTTGTACCATCTATGGAACATGATAACATCCATGGTTTGTGAAGTTTGGCCGAAGCTCCAATAATTGCTGCCACTCTATAAATTTCACCGAGTGCATGAACATACTGAACACCTATGAGAACACACGACCACAGAAAAAGGAAGAGGTTAAATCATACTCCATAAACTCATTTGCATCAGCAGCATATGACAGGGCATGATTTAATCATCTAGCTTACCTTTTGTGATAGATAATAACTGGTCGTGGACATTCTTTTGTACTGCTTCCTTCCAGATATAAGCACCGTGTTTCAGCTCTTGAGAACAAACAAAGGCAATCTTGTGCCATATGGTAAGATAATTAGATTGTTCTTCTCCCAATCCCAACTTGAGAATTCTTAATGTTGATACTACATCTTTCAAGAGTTCCATAGCAGGTTTTATATCCGTCTCGGCCTATCCATATACAAACATAATCATGCAATAACAAGTGCTGTCAAGCTAAATGGTTCAGTAAGAAAGAAGGTTATAAAAAAATACAACAAGAAAATATAACTCTTATCCACTGCATTAATTTTACGAACTCAAAATTATTACATACTAAAATCAGTTATGTCAACATGTCCTTGTATATTATGTATTTAGTATATAACTATTAAACTCCTACAGTAATTCACAGCACATATTTGCACATACAAAAGAATAAAACTTGAAAATACAACACTCAATATTTTTGAGAGATCGACATACCATAGACAACCTTGATGCTAGCTGGTATTCTGATTCAAGAGGTAGGAACTTTGGTTCCTTCAAAACATTGAGAAGATCATCAAAGTTCACATTTCTCGGTGAATAATTTTCTGATAGATATTCAACAGGCAAGCTCATATGATGCTGATGTAGTATCTCAGAATGTTCCTGTAAAAGAAAAGATAAGGAATAAGGCTGAAACTATAATTAATAACATATGCATTTAATCAATAACAAGGAAAGACATGCACAAATAACAAGCAGAAGAAAACCAATTTCACAATAACATATAACTAATGGCTTCGCTCAACCATTTTGGACAGAGGCCTTTGACCTAATGAACACAAGTCACAACCATGCCATTAGGCTTAGGTGTAGGCTCGGGGTTCTGGTAGATTTCGTGCTAAAATCCTGCCAATCTACCTTGAGATTTTCCAATTCTTCCATGGAGAGAATTCTATTCCCCTTCCCAGGTAGTACAGTTGATATTGTTTGGGAAAAATAAATAGCCACAACAAAAATATTAGATAGGAAATTTGATAACCATAAACTAGTTTATATTCTGACCTGAAATTCCACCTCAAGGGCTTTTACTTTTGCATCTTCACCCGAAAGAGCCGCAACATCTTGAGCTTTCTAAGAATATATGTTGGTGAATAATTTCAGTGCCAGTAAGTATCATCCAATTTTTTTGAAAGAAAGGCCATAAAAGGTTACCTACCTTGAAGTTCTGGAGATGGAACAGGACATCATTGCACAATTCATCCTTCAATTTGCTAAAAAACTCCACACAATCAGAAGGTTCTAATTTGGTTGATGACTCTGTCAGTAAATCTCTGTGATCTATAGTAGATGTCTGATCTTGACTACTTGTTCCAGATATAGCATCCTTAAATTCCCACGAATCATCTTCAAAACCATCATCACCATTGATCAAATCAGAATTTAAGCCTTTCAACGAAGTCTGCAACTCATTCTCATTGACTTCTGTTGAATGATTAAAAGAAGTCTTTTGTGCAGATTGTTGGGTGAATCCGGTTTCAGGTGAAGCGTCCTTAAAGTCCCCAAAGTCATCATCAAAATCATCACTGTCAATCAAATCGGAGCCTGATATTTCGGGGTAGGCACGTATCTGATTTTCACTTGCTTTTGGTGTTACATTAGGAGAAGTTTTGTTTTCAGCTTGACTATATAAATTCCATATCAAGTCATTGATAGATAAATTGGAACAAGGACTATTAAAGTTGGCCTGCGTTGGAGATACTGGTGCATAGGGAGACAGTTCTTGAGACGCAGAATGTTCATTTGTATCTGGCATATCATCGCCAAAAATTGACAGAGGCAAGGCTTCCCTACGATTGTCTGAAGTTATAAGCGGCTTCTGGAAATAGAAAGAACAGTAGCAGGGACAAAATGTTTAAAAATTATGAACACTAGTTGACTGTTAGACAAAATTATGTGCCATGAGAATGATTCATGATTTTTTTAGCGGATCCATAAGCAAAGTTTAAGAACACAAGATTGAATGTCCTCTTTCAAAAAATTAAACCCAATAATACCTCATGATAAATAAAATATGATATCAAACTGATTTAGTACCTCGTGTTTTATTCCTATTTCTGTGACTGCATCCTTTGATTCAAACAAATTGACATCTGAATCAACATTTATATTAGCTGGGGAGGCATTGCTTTGGTTGTTTTCAGTGTGGCTGTTTTCAGTTTTGAAGTATGACTCTGAAAATAGACTGTCTTCACCCGGGGAACTAGAATTGAAATTAAAGCCAAAGCCCCACCCATTAGATTGACAAGATTGTGATGCACGAGATGGATCGATAGTACTATGGGAAGCTTCCCCATCATCTTTTAGTACTTCTGTAGCAATGGGATACATTTCATCCTTTTTTGGTGCTACCTAATACCAAAAATCCACAATTAGACTGTGTTAGTGTATATTCCTCAATAATCTGAACAATGTTAAATAAAATGAGGAAATCATGTTTAAAGTTAAACAACCCACCAAAGTTGGATTTGATCCTGGCCATGAATGTGCATTCTCCAACTTCCCAAAAGCTTGATTGAACATCATAAACCCAGCTCCAATTTCATTTGATACACTTTTTGGACCTGGCTGTGGGCCGTGAGATGCAGAACTGGGACTGAACTCAAACCCAAGGTGCCACTCACCAACTTTGTCAGAAATCCCAGCGGATGAATTAAACAAAGCATCAACACCAACCGCATTGTCACCATGCTTTGGTGATTCAACCTTAAAATATAATACAGATTATCAGTGAAATGAAGCCCTTATATGAGGAAAAAAACAAGGTCTGTATAATTAAGCAATCACATGTTATTGTGATGAAATGAATTTCTTGCCCAAGAACATAGCTTATTAATATATTACTTCAAAACATAAATTTTACTACACCATCACAAAAAGTAAAGCATTGATAACGAGGTAACAACTGATCAATACCCACTCGCATTTCTTTCCAACCCTTTTCCTCTCATTTCAATGCAATTGAATCAATTAGCCCTTGTTACTCCAAGTGAAAATACTTACATGAATATGTATAGTGCATAGCTTTCCTAAAGCTAGTTCCTATAGAACATGCCATATATAAAATATCTATCCACATTTTTTGAAGTCAAGAGAGCAAAAATCAAGCAAACTTTGGGGCCAATTTGGATTGACTTATTTGAACTTATCTATTGGCATAAACACTCATTGGAGCTTAACTACTGACATAAGCTCTTGTCAGAATGCTTACGGGAGCTTATGAAAACGTCCATAAACTATTTTCAGCTTATTTCCAATAATAACTTATGAAAATAGTTTGACATCATTTAATAGCTTGTACATAAAGCACTTATGCTATGCGTGCTTAATTAAACAATTACTACTCTATCTGATAAGCACTTATGCTATACAGTTAATCCAAACATGGCCTACATTTATATTACTTTGGAATATTTATGTCAGTTTCAGGCATTTTACCTTAACATTCAAGCTTTTGTTTCCATTTTCCCATTCCGCAGACTTGAATTCCCATCCATCATGGTCCTCATCCTCCTCCTCATTCTGATTCAATTCGCTTGCGTTCAAGTTAATTGAATTAGGAGCAGCAACATTGGATATCGAAACTGATCCGTTTTGAGAATTAACCTGAGGCTGCTGATAATACAAATTGGAAATTAAATCATTGATTCCAACAGAACCGTTAGAATCGGATCCAGTTTTGCCAGCACCGACACTGTTACTTTTGTTGGAGAAAAAATCATTGGAAGAAGAATCCGGTTCCTCATATTCCTCGCCGAAGATTGAAAGCGGAATAGCTCCGCGAGATTTGTTTGGCTCAACGGCGATACCGTTGGTGTCGTTTACACGTTTATCGATGGGATCCGGGAAAACCGTAAATGGATCAAAGGATTTTGAGGAGGTAGTGCCATTGATGTGGTCGTTCTGAACGGCGTTGTGGTAGTTAGAGGTAAAAGAGAATGGTTGATTTGGAAAGGAGGCAAACTTGAAGTCACCGAAGCTCTCGTCGTCTTCCTCCTCCTCAGCCATAGCTCACAAACTCGCTTTTTCTTTCTCTCTCGGTTATGGCTGCTAGCATTCAAACTTACGGTGGCAATAGCTTTTTTTTTTCTTTCTTCTTTTCTTTTTTTGATAAGAAGCGTTTTTTTTTTCCCGATTGACAAAGTGTTTTTATTTTTAATTTTTTATATTGACAGATCTAATTTAGTGAGAAATGTTAATGGTGATTTTGACGTGTGATGGCACCACTACAACTTTCATGTT
This sequence comes from Cicer cuneatum, assembly GCA_037974295.1. Lineage (NCBI taxonomy): Eukaryota > Viridiplantae > Streptophyta > Magnoliopsida > Fabales > Fabaceae > Cicer > Cicer cuneatum. The sequence goes on from JBBPBO010000001.1 coordinate 13,602,675, forward strand.
TATCAACGGTGAGTGCAAATCATCATCATCATCATAAAATAAATTTACATGGACGAACAAATTGATTTCATTGACTCAATTGCACCACTACATTTACCAAAAACAAAAAAATTGAATAAATTGGTTTCATATTGTTTATCTACATAAAAATAAACTTATTGTATGATAAAATATAAACTTATTGTATGATAAAATATAAACTTATAATTAATTAATTAACTATTTTGACTAATCTTATTATTAAATAATTAATCCATCTTCACTATATATAATAATTCTTATGATAACTAGTGTATGGATGGATTTGGATTATGTATGTCATTGTCTGATTTTAATTATACGATTTAAAAGTCAAAATATATTTTAGTTATTTTTTAACAAAATATATTTTAAAATTTGAATTATTTGATATTTAATATATATCCAACGACTAATATAGTGTGACTGTTTGGTGCACAACTCTACGACGGTACATAGATTTAATTCTGTGTGGGCATGTGTCAACAAAAGGGTAAAAATCCGACTATATATTTTTAATATTTTATAATAGAATAAATATCAATTTCATGACCAAACATCTCTGACATTATCTTACACAAAAAAATTACCCAGCAATGTTCTAGACTCTATCACATTTTTCTTTACGATTAAATTATCAATTATTATTGAATCAGATTAAATATTGATATTTTGGTTTTTAAGATAAAATTCTTAATTTTTTGAAATCAAATATGTGAGTAAGGTCACATGGAGAACTCTAAACAAACTCGAAATTTTAACGGTAAATGATAGTCTTAAGAGTGATGTGATAAATCATTAATTTAATTTAAAAAAATTAAACATAGAAAATGTTTGACAAAAAGTATCATAAAAACTAAAAATCAAAAAACATTTTATAAAAATAAAATTTTATAATAACTAAAAACGTATTTATCTCTTTAAAAAAAATGTAATTCACCACAAGTAAAACATAAAATAATAACACTCAATTTCTATACACATATTAGAATTAGGAAAACTAATAGAGGCTAATGGCTTAGCCTACGTCAGATCCAGACTAGATTACACTTTTTTTTAAAATAAATTAGGTCAAAACTTCTAAAAAAGTCATATTTAGTTAAAAGGGTGAGGCTACTACTACATAATAAATCTTATAGGCCGATCTATATAAATAAATATAAATAATATTTTTTTACTATTATAATTATTATATTAAATTTTAATTTTTTTGTTATATATTCAACTTTTAGTAATTTACATATTAACCTCATTTAATTTTTAACATATTCAAATGTATTATTATAATATAATTTAAATAAGATGTATATAAAGTCATATTCTTCAAAATGTGACGTTAAATATCAAAATAAAATTTACTTTTATTGATATATTAACTCGTTAATCTATTTAAAGATATGTTTAATTACTTATTCAAAAATATTAAAATGAAACTCACGATATGACATGACACATACCAGACTTATACCTTACATTTTTGACAAACCAAACTAAAACTTAACATAGTTCAACTTTACCCAACTTGTTCCCACCTCTAATTGAAATATGATCGCATATCTTCTCAATTAAAATTTAAATTGGTAAAGTCCAATAAAAATCTGGATCAGTTAATTTTTTTAATGCTTTTAATCACATGGAAATATGATGAGTGAATGGTTGAGATTTTACTCAAAAAAATTTCACACGGATCCATTCCCATTGGAACACATAAAAACTGACCAATTTCTCATTCACCCTATTTTTCGATGTAAATTATATTTTTTTTAAAAAAATTCCCACATCCACGTCACTGCATAGTTGCATGAAGTGTTTTGGTCAACCATATATTTTATTGCACATATTATCAACGATCTTAAATTTTATTCGAACATATAAATAAAGATAAATACTATTTAAAATTCAAATTTAAACCTAAAACACCATCTTCAACTTAACCATATCAATGCACCTAAATTTTATATACAAATCAAACTTAAATTTTATTTTCAAAATATAACAATCAAATTCCAATATACACAATCCCTTACAAGTACACTGCAATAGCATCAACAACTTCACAAAATGATAGAACACTCCAATATACCAAAAAGTACATAAAGCAAAAAAAAAAAAACTCCCAATAACAAAGAAAGAAAAGTGAATATGAAAAGAAAAAGAAAAATCCACCAAATGAAACAGAACAGAACAGAACAGAAGAAACAATTTAGCTGAACAGAAAAACAAGCACACTCAAGAAAGTAGCCATCAACATCCAATGACTCTTCATAGCCTCACCAAGCAAAGAAGTAGCAGATGAAAAATCTCCAGAAGTAATGTTTGTGCTAATAATAAGAACCATCCACTTATCATCAGACCCAATCCCTGCTATTACATACTTTGAATTTTTCAAATACTTTACATAGCGATTGGACTTTGTATAATTAGAAAACAAATTATCAGGGTCCAAATTTGGCACACAGACAGGCATAATCACCCCATCTTTTGTTGTGTTGATGTTGATCTTGCATTTCTCAACACTCTTTTGGAAGTTAGGAATTTTGGGGTTGCTACCTGGTGAAGGGTAATAGTTAGAAAAATCTTCACAGTGCTTATTTTCTAGATCATTTGCAATTTTGCTGGCTAAACAAGTTGATTTGTCACTTTTCTCAAGGATTGGAAGGTTTAGAACTTTTCTGTAAGTGTTTATGTCATGAAGTAGATCCTTCTCCTTCTCTAGAAACCAAACCATACAATATTAGATAATAGACATAATATTTATATTTACATAAAATGTTTTATAGACAAAAAATTGACATAAGACGATATGAATTTCGAGCACATTTTATATGATTTCTATTTATATATTAATTTTTTTTTTCTTTTTGAAATTCAAAAACGCTAAAACTAAGTGTATTTTATACCGTGTCAGAATTTTAATCCAAATATGAGTAATGTTATATTTAGTTTTCTAAAAACAGACATTACATTTAGAATGTTTATATGTATGAGCTTTCCTATAGATTAGATTGAGCAAGTATCTATCTAATTATAAATCTTCTGTCTACTTTTTTTTCAAAAATTATGTATATATAGATACCCATAGACCTTATATTGAATAAATATTACAAAAAATAACGGTATTTAAATATAATCGTTTTCTTTTTTCCGAATATATCTAATTTTATATGACATAGAGCATGATATTTTACTAATTAATATGTTAGGATAAACAATTTAATTGAGTTTATGTAAACGCTTATCATATAATTATTCATATATAAATTATTTCTATAATAAAAAAAATATTATTTTATATAAATTATAAACTGATTTTATAAAATATTTTTAAGAACTTTTATTCTAATAAACAATTTCCGAAGTGTTGTGTTTATGTGATGGAATAATTTCAAAGAAGCGAATTTAAACATGTCTTAAATAAGCATGACCCTATAGTGTATTACCTCCGCAGGCAATGGTCACTTGACTTGGAAGCAGGTGGTGGGAAAAGACAAATAGAAGAAGGTAGAGACCAAGTTTGAAGGAGGACATGGTTAAGTTAATAGAATGCAATAAGGGGTTAAATTGATAGAACTTGTTGGATTGGAGTGGATAATAACTCAATAGACTTCTACATTAACTGCAATATGGTCATGTATTATATATGACCTACTGTACAGGAAAAAACTTTGATGTGGGGAGTGGAGAAAGAATAAAATGAGGACGTAACAAAAATTATGATACATTTTTTGTGCTAAAAATGTTGAATACTTTTAAAAATTAAAAAATACTAAAGAAAATAATTCTCTATAAAAATGGTAAATGTAGAAGTATAGATTTTTAATTATTTTTTACACGTAATATAAAAATGTAAATTGAAAATATATTACATTGAAGTTATAAATTATTTAACGCGAAGAGATTTTTTTAAGAAATATAGGACGTAATTAATAAAGTTGTGGTGGGAGTGCTTTTTGATATTGCCTTATGCTTTCTCATTAGATGGAGATACTCTCTACTTTATGGGTACTTTGCTTGAGTAACTAGAGGAGCTTGTGTGATACCATTATTCTTCTTGCATATAGGATTTTTTTATTTTTTTAAATTTTATCGCATACCCTCATCCCTCATCTGTATTTATACTTTCACAAATTTTTTAAAATGTCAAATATATTTTTAAATTTTTTTTACTATTTTATCAATTCAAATTCACTATTTTTTTTACCATTCAAATATTTCTGGAACAAACAATTATAGTTTTCTAGAAAACTTTTTATGAGATTTCTCGTATAGAAAGATTTACCGATTTTTTTTTAAAAAGTTTTTCGGTATCGAAAGTTTCTACTGAAAAATATTAAAAAAATTTCCGGTATAAAAGGTTAAAAAAGTATGTACCGGAAACCTTTAAAAATAGTTTTTCGATACAGAAACTTGAAAATGTATACTACCGGAAAACTTTTTCACAAGTTTTCCAGTACACAATTTTTTAAATATTTTGTGTGATAAAATATGCATCGATACAACCAACGTTTTTGATACAGATCAGATATGAATAATTATAATTAATATTAATATTGTAAAAATATATTATTATGATTAATTATTATAATTTATTTTATAATTTATTTCATATATTTGATACACCGAAAATTGTTGTGAATTGGGCTAGAGAAATCGGTTTAAAAAACAAAATGACCGTTATCATCACTAAATCAGATAAAGAGAGAGGAGAAATAAATTAATATTAGATTGTGACAAAGGAAGAAAATACAAACATGTTGATAGTTTAACTTGAAGTTCAACAAAAAAGTGTGGTTGTACTTTCAAACTTATATCAAAACCATTAAAAGATGGTTTAAGATGGACAATTAAAGTAATTTGCGGAGTTGACAACCATGAATTACCTGATACTTTGGAGGAACATGTATTTGTTGGACGTTTAGATGAAGAAGAAAAAAAACATGTCCATGATTTAACAAAATATAATGTTGTACCGATGCACATATTACTCTCATTGCAAGACTGAGATAAGAACAATGCTACTCAGATTTCACAAATATATAAACAAAGGAGTATGATTCGATTGCACGTGAGAGGTCATATGACATATATGCAACATTTATTCAAGTTAATTGAAGATACAAAATATGTGTGTTGGAATAGAAAGTGGGAAGACTCAGATGTTATGAAATATATTTTTTGGGCCCATCTAGATTCAATGAAGTGGCTGAATTTGTTTCCTATTGTGTTGATTATGGACATCACCTACAAAACCAATAAATACAGAATGTCATTACTTGAAATTGTTGGTATGACATCAACAAAGATGACATTTGTAGTTGGATTTGCTTATTTGGAATGTAAGCGGGAAAAAAAAATTTTGTTGGGCATTAGAGATGCTAAGGGAACTATTTGTTATACAAAACAAATTTTCTCTTGTAATTGTGACAGACATAGTTCTTGCTTTAATGAAAGCAGTTGGTATTGTATTTCCACATGCTGTTAATTTGCTTTGTCCATTTCATATCGACAAAAATATTGGAGCAAAATGCAATCAATATGTCTTAAAGGATAAACAAGAGTTAGCATTGAATATGTGGAAATACATTATGTATTGCAGTGATGAAAAAGAGTATATCATGTGCTTGCACATGTTTGAGCAATCATGTGTCGATAATAAAATATTTGTTGATTATGCGGAAAAAACTTGGTTGACTCCTCATAAGCAGAGGTTTGTTGAAACATGAACAAATCGAGTGATGCATTTGGGAAACACAACGACTAACAGGTGTGTCATGTCACAATAAAACTTTGATTTTGTAATTTTACTATATATTGTTGGATTGCTCCATTGTGACAATTTACATGTAATGATATGGTTGAGTCAGCTCATTGGAAACTAAAGTTAATGTTGGAACACAACATGAGTGACATGTGTAAATGTTGGGATGCTAAAATAGTGGGGGGGTATTTATTAGGACACATGACACGTGTTACACAAGATCCACAGAAAGAACCTATAAATGTCATGTCATTAGATGAAGATTGATTTTGCATAGACTACATTACTTTAAAACTTATATAAAATCTTTTGTTATTAGTTCATTTTAGTTTACTTTCGTTATATTTCAACTTATATTTTATTTAGTTGTTAACTTACGTTTTTTTTATCACAAATAATATAAAGTTAACGATATAACAATAATGTAAAATAATGAAATAAAAATAAAATAACATTAAAAACTACAAAAACAATGTTCATCACAAATAAAAGTAACTACTAACTAATGTTATGACGCATTAAATATAAAGCTTTAAAAAAGTAATTATATATGTCGTCATTTGGATTAGCATCATGTGCATCCAACCCCTGCTGTATAAGATCACCGACCTACTGTAGAATAGATGATTGTGAACTAGAAGTTTGTGCAACAGTGGTCAGGACATTAAAATCTGGGACCCGAGGTACATCATCTGGTCGCACTAATAGTGGATGAGATACATTGTAGAACAACTCCAAATATCAATTCTGACACTCAGATGGATATGTAGCCGGATGTATTATGTGATGCAATTCAGTGACATGGGTCAAATATCCCATCCATTCCACATCTACATCAGACAATCTAGAAAGAATTGAAAGCGGCGGTGATTAAATATGTTGAATATATCTAAATTGTCTCAAACACCTATCTAGCAAATATGTCACTGTTGTGCTGTATAATCGGAGGTGACCGGTGTATAACATGAAACCATCAAAGGGAATGACATCCCTACGATTCTCCTATGGTCTGCAGATGACTTCAGCATGTGTCATTGCATCAATCATCTCTCTGCACTCAGGGATTTGGTGTTTTCCTTGTTTATAGCTCCATGTATTCATTCTCGCAATGCACTCGACGTCAGCACCCTGATCACCTCTTTTACAAATATTTAGAAAATATTCGTAAATCCAACACTGTTTCAAATAAAAATAAATAAATTAATGATAAACATAAAAATTAATAAATAAAAATAAATAAGTTAATGATAAACATAAAAATAAATAAATCAATGATAAAAATAAAAATAAATAAATTAATAATAAACATAAAAATTAATAAATAAAAATAAATTAATTAATAAATAGAAATCATAACAATTAACAATAATCATAAATATTTAATACCTGCAGCAAAGATATATATCCACCTAGCTGTTTGGTGTTGTAACTGACATCTGATAGGTAGTCATAAAGTGCAATAGTACTCCAGACGTATCTACCGGTACCTCATAAATCTCTACATAGAGGAAGGTATTTCACATCAACTAGTGTATGACTCTTATATGCAAAAATAATACTCTCTACCAAATTCAGCAGACACGTCTTAGCAGCACAATCAAATCTCTCTACTACACACTGTCTTTTGAAAACCTCTTTCAACCAATCTAACCTATAGTGAACACCTATGCTTTTCTAGTTTCCTCCCATATATCTTCAGCAGACACACCTAATAAAGTTATGGCAAAATTACATGCCATTACTTTATATAGATCGGGTGGTGGACTGTAGAACTTACCCATGATATGAATGCCTAATAGATTGACAATATCATCCAAAGTAATCGTCATTTCACCAAATGACATGTGAAATGACGAGATCTCAGAATGTCATCTTTCCACAAATGCAGAAATTAGATTGTTGTCAATCAACTTCAAACTACTCCGTTGTAATGGGGCTAATCCCGACAAATTCACCCACTTCTCTATAATTCGTGGGAGTACATGTGGAGTAAACTGTTGCAGTTTCTTTCCATGAACAACAATTTTCAGCATTGGTCGCTCCTATACAAAAAAATATATATGACATTAAAATTAAATATAAAACAAAAATAATAATTAATTTAAATATTTTTAATGCACCATAAATAGTAATTAATTTAACATACTTGACCAAACCATAATCTTGCAGAAAAATGATGTCGGTATCGTGTAAGGACGGACATATCATATGATCCTCTAGGATACCGTGTTAGCTCACCCTCCTGCTGTATAGGTCCCTCCTGCATATGCTCCTCCTCATGTACTATAGCCTGCTCCTCCTTCTCATGTACTATAGGCTGCTCCTCCTGCTCATGTATAGTAATATCAACCTCCGAGTTAGATATATGACCCTGCTCTCCCTCGTCATTATCTTCCACTATCATTCGTCGTCTCCTTAAGGATGTTGTTGGTCGAATCCTTTCCAGAGCATCTATCATGGATGATGAAGTATCAACGTCACTTGATGTTCGTACTATCTTGTCGTCTCTTCCTCGTGCACTAGTGCCCACTGAAAAAAAAATTAGTTGAAAAATAAGAATGAAATAAATAACAAAAGAATAAAAAAAATTAAAAAAAAAATTCTGGAAAACTTGTGGTTTCAAGTTTTCCAGTAAGTACCGGAAACTTAAAAAAAAGTATTTTTGTAGTGTGTTGTACTCCGGAAATGTTGAAACAAATTTTCCGGTAGTTACGGGAAACTTGAAATTTTTTTTTCGATAAACACATATGTACCAAAAAACTTAAAAAAAGTTTTTCAGAGTGTAACTTCGTTACCGGAAAACTTGAAAAAAGTTTAGTGATAAAATGAGAAAAAAGTTACTCACTTCTGTACCGAAAAAGTGAAATGATAGAAGGGTGAAAAATTATAAATTTTAATATTTAAAGGAAGGCAAAAAATTATTTCCTTACATTTGTGGAGATAGAAGTTAAATTTAGAGAGTATAAAGTAATTTTTTTTTTTGAGTGAAACATATAGGAAATCTTGTTCGATCGAGATATGCATCGTGCATTTGAAAATATATAGTAAGACCCGAAAAACATAAAAAATTAGGGGTACACTTGGAGCAAACTTGATATTTGATAGTTGATACGACTAATTTTAAGTTAAAATGTAGTGTTTTTTACTCTTAAGTTTCATACTTTCTACCCCTTATTTTTAAAAATAGTAATTTTAATTTCTTAATTTTATCTTCTTTGTAAAAGTTCAATTAACTACCGAAATAGATTTATTTTAAAAAAATTGTAAGCACAGACGTGAAATTTAATAAAAATAAAAAAGAAATGCTAACAAATGTACTTGAAAAACTGGTTAAGAGTCTAAATGTATTGAAAATTTGTGTAATTAACACTATAAAATTATAAAAAGTATAATTTTTTACTTAAAAATTATTTTTTTATTTCTTTAACAAATACCCTAAAATCAGTTGTTAACATAACCTAATAAACGTTTTTCAAGAGTAGCATTTGATCCACAAAACAAACATAGGTTTCATAATCCAAATGCCATAACTATTTGATTTTTCTTTTGTCTATTATGAACTTTTTTGTCTATGAAAAACGTCTCTCTACCAAAGCTTACTTACCGCATTGAATATTTAGATCCTATAAAAAACTTCATAATCCGAATGTGATGACCATGCCACACGTGTAGCATGTTCAAATGTCTCACTACGCACTATATGTTTAACCGCACACTTTCTTTATCAAGATCTCTAACAACAATATCCACCTTATGCATTAATTCTCCTTCTAAAAACAAAACTCATCACTTTATACCAATATTATTTCCAGTAACTCAGAAAATCCCCTCCATTATATTTTCTCAATAACAACTTGTTTGTAAGAATGGCTTCCGGTGAACAGAAATTCCCACCACAAAAACAAGAGACACAACCTGGGAAAGAACATGTTATGGACCCATTACCCCAATTCACTAGCCCTGATTACAAGCCATCAAATAAACTTCAAGTATATATATATATATATTCACCTTCATTATTATCATCATAATAGTTATATTGAATCACCATTTTGTTCTAAATTATAAGAATTAGACAATTAGTCACGGTATTTACAAAATGTGAAAAATCATTCTACGATCAATTTAGATAGTAGAAAAGTTTTAAATCAATTGGTGGTGTGATTTTATCCTAGTTTTTGTTGTTGATGTTAACCCTCCTGTTTCCAAAGAAAGTGACCCTGATAATTATCCATCGTTGGATCCATATTTGCAATTCTTTACACTAATAGTTTATATAACTTAAACTAGTGTAAATTTTTTTATATTATCTATCATCATTCATCAGTCAATAACAATAGTTGAATCTAAAAATATTTGGCATGTACTTTAAAAGTCATACAAGGTGATTTGTGATTGGTTAACCTATTAAAATGTTTTAAGTTTTACGGTAAGATTGTACCAAAGTTAATATGTACTGCTTGCTAGATATATATAGAAATTAAATTTCATGGTTTTTTGCTTGTGTTAAATTACAGGGAAAGATAGCTGTAATAACAGGAGGTGATTCGGGGATTGGAAGAGCAGTATGCAATTTATTTTCCTTAGAAGGTGCTACGGTGGCATTCACATATGTGAAAGGGGATGAAGACAAGGACGCAAGGGGTACGCTAGAAATAATCAAGAATGGCAAGAGCGCGGATGCGAAGGATCCAATGGCTGTGGCAGCTGACTTGGGTTTTGATGAGAATTGCAAGAGAGTGGTGGATGAGGTTGTCAATGCATATGGTCACATTGACATTCTTGTCAACAATGCAGCTGAGCAATATGAGTGCTCATCAGTGGAGGAGATTGATGAGCCAAGGCTTGAGAGGGTGTTCCGGACAAATATCTTCTCCTATTTCTTCATGACAAGGTTAGTACGTAGAAAAGAGATTAGGTCTAAGGTCTAACATTTATAAAAGTGAAATCACTCACCTTACAAACAAGTTTCACAAGGATTGACTTGGATAACCTGAATTTTAAGATGATATGGCTCATCTAAGATCTATTGGGCCATCTGCTATTAGGTCACCATTATCGGGTCATTCAGGTCACACTCTAGAAGTCCCGTTTTAACACATTGGATGAGATAATGCTTGACAATGTGTATATAAGTAGTGGTAGTCTTCACCTTCTATTTTTTTTGGAAAAGTATTTCTACAATGACACATGACAATTTTACACATGTTTGTTGTCAATATTTTTGGGTATACTGTATATATTTCAGGCTTAGAAAGTAAAAATGACATATATTTACAGGCATGCACTGAAGCACATGAAGGAAGGTAGCAGTATTATTAACACAACATCGGTGAATGCATACAAGGGAAATGCAAAACTACTGGACTATACATCAACTAAGGGTGCAATTGTGGCATTTACAAGGGGCCTATCCCTTCAGCTGGTGAGCAAGGGAATAAGGGTGAATGGGGTGGCACCTGGACCCATATGGACTCCATTAATACCAGCATCTTTCAAGGAGGAAGAAACTGCTCAATTTGGTGGACAGGTTCCTATGAACAGAGCTGGCCAGCCTATTGAGGTTGCTCCCTCTTATGTCTTTCTTGCCTCCAATCAATGCTCCTCTTATTTTACTGGACAAGTCCTTCACCCCAATGGTAACATCCTTACTTAAATGCTTGCTTCTAAGTTTATATATTGCTCCCCAGAATTATAATGTCTTACATTAATTAATTGTATAAGTTTGTACTAATTAACATTAGCATGTTTTTTTTCCAGGTGGAACCGTTGTTAATGGCTGAACAAAAATAACGATAGGGTAGTAGTGTAGTATGGTACAAAATGTGTAACTCTCACTCTCAAGTCTGAGCCCCTCTGAAATTGTTAGAGATGGGGTTTGGTTTTTTTTTTATTTCATGTAGAAACCTAAGCAAATAATATGTATTTTTTGAAGAAAAGTATGTAAAAGTAAATGCAGATCATTATGTATTAAGACCAAAATACCTCTTGACTCTTGTTAATACTCAGAAAATGAGGGACGAAAAAATGTCTGTTACTCAAAAGTTTTGTAGACTTTCATAAACTTCTTTGTTTCAATTTGAATACACTTACATCCTAGCAGTTATTACAAAATAGTAAATTATGCTGTCAGCTATGCTGGTTCCTATTTTTCAATGTTATCATATATACGCTCAACAAGGTGAAGTAAGAATCCATCTGCACCATTCCCGGCCACCAAAGAAACTGATACAGGGAGGTCATTATACATCCCTAGTGGTATGTTTACCTGTAAAGTGTTGGGAAAAAACCATGTTAAAATCATGAAGAAATAGGAGTGTAAGTGTTTGACAAACACACACATAGGAACAACCTGGCAAAATCCTGACACTCCAACAATGGACAGCAGGCTAAAAGCCCTTGCACGAAAAACTTCTAATTCAGATGGTTTTGTTTGTAATTTAGGTGGAGGTCCTGGAACTGTGGGGATCATGAGAACACCGAAATCCTGAAATTTTCACACAAACTGTAAGACTAAGAAGTGAATTTGTATCAAGAGCGATGATTTAGGCACATAAATAGATATATATGGCTTGATTAACATATAAATAATACGATATGTTACAAATGATTTTTTTTTATTTCTTTTGGATAGACAAATGTGTTTGTATGTTATGTTACATCTCATTAAAACGGTTGTTTATCAGGATGTCACGGAGATTCTTAAAATCAGATTCTTTGCATGACTAGGGTGTTTAGAGAAAAAGAATACCCCAAGAAGATCAGTAAGAGCATCATGCAACTCCCTTTTTATAGAATGATAGGTATCAATGCCCTCCCCTGTTGTGCTTAGTGCTTCTGATACACGTTCTGAAATTCCAGGACCTAAATCAGGTTTGACTGCATTGATCCATTCACCATGGTTATTCTTAAATTCATACCTATGTCACAAATAATAAAACAAAAAAGAAAGGACTCAAATTTTAACTAAAAGGAAATAAATATAAATATCCACAATCACTATAAGATTAAATTAAAAGCCATATTTGCTGAAAGTTTGGGATAGACTAGTGAGCTACACCTCTGAAGCAATCGCATGGCACTTGAAAGTGCTGCCAGTGATGGAATTTTGTATAATTGGTCTGCATTATCTTCACTCATGAAATGCTTTAAACTCGGTACTTTGGCCTTCACATATTCACCAAGGATTTCTTGCCTTAATACATCATCTGCAGCAGTGGAGTGGATACAACAAAAAAAAATTTCAGTAAAATAAAATTGTTCAAAATACATATCAAACATCATTACGGAGATGAAACAACATAGATTTATAACTGTTGAAATACTCACATTGACGTGGGCGGGGGAAGAAATACTCACATTGAAATCTTTTGTTTTATAAATAATAAAACATAGATTTACACTGAATTGATATTAATAGAACTATATGATCAAACATTTACCTCCGTACAACTTCTGTATTGCTTTGATGACAGTCCGTGTAACTACATCGAAAGGAACACTTGAAAGCTGAAAACAATCTTCTGCAATGATAATCTGAGTAGGTCTAACAGATGTGACGTGTGGCGATTGCAAAAGTACGCGTCCAACTATGCTTAAAATCTTTGGATCCCTAGCAAACCATCCTATATGTGAATATGAGAATAACAAAAATCAATCTAGAGAATAAGGTCTCAACAACTTGTGAAGCTATATTTGAGAACCTAATGCAGAGAAAGCTGTTCTTTGTGATTTTCTTAACTAGATGGCAAGAGAAAACAAGTATTCCCTCTTGCATAAACTGTTTTTACAAGGTTGAGGTATATTGACTCAGAATATGTACTGTAAACATATTACAAACTATGAAGGAACATGAAACATGCTTACATTTAATATTATATATGCATGTTTCAAAGCATTAGATTGAAGAAAGTATCTCTCAAGCATTGTGAAGTTTAAGAGAAACAAAAAACTCATCTGTAAGTTCCTCACGAGATTATCTAATACAAATGTCATTAGGGACAATACTTTTATGTTTTAAAATAAAATTTATGAGAAGTACTATTATATAGGTTGCAATGTTAGTGTGTGTGTGTCTATCATTCTTAAATATCCTCTTGTACGTTGATGCCAAGATTGCGGATTACTACCCACAGTATCAAAGCTTTGTGCCATTGGAACAACTCCTGATTTCGAGATAGCACCATGAGAAGGACGAAAACCGAAAATCCCACAATATGATGCAGGCACCCTTACACTTCCTCCTGTATCAGTTCCTATAATTTGAACAAAAACATTAGATAGTTAATCTCAAGGAGTGGAAGAGTACCCCACCTTTAAAGGAAAAACATAACAGCACTTCAAATTATTAACCAAGTGCTGCTCAAAATAACTCATGGAATGGAAGAATGAATGACCTAAAGAGAAATCCACAAGCTTTGCACCAACTGCAACAGCAGAGCCACTCGAAGATCCTCCAGGAACTCGGTCTTCTGCACAAGGATTTCTAGGCGTGCCATAGTGTATATTTTCTCCATTTATACTGCCAAAGCAGAATACATACTATATTATACAATTAACAGAATTTAGCTGCTCAAAATATGCACATAAATGTACCTGATGACAAAAGATACAATTACACACATAGGATCATATTTTTCCAAAGAAGCAAACTTCTATAGATGGTTTATAACAACTAAAGAATAATGCTATGAGACTATTAAACTCAACTATTCTTTAGAATGAACGAAGCCGAACCTGTAAGCCATTTCATCCATGATAGTTTTACCAACACAAGTGGCACCTGCATTCAGGAGAGCCAAAACTGTTGGAGCAGTTGAAACAGCAACCTGATGAGTCCTTGCCCAATCAGGATTCCCAAATCCAGCTACATACCCTTTCACATCAAATCTGTTTGACACAAAAACTTCCATCAAGTTCAAGATGTATAGATTCATCAAACACACGAGTCAAATTAAGTATGAGTTAACTTTGGGCTCAGGGAAATTTTGATACTCAGAATCTTAAGAAGTGATAAGGCTTGCTTACATGTCTTTGACTGCAAAGGTAAGTGAATTCAAAGGATGATCAGGGGAAGAAGAAGTTGGTGGCAAAATGAATTTCTCAATGAATGCTCCGTAATCTGAGGCTGTTTCCATGTCTTAGGTTTTCAAATTTCAACCACCCACAGGTGATAACAGAAGCGCCTCTTAACTTGTTTTGTGGGTTACAAACTTTCAAGGATTGATTAAGGAGCTTGTCTTGCGAGTACAAATTTCACTGCCCTTATGATTCTTTTGAGGAAATTCCGAACATTGAATTTTGATTGGCCAATCCAAATGTCCGTGATACAACTACCATTGAATTTTTTTTTGTCTTTTTTGTATCCTACAAAGTATTGCATTTTTTTCATATAGTAATACTTAATTCATTCATTTTATTTTATTTTTACTCATTTTCACTATTTTAATTTTTCCCAACACTTAGTTGTCTCTATCTTGTTTTAACCCAGACCTCAATTGTATTCTCCATTTTTATATTTCATTTTTACGGTTGGTGTTGGAGAAAATATCATGTCTCATTGCATAGAGATATGGCTTAAACTATAGCTTGTAAAGCTTGGACATTTCACGTCTTATAAGCCAATTTTTTGGAGTTGAGATAAGTCCAAAATCTAAGATGGTCTCTGAACAAATGTCGTTAGTTAGCTGGTAAATGCTTAAAGAATCAGGCATTCGATGTTCAATGACAGAAAATGAACCCCACCGCAGTCTTGTTAGAACATCATACGATCTAGACAATGAACTTTTTTACTATATAATAATAAATATCCATTAAAAGTATATGTTAACAACTTCAGGCCCTTGGATGGACAATTGCAATGTAGCTAGAGAGGATCCAAACCCTCAATAACGCTCTCTGATCTATATAAAATTTACTCCTGTTCCATTTGAGGAGTAATCCCATTATCCAAGAATTACAACAACAAATGAGAAAAAAATGGGAGAAAAAAAAAAGGAATCTACTCATTTCCATCAGAGTCATCATCAAATATGTACAGGTATGGAATCACAGTAGATCGATCGATCAATTCATTTTGAGAAACTTCAGTGTTTACCCCTGGTGAGCTCCAACCTAATCGTTGAATGTATACTGCGTCATAAGCTTCAATATTCAATCCTGAAGCAAGAAATAGTTGAATCTCATACACAAATCTGTCCGTTCTTGCTCCCAGAAAACACCTTGCTGCTTCAGAGACTGACATCTTGAACTCCTCCTGTTTCTTTTCAGGTGCATTTATGTCTGACTTCTGCTCTCTACTGGAAATTAGAGAATTAACAGTAACGAGATTATCACTCTTTCTCATACTCATATAATGTTACATCAACTTAAATTGCATGAAGAAACTTACCTTGTCCATAATGCTTTGACCACACCAAAGATATGGTGCACAATGATGTCAACATCCTCCTCCTAAAGATTAAGCAAAAGGAGGTATCAGTCAAGAATAAGAGCCTATCTGGATTGGCTTATACAAGCTTATTTACTAACATAACCACTTATAATATTGTTTGAGAGAGCTTATGGAGATAACCTATGACATATCTATAAGCTGTTTTCATCTTATTTATATAAATTATTTACAATAGCTTATGAAAACAGCATATATATCTTATACTACAGCAGTTTGACTTTAATTTATATTTAGTAATAGAAATAGTTTATAAATAAACACTTGTATGATAGATGTTTATGCAATAAACTTTTAATTAAGTTATTTATCCAAACAAAGACTAAGTGGTACTAGTTATGAAAGAAAGATATGCAATTACTATTTATTATACCAACCCCTTCACGCTCCTTTACCAAACAAAAACTAGTAAAAAAGAGAGAAGAATCAGATTTTTCATTTACAATTAAGCACATGGCACATTCAAACATAAAATTTACACTGAGCTGAGAGCGAATGCGTGCGTTAACAAGCCCCTAATCTGATAAATTCACTAACCTGGGTAAGGGCTTGAATTTCCCTTGTTAACCAACTTTGAAGCCAGTTGTTTGGCTGATTATACTTACAAGATTTCCAATATTGCAATATGTTGAATATGTCTTCTAAGAAACCTGGTAAGACAAAGTTAAAAATAAAGCATACAGTTATAAGGATAAGAAATATTGGACACAAATGAAATGACATACAGACAGCATTATTGAGTAAGAAATATGTCGAATACCTTGTTGAGTATAATAACATTGTAATCTATATCTGTGTGCTCTGGATAAGATAAAACTGCAGAAACAAATTATAAAATGAAAATACTAGTAAAATTTGGAACTTGTATGTATAAAATAAAGTAACTGAGACAGACCAATGTTCAACATTGGCATTTATATAATGGCGTTGAAAGCAAGTTCCATCAAGTCCATAAATGATAGAAAAATTATCTCTCTGCAGAATAGACATAAAGTACAAAGTAATTATTATAACATAATAAAAACTAATAATAATAATAATCCTTAAAGTTGAAGATTAAACAAACCTTACAAAGCGGGCATTTTACAGAAGAAATTGGAGTACGGTGGTTACCAGAAACGACGTTGGTCCAGCGTAAAATGCAATTGAAGCAAAACTTATGGAAACAGTGGTCGAGGTATGAAACTTGATTTAACGCTCCCAGACAGATTGGGCAGCAGCAACTGGAATCATTCGAAAAATCACACTTACTCGCTGCCGATTCATCTTCCATCCTTTTCCTAATCCTAACCTATTTTCCTTCCTTCCTTCTTCTTCGGCAAAATTCAACAAATTTACAATTAATAACTTAAGATGTCAAATCTGTCATATCGCAATCGCATCTCTTCGTATCAACATGCTTCAGGAAATTAACTTTTTTTTTTTATCATCCTATAATTTTAGACACTGATTTTAAATTTCACTATTACTTTTTATTTTAATATATCCAAAATTAATAAAATGGTTATTTAATTTAGGAAAAATAAAAAGTAAATAAAATAAAACATAAAAATTGAATTTTTACTTAAAAGATTTATTTCAAATTGTTTCTTTTTTACATATTGGTTTTCTTTTAATGAATTAGACTTTGGGATCGGAATAGACCAAAGGCCTAAGCTTGAGTTACGATTAATTTTTTAAGTCTAAGCATGACTTACGACTTATCATACGCTTCTTTTTCGGTCTGGCCTTTCTAAAAATCTAACATTTTTAAAAATCTGGCATGAAAACCTATTTAAAAGTCTTATTCACATTAAAACATTTAAATATTATATTTTACATTTTTTTAAATAGGCTAAATTAGACAGTTTTATATAAGAAAAACTAATAAAATTATAATCAAATCTAATATAATAAAATAATATTAAAATAGCCTAATTGATATGCTTTAAAATAGAAAATAATAATATTAATAAATAACATTAATAAATAATAAAATATATATATATAGTTTAAAATAATAAATAATAATAAAAAATAACATTAGTAAATAATATATATATATGTCGACCTGTCAGGCTAATAAGCTTTTATATAAATCTGAACCTGACATATTTAAATAAATAAACTTTAAAAATAGTCTGAATCTAACTTTTTTGTTAAATAGATCATGCCACATGCCCCGACGAACAATCTAGTCTATTTCTATTTTTAAGATGGTGTTTCCATTCAATTCAAATGATGAATGTAATTATTTGACGCAAGAGACGTGTTTAGCAAGACCAAAACAGTATGTTGTTGTCATTCCTATTCAACGTATGAGACTGATAAATATAGCAATCAAATTTCTAATGAGGCACAACAATATAGGCTATCTCTTTTACATAATAATAATAATAATCTATATCTCTCCTTCAATGAGTACATATCTTCAGTTGCTTTTGGATTTTCATTTTGCAAGTATTTAAGTCCAAGAGCTGAGACTTCATCATTTCAACATCTTTTCTCATCACTTTTATCTCCTGATTCATTTGTCTGTTAAAATCTTTGCTTACCCTTATGTTTGTCTGAGTTTTAGTCCTTTGGCAATAATTCAATCCATTACTTGCCATACTCCAGGACTTGTTCACTTGCTCTAGAAGGACAAATTGTGTTGATAATTTCAAAGGCAACCTATCATTCTTCATCACATGCATACGTGCTTCTTGGGACAATCTATGGTATTCCAATACACTACACACATTTTCTCGTTCTTCTTCTGTCAAATATGGATGTGCCTGCAAAATTGAGTTAAAGTCTTGAGTCTTCCACAACCATATAATCATAGAGACAAATACAAAACAATATATGGACCAGCCATGATATAATCAAAGTTATAGAAAAATGTCCTATAAAGTTACTATTACCTTAAGGTACATGTCAATGGCTCTATAGAGATTGTCATCAAAGTCTCTAGCATTTTGTGGCAATGCTTCAACAAGCAACTTGAAACTTTCCACTTTAACCTTCTGATCCCTTGCAACTTGTGATAGATAACCATCCACCAACCTTCCAACAGTTTGAAGTTTTGCTGCATGATTACTTGACATGCCACAAACATAACATTGCAACACTTTAACAACAACATCAACATCATACAAAGAATCTTTATCTCCATGATTTTTAACCAATAAGTCTTGAACACAACACTGCTCCAACATTAAAACAACTCTTCTTTCTACCACACACAACAACTCATCATTGATTTTCAACACCATCCCTACCTTTAACAATTGAAGCAAAAAATTGCAAGACACTGAATTTTCTTCAATAGGAAGCATTTTAATCAAACACTCAGTTGAAACTCTATGCAACTTTATTGTCATGTGTTTAGGAGTCACATTATGATCAAATCCAAGTGTGACTTTAGAGAACCATTTTGTAGTCCAATATTGTATACAAGAACCAACGAGATTTGATTTCATTCTGCGCTTTTTGATCGATTGAATCACTTCAATAAAATGATCGATACGTAAAAGTGATACATCTTCAAACCACCAAGGATTATTGGTTTTGCTTTGCACATTTGGAATTTCACATGATTTCCATGCTATTGCTTCTGAGCAACGTTTCACTATTTGTAACTCTTTGGCCCAATGGGAAATTGATTCACAACTTTTGAGTATACAAAATGTGTCTTTCCATGAAGATAATATTAGAAAGGTTAGAAATGATTCTGTCATGGAAATGAGATTTTGTTGTTCAATTTCTTCAGACATTTCTAAGAAATTTGCGGCGGAATATAATGAAGCAATGTTAGATTTGGTCATGTCAAATTTCCAACCGTAACAGAATTTGACTACTAACTCAAAAGTTTTTGTACCACCTGGAAGATTGTCTATTTGGATCGTAGTACTAGTAGTATTGTCTTCTATGTTTTTTCCTCTTTTAAAGACAAGCCTATTCAAATATTCACTTCTTGAGACCATGGCAAGCTGCAAAATCAATGAATTCGTCATTAATTTAATTTTCAGTTAAAAATGTCAAGAGCATATATATTTGCTTAATTTCAGGCCACTTTAGTTAAAAAATACAATTTTTAAGGCTTAATTAGGATGTAGTAATTTATTTTAAAGATAGTTAGAATGTAAATATATGATAAACATGTACTCGTGTGATTATAACCATAAAAAATATAGACTAGTTGTGTGTGCACGAAGACCAAGGTGTATTGCATGGAAACCAGAATAAAAGAGAAAATATTGTATTTTTATACTTATCCTGCATCAATTGTCAAAAAAGTGTGTCTATATATCATTTCTCTTTATCCAATGGCCAAATATGTATATCAAGATGCACTCATCTTAAATGAACTAACACCCAACCTCAAGCCTCCTTAAAGGCAAGAAATGTTCGGTCTAATAGATTGATCCCGATCAAACGGTCTAATACCTTTAAATTTTTATAAACTTATACAAAATCATTTAAATTAAATTAATGGTGATATATAACTTAATTAAGATACATAACTTTAATGAATCCATTATAATAAAAAAAAAATTATATATTATATAATTAATGTGAAAAGTGGAAAAATAGTCCACCTTATGCAAGTGAAAATTGGAATCACCAATTTGTATGATTAAATCATTAGCGGAATTTGCCCTGGCAATCCTGCATCAAGTAAACGAACATATGAAGAAATTGATGAGCATATACTAGACTACTATGTTTCAATTTTAGCATTTTTGGAAAATGTTTACCAGTTTTGGTTTTTCCGTTTTAAGGAATGAGCAACCATAGGAACATTAGCTGGTAGGACGACACATCGGTTGCTCTTCATGGTTGCCTTATCAACACCAGGAAACTCAAACATATAATATTTCTTAGAAGAGGCTTTAGTGAAGATTATTTAGACAGAAATTAAATTGTGGTTAAGTATGGACTATAGTGGATATGTAAATGTATTATTATATAGACCCATAAAGTGTCCAACTTTTTAGACAGTGTGTGATCCTTCGTTATTATGAATAATAGTGTATGTGGCGTTGAATAGAATTTGTTGCCCTTTTCCAACTTCTGTCATGTCAGTGTAACTATTGGAATTAGTAGACAGATAATGAATGTTACATTCTCATCCACTTATTCAGAAATTCATCGCCTTCATCAATTAAGAAGGTGTTTCCAATCTGTATCAAAGTAATAACTCCTCCCAACTTACTAATCCTTAATTTGTGGACAAGAAATTCCCTCTTTCTATATATTCTGTTTTTAACAATAATTAATATTATTTACTTTAAAGTAGCCAAATGAGAGTGAAAAATTTAAAGTTTGAAGTATGATAGTTGTTGGTTTCTTGTACACTAGCTAACGGTCACAACACAAACACAAACACAATGGTGAAACTCAAACCCTACGCTTGCACAACCCAGTTCTTTCCTTCAATTTCAAATCGCACTCTTCCATTTCCAATCTCCAAAATCAACACTAATTCTCCTCTCCGCAATCCAAAATCGCTTCACCTTTTACATTCCCATCCAACTCCAACACACCAACAAATCGTGTGCGCTAGCAGGCGAAGAGGGTGGCCCCTATCATCGAATCGAAAGATTCTTCAACTAGCTTCCACGATCGCATTCAATCTCAAAATATTGCCGGAACCCTTGAATTCGCTCGTCGGCGAAATCGCGCGAAGCAATTCGAATGAACATCGGATTATGAACCGTCTCATTGGTGGCTGGAGAGGGAAATCAACCAAGAGGAGGAAAAGGGAAAACTTTTTGTGGCATGTGTTTGTGTTGATTTGTGCTGCGGGTTTATGGTCGTGGAAGGTTTCAGAATTGGACATGTTTCTGAAAGCATCGTTCTTTTGTCTCGTTGGGATTTCTTTGATTCGGAGAAATAAAGCAATAAAGAAGTGGTTTTTAGGGTTTTTGTTTGGGGTTGTTTTGATGATGAGTTTTAGATTGGGTAAAGAGGATGTAAAATTTTGGATTCAGAAGTTTAGGACTTGTTCTCCTGTTGCACAAATTGCAATTAGGAATAGAAATAGAAAATGGAGAATGTCAAAATGAGAAACTGTTCTTTGATTCAACAACCAAAAGATTGTTTGTGTAATTGTTGATTCTTGTTTACTAAATTCATGCAACAATGCTGCTAACTGGTACTTGTAAGTTGTATCTCTTTTAGCAAAATGCAAAACTGCAATGTTGATTGATAAGCCTGTTAAGTGGTCACAATCTCATTATTATTTATTTATTTATTTATTAAGAGGTAGAATCCTCCGTCAGCAACATTATTGGTTTCCTTGTACATTATGAGTTGTATATTCCTTATTAATTATTGCATTTACATGAAATGATGGTCTCCAATATAAGATGTCGTTTCAATTGTTGTTACATTTCTCCCGATATAGGTTGTTTTCACATGATACTAAACGCAAAATTTCAGGTCTTAACATTTTTGTCATGGAAAAAATCGACAGGTTTGATGAATATTGAAGACACTATTTGATACTATATGCTTGTTGCAGAGGGAAAAAAAAAACTTGACTTAGTTAACTTGAGGCTTAGATGTTTTTATAGTCCGTTAACTTTTAAAAAAAAAATGTAAGTTGGGTTCTTAACTTTTAAAAGTGTAAATTAGATATTTTAAACTTAGTGAATCCAAGTTAAGTGGGAGATGATGTGGTGGTAACTTGGTCACAACTCTATATAATTTTTAACAGAAAAGAGAGAGAAATTAGTGGAATAGATCAATGGAGAAGATATACATGAGGATTTCAATCTCATGGAGAGAAGAAATTCGGTATCTTATAGTAATTTCTCCACCAAATACATGACGGAATAAAGTATACACACAACAATATACTAAATAGTTAAATATTTTACGGTATAATTAAAAAAAAAATTGAGTAAAATGTTGGTACGAGTAAATCACCAAATAAAATTAAGAGTAAGTGATCACTCCTCGTTCTAAAGTTTTTTTACATTTACAGAGAAGATTACATTTATCTTAATAAGAAAACATTAATAAAGACTACAATTAGCAACATGTCAAATATAACTTAATTTATGAGTTTAATTTTAAAGCATGTAAAAAGTTTTAGGTTAAATATAATTTTAGTCTTTTATTTTTTATTTAATATTTGTTATAGTTCTTTATCTTTATTTTAATTTATTTTAGTTTTTTATCTTTTATAAATTATGTATTTTAATCTTTGTCACAATCACAATAAAAGTTATAGAAATATCTTGTTATTAGAATTTCTTCTAATCATTGTCGATATGTATCCAATATAATATTCTTTAAAAAAATTATTTGAATCCAATAATAGACTTGCACTAGAAAAAAAATTCTTTTTGCATGCTTTGAAACATATGCAAACTCTTTAAAACGAATATCATTTATCAAAGTTTACTATATTTTTAGCACATCATTATTAAGGTTGCACAATTAACTTTATGATTGATCCAATATTTGATCTCAATAGTTCATAACAATAATTATACAATTGTTTGAAAGAGTTATAATGAAAATGACTAAATACACCACTCATAAAAGATATACGACCAAAATGAATAAAAATAAATAAAAGACCCAAACGAATATTAGATGAGAGATAAAATGACTATGTAAGCCCAAAGTTTTACATATAAGGTAGATCATGACCAATCGTATGCATAACTTTAGAAATAATTATGACAAAAATGAAATATTATTAATAATTTAACGATTGTCATTGATTATGTATGTAAAATTACATTGACATTTACTTTGTATATAAATTAAATTTATAATTTATTAGTAAAAAAAATATTTCATAAAGAAGTTTCTATAGCTTTTCTTCACAAAAAAGAACATGATTAAGATGGGTGTGGTGTATGGTTGCATCAGAAGTGTTTATAGTTGTAGCCCAATTAGTTCCGAAGCCCAAGCTAAGCCCAAAGGATTAAACATTCGCAGTGGGTGTTCCATTCCATCAGCAACATCCCCTGTTCTAAACTTAAACAGGTTTCTCTAATTTCTCATTCTCACCGCATGCATGCGCTGCATTATTCCCTCTTCTAACCTCATATCTCAGTAAGTCTCTCTCTCTCTCTCTCTCTCTCTCTCTCTCTCTCTACACTCTTCAACAATCTTGATTTCATTTCATCTTCGGTAAAAAATATGCACCTTCAATTTTATTTTATGTTATTTTTCTATTGCATTATGTAATAACACACTAATATTATTCTTGCAGACTTCAGCTTGACATGTCTTAGCCTCAAAATAAAATGGATGAATCTAACCAATATCCAACCACATTAGCAAAATTAAGACCCAACAATAACCTAAAAAACGATACACCTAACGATGATCAATGTTTTCTCCTTTACTTCATTATGGGCACATACTTTGGCCCTCATATCAAAGGTGAGAAAAAATCAGTGTTACAAAGAGTAGCTGAAGGACTTCCTTCATACACACGTGATCAATTAACAACTTCAAACATGAAAGTTTCTGAATTGGAACGCATTTACTATTATATACTTAGGAATGTTGATAAATCATTAACAGCAAAGTTACCCTTTTTGCGCCGTTACTTTCAAGGGTTAGAATTTGCTTCCAATTGCAATTACCCTCAGTTTCCTGATTTCTTCCCTTTTGAATTACACCCTCAATATAGGTTTAAGAGTCATTATAAGATCGTTGAAAGTGTTCAGTTCATTGATAGCCCTGAAATGTTTTATCTTAATCATGAGGATGTTGAGAGGTTTAAGAGATTGAGTGGGGTGGAGGATTTTGTTGTTGACAAAGATGCTGCTAGATTGTTTAATTTTTTTGATGGTAGCGGTTTGCGTAATAGGTCAGTTCGGAAGGTTCAGGTTAATAAAAATATGCCGATGCCTGAACTTCAGTCTTGTAGTAGGAGTATTGCTTCGAAGAAACTGATTGAAAGTGACGATTTTTCTAAATTGCCGCATGCTCGTGTCGTTATGCCTCTTAGTTGTGTGCCGTGTGATGATGATATGGAGGCTTCTAAAGAGAAAGGTGATTCGGAGAAAGTTGGTCCTGCTGCTGTGTTATTCCTTCCTTCTCGTCCGAGTAAGAAGGAATGGTCTGACATTGTGGCTGCTACCAAGAATGGTTTTGGATTGACTGGAAGTGCGGCTATGGGGGGGGTTGGACCCATCATTGGACTTGTGGATATTGGAGAGTGTGAAGACTCGTACCTATTTCGTATGTCTCTCCCTGGGGTGAAGAGGGATGAAAGTAAGTTTCTATTTAAATCTTAAGTCACATAATTGCTATTCATTTAGTTCTATCTTCTATGGTTTAAGTACCTGTTGTTTTAGGAATGCCTCTTTCATGTTTGTCTTGTACATTTTTCTGGTATAAGAGTTTGATTAGTGATATAAAATTATCTAAAGCTCACTAAAGAGGAGTATATATTGTATGCATATATGATGATGTAGCCATAGCACTTCAAATGAGAACTATGTTAATTTGATATTACTATGTATAGCATGCCCTTGCGCTATAAAAATTTGAAAGGAGATCAAAAGTAAAATGAAAAATGAAAAAAGAAATAAGCCAATTGTATCTGCTGTTTGTACTTTGTTGTTTTACCAACACATCGTTCTGAGTGTTTTAACCAGAGCTTAATCTTATTTTTAACATTATGTTGTTTTGATGGGTTGGCAACTCTTTTAATCACTTCTGCATTAATATAGTGTGTCAAGAGATCTTGCTGCATTAAACCAATAATCCTTGAAATTATGACTGCAGAGGCATTCAGCTGCGAGGTTGACACGAATGGCAAAGTATTGATACGCGGAGTAACCACAACAGGAGAGAAGACAGTGTCAAGGTATTCTCAGGTGTTTGAAATGCAAACTCACAACCTTTGCCCACCAGGCCATTTCTCGATCACATTTCAGTTGCCCGGCCCCGTTGATCCGCATCAATTTTCAGGTAACTTTGGCACTGATGGGATTCTTGAAGGAATGGTTATGAAAGGGAAACCTAGGTGATGGCAAAGTTCTGTCCGATTAGAATCCTTCTATAAATTCCGCCCTGTACTAAGTTCATGCAGAATGTCAAAAAACTGTGGTTTTGAGTAACAGTACCCTGTATAGTGTCTATCTTAATGTTATTTATTTTTTGAGAATCGGTGATGTACATGCTCTTAGGTGTTCTCTTTGACATTGTCTTCATGTAGAAGACAAGAAGTGGTTGTGACATGACTAATTAACCCATTTTGTGTACATGTAATGTAAGTGTGCTTCCCTGATGAATATAGTAACCTTAACTTATTTCTGAGAGAAGAAACAATTTGAAGTCTACACACCCTACATTATGATAGAGATTAACCTTGGGCTGACTGACACTGTTACATCAATGCACAACTTGTCTCTATTTACTTTGGTCGTTTTCAATTAGAAATATATTTTCCATTTTTGGTGGTAACCGGCTTGTGAGCACGCTCCATCAGTCAATATGTTAATTTGTTGGAGTTCCTATCTTTTGCAGCTAGATGTAGGTCGTTGGATTCATCTAAAATGTTGAGAGTCCATTGGTTTTGGTTCCGACCGCTGGCTACAGAAGTTGTGGTTACCGCAGTGGATCCTCTAATTTTTTGAGATAGTTTTCTTGGAGTCTATAGCTTCTTTTTTTGACAAAAAAAAAATGCAACTTACTGCCCCTTATAAAATGGAAAAACTAGATGGTAATAAATAAAGTATAGCTCACAATATTGATATTTCATTGTTAAAAATTAAGCTTTCAATTAACTTCCATGATTCGTTAATGTAATTATTCATTAAAATAACAATAATCTCTACCTAACTAATCTCAGCATAGACTTAAAGAAAGAAAAGCCTTCTAACAATAGATGACCGCTTGCTTCTTATGCTTCCTTCTGTAGGAGTCACATAAGCTTATATCGCAAAACTTGTTCACCTGTGCTCTAGAATAACTTTTAACTTTGTTATACAAATCATGTTGTTATCATATATGACACAAATTACAACATTGTGTCAAAGAATTACTACAAATGATTTTTTTCATTTTCAATAAAAATATCAATATAAGTAACTAAACAATTATTTAACCATTCACATCTCATGCAATTTCCCATCTAATTCTTCATAATACTCATTTAACAAATATTTAAGTATTCTAACATCTTTTTACCAAATGCATAAAAGGAATTCTTACACTTAAACAAACTATATAAAGCATCAACTTACACTTATATATGACAATAATTCAACCCTTAAGTCTGCATCCAGAATCGAAGGCAATATCAGACAAAAAAAATGAACTATAATCCATAATAGTTTAGGAAAAGGCCTCCAAATCATTTTAGCTGTTCAAATGAAACAAGCTATGAATTTTGTTGAATAGCGGTTAATTTATTATAAGGAGAGGGAATTTATAAGCAGTAGGAATCGAATTCTGAACTTCCTTCTAATACTCCATCAACATTCCTCATACTGCTGGATTACACTTCGAATGATATGCACCTTGACTCGTTTATAAAAGAGCAGCAAGAAAATGACAACAGGGCAACTTAAGCATATTTCTCGTACAGCAATCTTGACTAACTGGTAATCAGTGGCAGATCCAGTGGTAATAATCTGAATAGAAAGTGGTGAATTTGTCTATAATTAGAAAGTAATAAAAATGGAAAACGCAATTGATCTGGATAAGCTATTTTGGTTGGCAAAAGATATATATCAGTACTAACTAGTCTATTTCACTGCATTGTCACAGCCCATCTCAGTGTGAAACAAAGCAGTTCCATATTCAATTCACATCCCCACAAGAAGACACAAGAGGGGAAAGGGGATATTTTAATATTATTCAATTATGAAATCGACATTCAACCACAATGAGACACCTATTAACAGCATAGCTATCTGCCAGATGCTTCCACACAGCATACAAAATTATTATATTTATTCTGATAGTGCAAAATCAGGTTGGAACCACTACTGCAAAATCACAATACAGTATGAGATCAACACCGGTAATCAGATACATCTTGTGCTAATAACCCATGGCTCATAAACCATAATTGGTTATTCATCTGTATATTTTTAATAGAATAACATGTCTCAATATTGAGAACCTTAAATTCCATTAAGAAAAAGGACATTGAAATTTAAAAGCTGCAGAATTAAATTTTACTATGATGTATCGAAACGGTCAGTACAATATAAAACTTCAACTCTCAACCCTTGTAAAACTAATTTATTGCACCAAAGTTCACCTTAATAACCATGACACTTCCATAAGAAGTAGCTAATGATCTGAAGACGATTGTTGTTGATCCGGCGGTTGGGGCCACATTTGAGGTGCCATGTATGGATGAGACTGCGGAGCATATACATTTGGATTGTGCATCATGAGACCCGCAGTTCCAGGTTGCTGTGCATGTTGAGGCGGCATATAGCAATAAGGAAGTCCATCAACAGGTCCTGCAACAGGCATTGTTCCTCTTGGTATTGATGCAAGCACTTCATCTTTCAAGTCCTCCCGAGGCACAATGTCAACCAAGAAATCAAAGATATCAGTTCCTGTGATGGCTGCTGCAATATCATTCTTTTGAAGTGTTCTCCTTTTGTTCTCTTCAGTGTGATTCCAAGAACGCAAGGTTAACTCTAGTATGAACATTTCACAGGCCCTAGCAAATACAACCGGCGCCTCGGCTGATATCATCTTCACATCCTCATCAGCCTTCATAATCTTCTTGATTCTTGCTAAAGGAAGGCTGTGGTTCTTGAAATCAGTTACCTTCTCAATTTCTTGATATTGATTTCCCCAAAAGGCCTGAAGTTGTAGTTGTTGCTGCTGTTGTTGTTGCTGATGCATTTGCTGATAGGCAAGTTGATGTTGTCCCAGCTGAGATCCATCAGGTTGACCAGTGGATTGAATAGTCCCAACAGAGGGAACAACCATCCCAGGTGACCCAGTTAGATGATTGGGCTGGTATGGATTAGAGCCATATGTGGTCATTTGTCCACTACCAACAACTCCCATAGATGGGTTCTGACCATGACCTTGATGATCCATTCTGTTTCAGATGAAATCAAACAAATCAATTTCTAGTTTCCTACACTTCCCATGGGGCCAAAACAACAATATGCACAAGGGGACAACAATAACACGTGAACAAAGGGGGAATCACAAAACATTGTCAACGGCGCTATAGCACGATAGTATAGTGAAATTTGAACAAATTGCTATTACTCGATATATTATTTAGTGCAAAGTATTGTCAGATAGCAGCTACCGAGTGCCAATAGTACTGTAGCATAGAGAAATTTCAACAAACTTCTATGTTATGCAATTTGCCATTGACAACACCACACCACACAAACGAAAAAATCCACAATTGGAGTAAAAGAAACGAGTCTCTAAATACTGTCTTGATTCTCAATTATGTATGTGGAAAATAAATACAAAGTGCTGTAGTGAATATATATTATCCATATGCATCAAGCAAAACAAGGAAAACAAACTATCAAATTATCAGCAAATGTTAATTAATTTCAACCTAATTCGTTACATATTTAGAAACAAATCTGTTTAAAAGTTTATGTCTCCACATAAGAACCCTCACCATAGGATAATATCCTATATTTCATGGCCACAAGCACTTATTTGTGGGGTTAATAGGAAAGGAAAAAAAATTGGATTTTGACCGTAAACAATGATAGTTAAAGAATAGATAAACTTGTCAAGATTAGGTATACCTAGAAAAATTGAGATATGCATAAATAGGATTACATAATTAAACGTATTCAGTATTCGAATAAAAAGAGTTGGTACCTTCTTTGACGGGAGATGCAAATATGAAGAACCTGAGGATGATTAAATAAAAATTAGAAAGGAGTATAGGAGAATGATCAGAAAATCAATTTCATTTGAAAGATCTGTGAACGAGATTTCGAGTTGTTCGAACACCAGAAGCACTTTTTAGAATGTTCTCTCCTTACGGTGGATGAACCAGTTCTACTATTTTTATATCGTGGAAAATTGTTAGGGTTTTCATTGGGAAGATATTTTAGACATACATTAAAATTTGGGAATTTTGGGATCCACCGTTCACTCTAGAGAATAATATAATTGTTGATAAACAAATCAAATATTATATATATATAATAGGTTAAACAGTTCTTCTACTTCCTTAACTTAATTTCAATTAATGTTTTAGTTAAATTATTTTTTTTTATTTGGTCATTTATTCTAATTTTAAGTGACAATTTGATCTTTTATGTTTTAAAATGTCAATAATGTTATCTTTTTTTTTCAAAATTTCAAAAAACTCATCAAAATTTTCAACCAAAACCCATAAAATTATTTGTATTCTTCAATATAATACAAATTTCGTCAAATTTGAAACTCAAATCTTCAAATAAACTCATATTTTCATCTCTAACAACACAAATAAAGAATGAAAATTTAAATTTATTTGAAGATTTGAATTACGAATTTGATGAAATTTGTATTATATTAAATAATATAATTAATTTTATGGGTTTTGATTGAAAATTTTGATAAATTTTTTGAATTTTTGTAAAAAAAAATGATAATATTGTTGACATTTTAAAACATAAAAGATCAAATTATCACTTAAAATTAAAATAAATGACCAAATCAGGAGGAAAAAAAAAGATGAAGAACTAAAACGTTAACTGAGATTAAGTTAACGGACTACAGGTGCTATTTAACCTATATATATATATAATTTTAATATTTGATTTGTTCATTTTATTCGTTTCAAATTTTAAAAAAGTTAAATCTATAAATTTAGTCTACTTTTTATTAGAGTCAAATCTATAAATTTAAAATTTGACTTTAAATGATAATTTGGTGAATTGAATAAATTAATGGTTCATATTACAGTAATTGGTCATATACATATAATATCAATCATTATTTTTTTATCATTAATTGTTGATTATTTTTTTATCATTAATTGTTGATATGGATCATTTTATTATCTAAAGTGATATGTTCACTTTATAAAAGCCAAATCCATAAGTTTTTGGCTTGAAGTGTGTAAAATTTTTAATACACTCATTATAATTTCTATACCGACTATACACAAGACAAATATTTATTATTGATTTACAAAATGAAATTTTTTTATTTGAAACAAATATTTGAATATAAACGCGTCTTTTACATATTTAATTTTTTTAGAAAAATAAGATGCATTCAAATGAAAATAAAAATAGAACAAGCAAATTAATATGAGTTGGACTATGAAGCATAGATACTTTTAAAATAGTGAAGTACTCATTACCAGGTAAGGGTACTTATCCGGTAGTGATACTCTACCTTACTCGTGAATACTTTCTTTTCCTTTCCTTCGTTATTTCATTGAGAGTGAAATTGGTGATTTTGTATACATTAATAAAACATTATTTATTTGTGTTGTAATTGAACATAATTTTTTTACTTTTTAAACTTTTATTACGATTTTGTATCGAGTTGAACAATTAGTTTCCTTAGTTAAATTATATATAAAAAATTATGTTATTCATTGATGTACATGCACCTTGATTTTTTTTCAAAATGTTGTATCTTGTAGTCAATATCATACTTATCCATCATAAAAGTTGGGACATTTCTCATCCATATATTGAGATCAAACCTA
This sequence comes from Cicer cuneatum, assembly GCA_037974295.1. Lineage (NCBI taxonomy): Eukaryota > Viridiplantae > Streptophyta > Magnoliopsida > Fabales > Fabaceae > Cicer > Cicer cuneatum. Next base: position 13,634,514 of record JBBPBO010000001.1, read on the forward strand.
ATTAAGAAAATCAAAAACACATCAACGATGCATATACAATTTTCAAAAGTCAATGAGAAATAACTAAACAAAAACATTAATTCTAACAACTAAATTAATTTATACTAAATGTGACTAATGGTAAAAAAATAATGCAAAATCCGCATATTTTAATTTAATCCATCTTCGCAAAAAATATTAGATAGTGTTCACTCAGATTCGGTTATAGGAAGCCTTTGACATGATCAATTCGATAATGTGTTGATAAATTATATGTAAGGTTGAGACGGTGCTCCATAAATCTCTTACTTAAAATATGATACCTTCAAAATGAGTCTTATGTTTATGTGAACACCGCAAATAGACGAAAAAAACAAAAGTCATCACACCATGATGACAAACAAATGTCGCACTCGAACAAAGAAGCAAAAAGAACTGAAGTTGTTTTTTAAAAGAGCTGAATCTTTTACATATCTTCTAGATAAAATTATAATACAATAATTGTAATTTATCGTAAAATTCATATACATGATAAATATGTCATGAGTGAAATACTAATTTTAAAATATGTTTATTCACAGTTCATACGGTAAAAAGAAGAATGTATGTAGCAACATAAATTGAGTATAAAGTAATGGGCTAGACTTTAACAACATGACAAACCAAAGTTTAAATCCTCATCAAAAGAGGTACCCAAATTTAGTGTTTGATATATCTCGAATAAGATTACATTTAATAAAATGAACCTATAGAGAGAGAACACATCTCAAATAAGATTACATTTAATAAAATGAACCTATAAAGAGAGAAAATAAAATGAATGTTTAATTTATTATTTCCATATTTAAATTAACATAAATGATAAAATAATATCATTATTATTAAGCAAAAAATTGGATTACAAAAACAATATTACCTATGAATAAAAAACAATATTACCCAGCACATTCAACTTAACATCAATGAATTATAATTATTTTCTACGTGCCTTCGAATTTGAAAGTGTTGTGAGATTTTTTTTATTTTTGACACTACAAAAATATCTTCATGTACGAGACTAGTCAATCGTTTAAAAATTGTTCTCTTATATAGTTGTGCATTTAATTAATCACAAAATTGATAGAAGACAAATATTTCAAATAGTAAATAATCATTTTGATTGTTAAATGTATTATGTGTTGTCATAATAGTCATTGATTGTATCAATATTATTAAAATATATCTTAATATATTTTTTACTAGTCAATTTAATCAACAAATGTGTCTTTAATAAGTTAGTTTAGTACTCGAATGTATGTTTAGCTAGTCAATTTGATAAATAATATAACTAACAAATTAAAACACACTTAAGAACATTTTAATTATTTCAATACATTTAAGAATTAAAGTGACACCGCTTTAAACATTTATTTAAGCATAAATATGATTGATTAATCTTTTCTTAAGTTTTGGGTTTCCATTTTGTGGAGACAAAATATTCAATGCTATCAAATAAAAAATAAAAGATAGAGGAGCTATTTGCCACCAATTAACCAAACATAGTTTTAGCTTAAAGACAATTGTTGGGGATAGCGGGAATAATAATAAACCAAATGTTTTAGAATTACGAAAGACTTTGACACCACATCTCAACCAAAACCTTAAGACAATGGGTATATGGGTCACAACTCTTACATATTTAACATTTAACTCATTCATAGTCGATATGAGACTTAACCACTCACACTTGAACCCAACAATCTCCCCTTCAATTGTGAGTCTTTCACATCCTATACTTGCATTGCCGCTATTACGAACATGATTCGCCTTCTAACTACAACCCCAAAAAGACTTTCTATACAAGGATCGAATACTAGAATCCACTCTTGTTTCCCCACCAAGCTGAACCATGACTCTGGTGCCACTTGTTAGGGAGACCGGGTGTGAGCTCCAAGAGCATCAATGGATAAAACGTCCAGGATTTTAAAGAGACCTTGATATCGCGTCTCCACCTAAAACCTTAAGATAGTGGATATACGGGTCACCTCTCTTATATATCCAACATTTATTCAGTTCCTAATCGATGTGAGACTAATCACTCACACTTGAACTCCAACAATCTCCTTCTCAAGTGTAAGTCACTCACAACACTAGATTTGATCCACACTAGGTCTCTCACTTCCGCTCCTCCACCAAGCCGAACCATGACTCTGATATCACTTGTTGTGAAGTCTGGGGTAGCAGGAGCTAGGAGATCAACAAGTCAAATATCACTCTTATATATGTAACATTTAGTTCATTCATAATGAATATTACACTTAATCACTCACACTTAAATTCAAAAACAGTTTACACAATTTAAAAATCATTATAATAATGAATATGCGAAGACATTTATCTTTGCATTTAATGAGTTCTAAGACTATATCCTCACCTCCCCATCCTTATTCAAATCAAAAAATTTATTGGTTGATATTTGCATTAGTTCAACCCTTTTAAAATTGAATCTCAAATAAAGTGTCGAAATTGATATTAATTTCACAATAAAAGAGAAAATCTTAAAAATAACAGTAAAATAAATATTATCGGCACAATTTACAATTTATATGAAAAATATTTACGTGGATTGGATCTTTGGGGACTAGGAAAAGCTCCTAGACTAATATTATACACTTATAGGGAGAGCTTTTTTTTTTATGCGTTATTATGGTGAGAGTTATATTTTACCCAACAATAAAGTCCACAAATCGGTTGTGAAATAAATATAAGCAGATTTTGTCTAATGTAAATTATGTAATGTAAGCAAGGAAATAACATGCTCTCACTCTTCTTTCTTGACATCGAATAACTCTCCCCTCCACTTTACATTGGTTTATGCATTCTTTTGCCATCCATATTCCTTCTTTCGGCTCTTCTCGCCTTTTAATAAAACTCCTTTGTTTATTTTATTTTTTTTAATATTTTCTTTTAGTTTTGTGTCTGATCTATACTTCTGTCATCTTTTTCTTTCACCTTGTTTTCTTTCTCTTTTTTGATAAATTTAATTTTACTTTGTTTTCGTTGTTTAACGAGAAAGCCGATACTTTTCTGCTTTATATGTGATTAATATATTCCAATATATTTATTCAATTTTATTATGCTTATATTAATTTTCACAATAAATAAATGTTTTATGCTATGTTTTGTTTTTTGTTGGTTCAATTGATTCATGTTGATGTATTGCTTAAATTTCGAACATATCCACAATTAATGGGCATATTGACGAGAATGATTAAGTGTATTTTGAGCTCAAAAATCTTCTTTTTTACATCCTTTCCTTTGTCCAATAAAAATAAATACTCATTAGTCATTACATCCTTTTCCGTAGCAATACTAATATTTAATATTTTTCAGTTCAGGATACTTTACCTTTTATATTAACACGTATTACAACAGGCGCCCATGGCCTAATGGATAAGGCGCTTGACTTCTAATCAAGCGATTGTGGGTTCGAGTCCCACTGGGCGTGTTTTTTGATAAATATTTTGGGTAATTTTTATGTTTTTTTTTATAAAAAAAAAAAAGTAAAATCAACTATATGCATTAATTATTTGTATTTTATTAAAAAGTGGAATTTTTAAATAGGATAACTAATTTCATGAGTTTGTTAAAATATGGGTCTCATAATTACAATTAGGTCTTTTTTTTATTGATAGGAAGTAGATTATTTAATCCATGATGGTTTCAAGGTAATCAAATGTGGAGACATTAATCCTATGTGATTGGGGTTCAACCATGGTTAGACTTGTAATTATTAAATAAACATCTCTAAATATTTTGAAAGAAATGATATACAATAATTAATAATATGTAGGTGTTTATATGTGTTTTTGATGAAAATCATCTGAGTCAATCTAAAATTCGATGAATTAAATTTTTCTCACATTTTGTTTACGTAAGTAATTTGTAATAATGAACATTATTCTAATTAAATATATTATTTTTAATATTATATATAAAGAAATAATAAACCGAAATCAATAAAATTTTAAAATATTTTATTATTAAAAATAAAAAAACAAATATATTTTTTAAAATTCATCTCAAATCAATATATTAAATCATTATTTATAAAGACGAATAAAATTCTTAAATACACTCTCAAAGAATATCATTAATTATCCTTAGAATAATATACAACAAACAACCTTTTAAGGTGATCTAGTCTAGAATTTCTAAGAAAGTAAAGTGATTTTTAAAGAAGACAAAAATAAAGAAAAGTGATAATTACCCATAATAAATAAGAAGTTGAAATGTAGTATTGTTAGGAGTAAAAATATCTTTAAAAGAATGCTGATAAATCTTTTCAATCTAGGTTGTTGAGGGTTGTGGTCCCACAAGTCCACTGGCTCTGTCCATAAATAGAGGACAGGAACATAAAATCTTAAGAATTAAGAAGTGTAGCTAACAACTCAACAGTTACTAGTATGTCAAAAATACACATGTAAAAAAAGAGAAGTGACGAGTAAGGAGGTAAGTAAATGACATGTGTGCAGCTGAGTTTTAAGGAAGGATTAGTGAGTGAAGTGAAGTGAAGAGATTGTCTGCAAGTGGAGTATATAAGCATCGTTTTTTCTCATATCAAATTATTTGAAACTATCTTCTGAATTTTTAGTACATTGAAATTTAGTGCACATATTTTCGATGGAGTATTATTTTGATTGCAAGAAGAATTCCTAAAATTTGAACGATAAATATTTCAATCATAATTCAATTTTAACTATTATTAATAAAAAATTAATTAATTTTGACTAATTTAATTTTAATATTTCTAATATATTTTTACTTTGAGATAAGAATATATAATGTTACTAGTTGAATGTTTAACATTTAAATTTGACAAATTAATAAATTTAGATTATATTTTACATCAAATCTAAAAAATTAAATGAAGTTAACTAATTTTTCTAACAAGTGTGAAAGTAGTAATTTTTTCTTATAATTGAGACTTGATGAATTATATATATATATATATATATATATATATATATATATATCAAATTAATAAATTACACTTAAAGAGTTGCATAGAGAGTTATATTCATTTAAAAACATCATGTTATATAATTTTTTTTAAAAATCAATCAATAGATTGAAAGCTATTATCGTATATACCATATTTATAAATTTTGACAATAATCTACAATCATTTATTATATCATCGAGATGCACTAAAATCAACGTAATATATAATTACACCGTTAACATCAATTTAAAAGAAATATGATGACATAGAAAATGATTATTGATTATCAAAATTTATAAATATAATCAACATAATAGTAACTTTCAATTCAACGATTGATTTTTAAAAATGTTTATGCACACAATGTTATTAAATTAGTGTAACTAATAAGATATAATTTGATATCTCCCCGGTCTCTATATATCTCCATATACACACACTTAAAACCTACTAATAATTTGTGCACCCAGTCCAATAGCATAGGACTCCAATTGGTGATGGCCCAATTTTTTAATATAACAAAATGAGGACAAATTTTTAGTCTCTATAAAATTACGAACTTTTAAATTTATTTTCTTAAAAAAATTTATTCACTTTAAGTCTATATTTTAATTTTATATGGACTTTTTTTAGGTCATAAAACTATCAATTTTACAAACAAAAAATATTTTAAAATAAGGACTAAAAATAAATAAAAAAATTTAGAGAGTAAAAAGTAGAGGATTTTTTTATAAGGACTAAAATTAAAAGTTTGAAATTTTATGAATACAAAATTTATTTTATTTTTTTTAATTATTAAAATTATAATTTTTTTTTACTAAGAATCTAATATTTAAGATTAAAAAAGAGATATAAAAAATGTTTAAGACGACTTTATATATATTACATTGAAAAAGAGATATAAATTTACTTTATAAAGTCGACTTTGTAATATATATATGAATATTGTTGTACCTGTCCAATGCACGTGTAAATAAATAAATAAATCTACATTGAAAAGGTACAACAATATTCATGTTTTCACATCTAAGAGTTTTATAAAACTCTCTTGATGGAAAAAAATGTGAATGAAAGATACGGCTGAATTGAATTGTGTCCACGAATCTAAAAAATGGGGAGAAAAGATTTTGGAGCATCCACGGGTTTAGGTATTGTTCCTCCAATGATCGTAGTGCCGAGTACTTCTTGACGAGCTTTAATATGATTAAATTTATAAGTCAGCATCTCTTGTAAAATATGAGCAACACCGAATCCCTCGAGAGCCCAAACCTCCATTTCGCCTACCCGTTGTCCTCCTTGTTTGGCCCTACTTCTTATTACTAAATAATGCCCATAAATCTCATAATAGGTACCCAAAGATTCGTAGTGAACTTCGATAGGAACTTCTCTTGACGGATTATTCTCATTTGATGTATTCTGCTATTTTTAACAATACTTTTAATTTATTGGCGAAAAGGCGAAGAAATAGATTTCTTATTTCATTCCAATGGATTCAAGAACGAAAGAACGAACTAATGTCTCCTATATTGATTTAAAAAATAACAATATAAGCTTTTAGTCAAAATGTAAAACAATTAAAATAAACATGGTTTTTATATAATTCTTATTCACTTTAGGTTTTCAAACATTTCTTTATAAACTGTATTAGAAGTTATATTTGTTTCTTACTCATTATCATCAACAATCAAAATCTTCGATTTTTTTTTTTAATATCACTCTTGAAATATATAATAATAAATATATGTGTTGAACAAGATATTAAGATATATTTTTAAAAAATACACAAGTAATGAGTATATATTTAGCAACAAATATAAATTATCTTCTATGAAAAAATAGATATAAAGTATCTCTTAAAGATTTGTGTAGTTATCAATTAAAATATACAATTTTATGAAGGTGGTATATTATTATTAGTTTTCTGCACATAAAAATTCAACTGTAAAACTAAACTCTTTTATAAATAAGTTGGGTAATTCTCCTCTTGCATGTATTGACAGGTAGGGCTATAAATGAGTCGAACATGACATCAGTCCAGCTTGACTCGATAATAATCGATTCATCTCAAAATTTGACTCGAATTCATCCCAAATTTATGTTTTATATCGAATTTGACTCGATTCAAATTCATGAGCAACTCGGTTGAACTCGATAGTTTGAATCAAATGAACCAAAACATGCAAAAAATTGAAAGAAACAAATATGTTCTATCAAGTTTAAGTTAAAATATTAATAAAAATAAAATTAAAAATCACTAAAGTCCATGTAATTTAAACTAGACTTAAAAATCAATATTATTATATCAGTTTTTCCATTACTCTTGATTGTTTTATATGTTGGTGGTGTATTTCTTATATAGGAGAAGATGAGAGTGTAATGGAATATATTTTTCAATGTGAGCTTCAATAGTGAAATTGCAAAGAGTTCTTTAAATGTAAAATTTCTAAACATTGAACATAACTAAATAACCAACTTTGAATAATAATACAACAATTAAAACAATTTTATTTACTTTTATGGTATAAATAAAAATTATAGACATTATTTACAACTTTTAAATGATAAATTTTTTATTTCAAAACAATATTTATAACTCAAAATATAATCATCGAAAATAGTTGATTTGAGCCACAAATATAATATTTTGTCTAGACGTAGGATTGATGAATTAGATTCTATTTTATATGTTTGAAAATACAAGAGTTATATTCTAATATCTTTATTATCATCTTTTAATATTGTTGGATCGTCCAAAACTATCAAATAAATATTACAATGGATTAGATATTACGTGCATTAACACAACGAGTTCAAATCAATAAATGTTAAACGAAATTAATATGAACCAAAATTTGAAATAGGAAAATATAGTCTTTTTTTATGTGGATACATTCAGGATAATATAAGTCAAAATCTGAAATATACGTGATTTGGATAATATTAATCAAAATCTAAAATTGGATAATATAGTTTAAAACAAACTTTTAGATCTTCCCATGAAATCTTCCACACAAAAAATGTTAAACGCCTCATGAACTGAAAAAAAGGAAAATCCAAAAATTCTTGACCTGAAGCATATATATATATATGAAAAATTGCACCTAAATGCTTGGTTCACAAACATATTTTTTTTTTAGAGAAAAATTGTCGAACAAATTGATGCATACAGGGAATTCAAACAAGCTAATATATAGAGATACGCGTCCAATAAATTTAGGCCGCATATGCATATTTTTGTGGTATATGCATGGATGACTTACGTGGAAGTGGAAATGATGAAATATTTTGTAATAGTGAATAACATTTAAAGTCTTTAACGACAAATGCATATTTTTGTGGCACATGCATTGGTGACTTATGTGAAATTGATAAAGTGGTTTTGATAATAGTAAGTAGCATTAAAAGTCTTGAGCTAAAGATGCATGTTTTTTAGTCATATACATATTGAGTTATATGTAATTGATGAAGTGATTTTCTTAAGAGTAAGTGATATTTAATTATTGGGTGATAAATGCATGTTTTCGAGATATATGCATTAATAACTTATGTGGTTACGATAATAGTGAATAGCATTTAAAATCTTGAATGATAAATACATGTTTTTGAGACATATACGTGAAATTGTAATAATTGAGTAGCATTAAAAGTTTTGGGCGTTAAATATATATTTTCGAGGCATGTGCATTGATAACTTATGTGAAATTGATGAAGTGGTTTTGTTAATAGTAATTAGCATTAAATATCTTAGACGACAAATGCATGTTTTTGAGACATACACATTGATCATTTGTTTGAAATTGACAAAATAGTTTTAGTAATATTAAATAGCATTTAAAGTCTTCTATTTAAAGACATATGCGTTTATGAATGATGTGAAATTAATGAAATAACTTTGGTAATGGCGAGAAACATTCCCACATAGTTTCAAAGACAATGGAGTAATTACATGAATTGAATTTCATTCATGGATTAAACAAAAATTATTGCTTGTCACCACACATTATAACTAACTTATTCAATTACCTAAGGTGCATAGATGGAGTTTCAAATAGAATCTTTTTAGTATTATGCGAAGATGAGTTAGGATATGGCTTCTCAATAGTAGTAGTAGTATAGAATTTTCTCCTGATTTTTATTTATTAATTTCTATAAAACATAAAAGTGATTTTAAGAGTTTATATACTTTTAATTTAAGTCTCTTGAATCGCGATCAATTATCTATATTTATTTTAATTATATTTTTAAAAAAATTATTTAGATACAAAATTTATATCATATAAATTATAGTATAAAATTTTATATAAATATAAAATTAAAGATTATACGTTTTAATTTTATATAAATTTAAAATCATTTATATATTATTAAAATTTATAAAAATTAATATTTTAATGACGGTGCAAAAGATATTAATTTTAATATATTCTAATAATTTATCAAATAATTTTATATTTGTGTTAAATTTAATATTGATATCTTTATGATAAAAAGATTCAATTAAAACCAAATTTTTTATAAAAAAGGAAAAAAAAAATATAGACGGTTAAGAGAAAATGTGAAAAATATAGAAATAGATAATCCAAATTAATTTTCAGGAAATTGAGTAATTTAGTACCCAAAGGCCATGTGATACTCTGTCATTTTGCCTTATAGTGGTAACATGTCCTGCTCATTGGGTTTGTTGTAATGGTAACGCAGGCAGGAGACAAAGCAAACAAAATAAAACAAACCGCATATGATATAATATCAGATAATCCTTAAATCTTGCACATTTTCCTAACACTGCAACAAAATTTAATAGTCGAAAAAGAAAAAAGACAAAATAATAGAAACTGAAAAACAAACTAGACACTAACAATTAATTTACATGATACTGCAACTCTCAGTGTTCTCATCACTGAAAACATGAGTAATAGGATCCGCCATAGGGTGTGATGGCATTGGTGGTGGTGGCATATAGTTCATTGATGGATGTGGCCTACCATACATCATATGTGGTGGATACATGTTCATATTTGCTTGTTGTTGTTGTAGCTGCTGCTGTTGTTGGTTCATCATCATAGCCATGTATTGTTGTTGTTGTTGCTGCTGAAAAGGATTTGGTTGCATCTGCATACCTTGATAATAACCCCCGTTCATCGCGGCCGCAGCCGCCCCGGCAGGTAGCCCTTGCACTGCCGCAATATTCCTCATTTGGTCCATTGAACCCATTTGACCCATCCGATTCATTGAGCCCATTTGGCCCATCTGATTCATAGCACCCATCTGGCCCATTTGACCCATATGGCCCACATTACCATTATTGTTACCATGACCATGACCATTATTATTAGCCTTGCCACTGGTAACTTTTCCACCTTTACCATTTTTACCATGAGGTGTAACATCAAAATCTTGGAAGTCAAATTCAACTTTATCCAATTTCCCACCTGATCCACTTTTCTTACCATCTTTCCCTTTGTTGTTTTTGTTGATGTTGTTTGCACCTCCATTATTTTTGTTCTTGTTTGTTGTGTCGGTAGAAACTCCCTTCTTGCTCTTTTTTCCAAACCCTAGTAACCTAACTAGAAAGCCACCACCACCATTTTTGGCTTTACCATTCTTTTTCTTATTATCATTACCACCACCACCCTTTTGCTTTCCACCTTCTTTCTTTTTACCGCCATCTTCACCCCCTCCTTTCTTTCCATTTCCATTTTTACCCTCATTGTAATTTCCACCTTTACCTTTCATTTGCATCATAGGTAGATCTATGACATCACCTTTTTTGGCATTTGCATAATTATTACCACCCCCACCACCAAAACCATTACCTTTACCAGGCCCATTCATCATACCACTAGGCCCACGACCATTCCCCATCATAGCCATCATCTTGTTATTATTATGCATAGGATGTCCAAATCCATTGCTACCATGGTCATGACCATGTCCACCATGGCCTTGACCAATATCATCATCATCATCATCAAAATCATCTTCATCATCATCATAGTCATCAAAATCGCCATCACTCTCATCCAACTCGTCCTCAGACAAGTCAAATTTGACAGATTTACTAGGCACTCTGAGATCTTTTCCCCCTTTGGGATTTTGAAACTGTGCTACTTGACCAACAGCACCACCTTTCTGACCCTTTAGATTCTGAGACTTGTTGTTGCTATTCTTACCCCCTTTAGTGTTGTTATCAATTTGCAAGTTCTTAAACTGAGGTAGTTGTTGAAAGTTTTGTTGATGATTGTTGAACATCATGGCTCTCTGACCACCCCATAGTTCAGCATGTTTCCCTGAACTTTTCAGCTTTTTTATGAGTTTTGCTGGATCTACATCACCTGACACCAAAACCTTTCCTTGTTCTGCATCTATATTCACAGAATACACCCCTGCACCACCACAACAGCAACACAAAAAGTGTCAAAAAAAACAATATAGTAAGCACATACAAAACTTAACACTAAAATTAAATCTAATCTAGCTCAACAAATCTAAGAACAGGTAAAATTCAAGAGGGTTAATAAAAACATTATGAAGTTGGAAACTTTTGATGTATAATATATACATGAAGCAAATAAACATCAAATTTAGGAGTTTAGAAACATGGGTATTTTTTTAAACCGACATAGTAAAGCTGAGATGTGAAACAAATGAGAATTTAAAAAAGTAAAAGGGTGAAACATGCTATAAATGTACCATCAATTTTCTGAAGCAGTTTCTTAACTTTCTGCTCACAGCCATCACAGTGGATATTAACCTTGAGAAGACAATTCTACATAACAAACGAAACAAACAAAGAACAAATCAGTTAACATATAAGTACAAAACTCAACTTCAAAAGACAAACAGAACAAAAACAGTTTTAGCTTTAACTATTTTATTTAATTAACTAGTGAACACAAGAATTAAAAATAAATGCGTGTACCTGAATTTTCATCATGTCTTGTTTACTCATGTTTTCAGGAAGGTTTTCACACAAGTATAAGACAGAAATGTGAGTGTGAAGAAGAAGAGAAGAAACAGTTAGAAGTAGTGTTTGGAGATATTTCAAAAGGGTGAAAAGGGTATTATTGGAATGAAATGGAGAGTTCTATATTTGTTATTTTGTTCATAAAAAATATCCGTACTATTTAGGCTCATTCACACGTACAGATCACATCTTATAGAAAAAATAAAAAGAGAAGAGAGAAGTTACTTGATGCTGCAAGATAATGAACAGCTAGAAACTAGGATAGCTTCTCTATTATGAGTTGGCTTTATCACTAGTGCTTTATATATAAATAAATAATGCTACTGGTTTATTTATTAAATTTATAAAAATTAATTTTTTATATAATTAAAAATAAGTAGTACTTACTTGAATTGAACCCTTTCAAAGTAGTCTCGCTGACAGCTTAATACTGCCATTATAGCAACTTAATAATTCAAATCAAGTACCTTTTCATATGTATTTTCAGTTTAAATGCGTATCTAGTATGAGTATAAATTAGTTATAGATTTATATTAAAAGAGAATTATCTTTTTTTTTTCTTCTTCTTCATATTACTAAAGGGACGTAATAAAATATTAAATTTATTTGAATATTAATATAAAATTGTTTAATATTTACAATTATATATAAAATAAAGTTTACATGTTTTCTTAAATAATTTTTTGTAATTTAATCAACTATAATTTTATTAAATTTTTAAATTTTTTTATTTATTATAACAACAAAAAATGTATTTTATATTAAAAATTATACAAAAAATATTTAAGTAAATACACTTAATTTTTTCTTATATATGTATATATATATATATATATATATATATATATATATTCCATTTTCTCATATTTTCTTTATTCTTTAAAATAAATAAATAAAAAGTACTGTTTGAGTCCATTTTCAGATTTTAGGTAAATCAGCCCATCAGTTTTTGGGCCGGGTCTCTTGAATCGGGCTTAGAAAGAAATGAATATATTTATTCGAAAAATATTGGTAAAGAAAAAAGGAGGGAAAATGTAATGGGTTGGGGTTGCGTAGAAGCAGACAAAGGTTGTTTTTGGTCGGCAGTGCAGAGTTAGAAGGTGAGTGAAGTGACTAGTTGAGATTGAGAAGTTCAATTCTTGCAAGAGATAACCTCAGCTGTTTTACGTTTAACATTCTTTTCAATCACGTTAACTATCCAATTCTTTTCAAAGCTTTTTTATTTTTATTTTTATTTATTTATTTATAATAATTATCATTCAATTTTCACGTGAAACCTGGGACTCTGACTTTACTTGCTGGCATGCTTCACAACCGCCTTGTTTCTTTTATAGGACTAAATTGTTTTGTATTTTTTTGTTACTTTATACTTTTGTTTTATTTTTGGAGGATTGGAAGAGGAATTAATTTTAACATGTTGGTTTATTTATTTAGTATAATTGATTTTATATCTATAATTAATTATAATTTGTGACTTTAAATTTAAATATAATTTATATATTTAAATTTGTTGTTCATCTAATATTTATATAAATTTAATAAACTATAAATTATTTTATATTCAATTCACTTTTAATTAAAATAATTTAACATAATTAATTTATAAAAAAATAATTTTTGTCATTAAAATAACAAATATATACTAAATTCATTTTTTATATTATGGTGGGATTTATAAAATTACGGTAAATTTTTGTGATTTTACAAAAATAGTATAAATAAATATTAACTTCTTGTAGTTTTTTTTTCAGAGTAATTTCTTGTAGTTTTTTTTAAAAAGAAAAAAACTTAATTCTTTTCATTTAAAATAATAGGTCAAATCAAATACAAGAAGCTAAGATTGATGATTATCCCACAATACAACTGTTTTATGTTAGGAAATAGATACTTCTATTTTTGATGATTTTCATAAAGTTTAGATAATTAATTAATTAAGATTGAAAATGAGCAATACAGTTAATTTCATAGCAATCTTAAGTAGAATCTGTTGCGAGTGTATTTCAAAATAACATGTGTATATTTGAGAGTTTGAATCAATTAAACGTTTGAAAATTCAACCGTTACTAAAATTAATTTTTTGTATAGTTAGAGTCTAATTATATCGCATACTCTTACATATTAAACTTCTAATAACATGTTTAAAGTTTGTTTATATACTTTTTCATATTAGTATAATTTATTTAGTATAATTATAGAACTAACTCGCTATTAACACAAGTTAGTATGTGTTTAATTATGCGGTGATTAAAATAATTTTAATTAAAAATGAATTAAATATAAAATAATTGATGTTTGGATATATTTAAACAATAGTAAGTTAAATAATAAATTTTAGTGTAAAAATTACGTTTTGACCGATAAACTACTGAATTCTTGTTTCAAACTATAATCCATTTTTGAGGTAAAACGAGTTATACTCAATAGCACTCAAACAAATTAGAATTAATTCTACATCTTTAAAATTAATTTTAACTCATTCAAATATGTAACTAAGCATGCAATTAATCTAAATAAAAAAAGATAAAAAGATTTAAACTAGATGTGAGAGTATACAATTAATCTAAGTAAAAAGGGATCAAAAGATTTAAACTAGATGTGAGAGAGTTTAATATATGACTATGTCTGTGAATAAAGCAAATTTTGAGGTATATATTGTGCCCGAAATTAATTAAATAAACTTGTCTATATACATTTTTTAAAAATACACTTCTTCTATAATAAAATATAAATAAAAAGTACATCAATTCTAAATTATTTATTTATTAAAATTTGCTACTAAGATTAACTATTATTTATCTAAAAAAGTTTAAATAATCACTCGACTCTTAAATATAATTTAAATAATTGTTTTTACATAATTGTTTATAATTTGAAATAAAAAGAAGTAGTTTGCAATGATTATTAAATTATTAGTTTTGAAACGTAACGTATATAATTCCTTAGGAGCGTTTACGAATGAATGAATGTTATGTTGTAGAAGTGGAACTGTTAGGAATCAAAACATGCTTTGGACTTTCACAAAGGAAGCGAGACATCATGAAACAGAAGAGTTGTCAGTCAAGGTTAAATAGTCATTCTGAAATTTGGGTTTGTGTGTAAATAAATTCTAAAGCAAACACACAGACCTCTCAAAAACTCATCCCAATGGTGCTACTGACAAAATAATACATCCAATCACTACACTCTAAAATAGTAACACTGTACACATTTATTTTAAAGTAAGTAGAAATTTTTGATTTTCTGATAGTTTGGACCCTGCTTTTGTAACCAAAATCATTGTTTGTCTAACCGGTGGAAAATTGATGTCTCCATTTCATCTTTTTTATTTTTTATTTTTTATTAATCCTTTCAAATTTTTAAAAATTTCCGTAAAAGATATCTGTAATCTTCAAAAGTAGAACCCCACCACCACAATGGGAACACACATTCCATAAAAATCCAAAGTTTATCAAAATGCTTTTAATTTTATATCATACATGGTTGGTAATATATAATTTCTTTCACTTTCTCATTTCTACTTTATTTTTCTTGCCCCATTTTACTTGACTATTCAGCTTGTGTATAAGCTAATCAATCTTTTAGATTTTATAGTGCTAATGCCATAATATAAATCTACTACTATATGAAATTGTATTGTCTTTTTTTTCATATGTGCAACTCCTTTTCATTCTTTGAACTTTGAACATAAATAAAGAACTTGTATGAGAGGAATAGAAGATTCGCAAATCAAAAGCTATCTACTCTGGTGGGTATGGAGAATTTGCCTCTTCATCAAGCCTTTAATTAGGCCAAACATGTCTTTGATAGCCAATTATTGAACTTAATATATGTATTTCAATAGTCTAGTATTTTTTGAAAATTATTAGAACTTTTTGTAGGGAATAATTTTTTATATTTAAGATAATTAGATAAACAATTTGTGTAGTTATTGATTGTATATATTATCTTTTCTATGGACTTTTTTCTTAGGTGGTTCGTGGTGGATTATGACTTTTCGCCTATAAATCATATATACCTTATTGATCTTACTATGTATCTCACAATAAAACTCAAATTATAAATGTTTCCTCCCTTCCTCGTCTCTTTTCTATTGGCTGCACCACATAATGAATCATATAAATGTCATTTTAAAACAAAGTCTCGTAAAGAAATCAAAACCTATTTTTTATATTTTTTGGTAAAAATTATCCTAGATAAATTGTATAAAAAAAGAACAACACATTATATCTAGTAATGTTCAAAGAAAATATCACATTTTAAACTAATGAAAATATCTACAATTATTGTTCACAAGAAAACTAAATTTCATTTTTAACATAGTTAAAATTTTATAAATATTATTTTGAAAGGATATCTTCACATTATTAGCAGATTAGGTGTCAATAAGAGTATATGAATATGAGTTTTTTTAATCCTTATTTAGACTTGACTAATCTAAGTGCTTATTTGTTTATTGAGCAACTAATCATATCACTTGAGTAAAAAAAATTTGGTTGTATAATCTCATGTTCAACCACTACTACTAAATCAGAGCTTTATAAAATTCACTATAGAATTATGATGTATGAGTTTGATGAGGATAAAAAGTGATCGTCAACACACACAGGTTATGTATAATAACCGGTTAATGGTATGCTTCTAGTACTAAAAAAGATACAAAAATAAAGTCAATTCACGTTAGAATAAGAGAGATTTTGATACCGATTAGATAATTGTTAAAAAGGAATAATTAAAATTAATTAATACTTCTTATCCTAATAAGATGCAGATTTTTTTTTCCCAAGTATTTCATAACATAAGAACTTTTGGTATTGGTTTGTGGAGACGTTCTACAATTCTAAAACTAGTATGAGATATTGCAAACATTGCTTGGGAATGCAAGAAAATTGGTCACAACTCACTATAAGAAAAAATGAGTTTTCTAGTGTCAAAACTCGTTGGAATGAGCCTCCAAAATAATTTAACATCTTTGAGTATTTATGACCGCCAAATAAATATGACAATTTTTAAGAAGTCGAAAGTTAAGCGTGAAATTGATTTTTAAATTAGAGGTATAGAAATTTTTAAATTAATACTGTCATTAAGAAAATTTGAGCCAACACTTTATAGATAAAATTTTAGAATTAAATTCATATATTAAAATTCATTTTGTAATTATACATCTGAAAACAATTTTAATACAAACTTTTAAAATATATGAATTAATAAAAATTACTTTTACATTAATATATCAAAACACAAATTAAATATATGTTCAACACAATTTTAACAAATTTCAATTATATTAAAATCAATTTTCATCACAATAGTACCATTGATATATTTAATTGTTCTCACGTTTATCTGTAGAATTAAATACTAATTTAAAACTATCATTTATAATTTTTAATTTCAATCATATTTTTTACATTTAAATTTTTTATTTAATTGACATTTATGTGAATAAATTGAAACATAAACTAATTTTTATTTAATTAAATTTTAACTAAAATACGAAACGCGCTTATGGAGGGAGCATGGTCCAATCCAATAATTGAATTCTGGTAGCTTGGGCTATGTGTGGGCGTCCTTTGTGAAGTGATTACCCAACCACTCCACTGTACTAACCTGCCCTTTCTGCTTGGGGTCCCCCCACCCCACCCCAACCCAACCCAACCCTTCCATTTATCTGGTCAATTTCACTAACAAAGTCCTTCTTCCCTCCTAAGGGCACATGTTCCTTTACGAGAGGTGCCTCATTCCTTTGATAACGACATACCCACCTCTCAACACCCATCCCTATCTTCCTCTATTTATATGCGAAATTCTACGCACTAATATATCAAATTAAAAGGAGTTGCAATCAATCTTGGTGTATGAAAATGATAATTCTCAATTAATTATGGTGTATCAGTGCCTAAGTTTGGTCACGAGTGTTACCGTCACAATATTTTCAAAGTTTGTTTATCTTAGTTTGAATTATGTATGTGACATAATAATGTCTATAAAGCGATATAGTATTGCGTGTCTTATTTAGCTACACCCTTTGGGCTTAAGTTGAATTTTGCATTGTACTATTTTCGAGCTCTAGTAATGTTAGTTACACATGCTAATCATAACAACCTAACATGTATCATATATCTATCTATCACACAAAATCAAATCCCCATTGGCTTTTAACTATCAATGAGGTGCAATACTTTTGCATTCATTTTGTGGCACGTATATCTTTAATAATTACTTTCATGTGCTTAATTATTGTTTCACAAAGACAAGTCAAAATTTATCTAATCAATTAATCCCAGTTACTACATGGTACATACACGTTCGAATTAATAGAATCATCCAGTAAAATAAAAAATAAAAAATTCCTTAGATCCTTAACGGGTCGATCCATACCGTATTGGAACCATCAGACATATGCATGCTAGTTTTTTTAGTTTTTTGAGTAAAGTTGACCGTGAGCTCAGTGAACAGGCATTGGAGTAACTTGATACTGCATTTAATGTTGTACAAAGACAAAAAAAAAAAACCAAACTATTCGTTTTTTCTAATAAATAATTTCTTCGTCAAGTGCAATTTACAATTTAATTTTATTCGTGGTTTTTGGGTGGTATTATTTATTTTGTTGTTTTGATAAATTAATTTTAATTTTTTATAAATTTAATTTACTATTTTAACATCGTAATTGTTATAGATTCATTAGATACATAAATATTTTAAATTTTAATTTTATCACATTTTTATAAATATTTTACTAATTTATTTTATTAATCTAGATATTTTAAATTTGTTTGTTAACAATTTCAAATTTACGTTATTTTGGATCAATATATTCTACTAAATTAAATGAATCAACATAACTTTTTTAGTAAAAATATTAATACTAATATAAATAATTTAACTAGTATGCACAAGTAGTGTATAATTTTGCTAAGAAATTCATACATATGATATAAAACTTTAAAATTTAATATTAGAGTCGATAATAATAACAAAATCTGATTGATTGAACCGTATGAATATTAAACTTACAAAAAAATATATGAAAAAATTCATTAATTTAAAGTAAAATATTTTCAAAATATATTTTAAAAAACTTATTCAATCACATTTGTGATTTTTCATTTTAGGCCATCTTCTATGGAGCTCCTCAAAATTAGGTTCTTAATTGAGTCTCTTAGCCTTATGATAAACCCTCCATTGAAAATATCTTACAACAACCAAATAAGTTTTGTTAATTTTTTTTGGAAACTAATTTGATTATTTAGTCATGAGAAATAACTGAAAGAATTATCCATTTAGTTGTTTAGCTCTAAAAATAATCTAAAAGGTTTGATGGAAACCACAAACAATCAAGCTAAGAATAAATTGTGTCTAATTAGTCGAGTAAGTTGATAATTTATAATGAATCTATGCAAAAAATAAAATGAGGCATGAAATCCAAAGGCTTGAGGTGAAAGGGTAGGAGTGGTTTGAAGTCTCAAATGGAGACATTGATATTTGAGCTAATTAAACTGAATATTCGAAATTGTGATTGAAGGGGTTAGGATCCAAAGGAAAGTTTAAAGTGATTCCAAAGATACACTTGTTTGTCGAGCTTGATATTCTCATTTCCCACTTTTCTAAATTCTTTTGGGAGTGTGTGTGTTTGTGGGGAGCAGGGCCACTCAATTTGCAGTATTTCATGTACTACTTAGAAGCAGCACATTAAATAAAGATAAATATAAAGCATAAAACATCGCATTAATTAAAATGCTCTCTCAGTCTCACAGTCAGACATTTTTTTGACTGATGTGTTTGTTTTACACTTTATTACACTTTGCTTTTCTCGATCACTACGTTGCAACATCAAATTACTACAACATTTGGTATAAATAAATATAAATACTAACCTATAATTTTAAAATGATATATAAATAAAAAATAATAATTAAAAATTTGATATATTTAATTTTAAAAATATATTTTAAGATGTTAAATGTACAAATGTTATTTTGAAATTTGTATATTTAATTTATTGAATGTTTAAAAGGTGTCTTTTTTTTTATTTATAAAAACTTCAACTTTTAAAATCCTTTATCATGTGTTTTAACAAGACCTTTTGAAAAATACTATTTCCTCCATTTTAGCTTTGGACACATAAAAAATAATAAATTTAGATTGTTTTAATTTTTTATATTTCATTTATTAAATAAAAATAAATTTTTTGA
The DNA here is from genome assembly GCA_037974295.1 of Cicer cuneatum. Classification (NCBI taxonomy): domain Eukaryota; kingdom Viridiplantae; phylum Streptophyta; class Magnoliopsida; order Fabales; family Fabaceae; genus Cicer; species Cicer cuneatum. The sequence goes on from JBBPBO010000001.1 coordinate 13,654,633, forward strand.
ATTATTAAGGGTATAAAACGAAAAATGTGTTATATTAATTTTCTAAGAGAACAAAATTATTGGACAAGAATAAACTACTAAAGGACTAAGATTTGAGGAAAAAAGAGGTACTATATATTATTTAATACTTTTTCATTCTAATTTTTTTCAAATGTTTTACATTTTTATATCTAAAATCTTAATTTTCCCTGTATAATGATATGAGTCGGTGCCACAATCAAACAAATAAAATGTTTAAAATTCACACAAATTAAGAAAGAGCTAGCATACAATGTGATTTTTTAATAAATATTTATCAAAAATTAATTTTCCCACTAGTACTAGTAACTTGTATTTTATGATAACCGACTTTGCCGTTTATTTAATGATGGAAATATGTATCTATAAGTAAATCCATTAATTTTTTATGGATGTGTCCCAAATTGATGAATGCAGTTAGTGTACGTACTGCAAGGATTTTCAGATTTCTGTTGCAGTCGGTGCTAATTAACTGCCACTGAAGTTTTACAATACTAATTTGCTGCCAACTTCAATTTTTCCTTCATTAGCAAAACTAGATATATTATTTTTCCCCACTTTTTTTTGAAATAATGCTTTGTAAAAAGTATGTATTCACATGAAAAACTGTGTTTCTCGGAGATATTTTTAAAAGTATCTAGAGTGTTTTCTATTTTATAAAAGAATAAAATAATAATAAATATATTAAATTTTGAAGATAAAACACTATCAATATAAATTAATTTTATATTATTGACTAATGTAATTTTTTTTTAAAATGTCTACAGTATATATTAACATGATAAAATAATCGACTCCTGGTTACTACGATGAAAAACTATTTTACATTATCAATATATAATTATTACACTCTTAAACATTTAAAACAGAAAAATATATATATAAAATCTATGTGAAATCCTGTATATTAATTTTCCTTATCCACCTAATAGTTAAAGACATGTCACAGCTTGATAAACTGCAATAATTTGAAATCAAGCTATATACGATAACATAATAATTATAACGAGGACCGAATTTGAATGGATTAAACTAACAAATGTTTTAAAATATTTATTGAAAAATAAAAAAAATTGAGTAGAAAGTTTCAATTTTTATAATTTCTAAATATAAAATATATAAATTTCGTGTTTAATTATACATTAAGACTCTTAACAAATATAACAAATAAATTTGTAACCATTTTTCAATTTTAATTTGTTTGCTCACACTTCGGTTGTTATTACAACTTCATTTTAATAGCTCAGATCCTATAGAGGGTACTAATTCAAATCGCATTTAAGTTACATATGCATATAATTATCTTTCAAAAGAAAAAACATAAAATGATTTAAAGGATATGGTGAGTGTTGATTAGTTTTATATTCATATCTAATAAAAATATTATATTTTGTTATATCACTACTTTTTTTAAAAATATTTTAAAATTAATGGTATCACATAAAAATAATGATATTTCATTGAATGTGAGTGGAAGAATGATTTATGATACAAAGTGCATAATAGTTACTATACTGGCTGATTTATAAGTCTAAGTGAAATTGTCAACAGGAGAACATGTTGGAAAGTGGAGACACATGAGATGAGAGTGGATATGATTATAATTAAATTATTAATTATTAAATTGAGTCGCAATTGGATAGATTAATTAGAGAAGAAGGGTAGGAGTACTAGTTTGGTAAGTTTGGAATTTCGAATCTAAGCACGAGTCCATATTTCAATTTTCAACCAAGCCCATATTTCAACCTAAGAATCCTCGTGATCCATTAAAATATTCTGTTTCAACATTTTTGTTATAATGGTCTTCTATTGTTTTATGGGAGGACCATGTTTCTTATTTATAATAAGGGCATGTGCAGTACATTTGGCAATGGAGCCTCATGCACTTTTGCATCCCCAATATGTTCCCTAGTCCGACAATTGAATAAGTTCACATAAAGTCAACTTCTATGTCTGATCATTTGTTTGTCGTGACAATATATTTTCAAGTATCTTTGAATTTAGATATCATTCAATCAAGTTCAGTGCTCACTATCTAAATGGGAGACCATGAGTTTTTGTTGATTGTCAACGGTGAAATGTTTCATAAAGAATGGGCAAGACCCAAGAAAAATATAACATTTTTCTAAATGGAGCAACTCAGTTCAAAATGTAAAATAAGTATATTAAATAGTGATTAACAAATACAAAATAAATGTTATAAAAATATCATATTATATCAAGAATTTGGCATTTATAAAAATATCATATTATATCAAGAATTTGGCTGTTTGTAGTAGTGTTTTCAATATTGTAATGCATATTTTATGGATGGTTTCGAAGTTAATATTGACATATTATTTGTTTTATATGTTGAAGTCATTTATATTATGTTTACTGTAACAGTTCGGCCTTTATTGTTTTCGTCCATCCATTTCTACGGGATAAATACTGTTTTCCATCAATTCCTATTACCAATTGATCTTGGTAGTGAGAATTGATGGACGATAGTATTATCCCTTAGGTACGATGGTTGTTTGTAACACTCGAATTTTCTATGTCTAAACTATTATCAATATGTCATTATTATTACTATTATTGTTGTTATTAGAATTAAATAGATGCACTAATTCCTTACAAAATCGCATGCAATGATAATTTTGTCATAGCATAATTTATAGGAAATTTGAATTGTAAATGTTTAACAAACTGTAGTATTTTTTATGCTATTTAAGATCACTTTTATAGTTAGTAGAATAATAATAATAATAATAATAATAATAATAATAATAATAATAATAATAATAATAATTAATTTTATGCTATGTATAATTTATGATAATGTATAATTAGTTTGCATGAGTAAAAATTTGAGTGAACTAAAAATATTGTCGAGGGCTTAATTTAGAAAAAGTGTATCTATCAATCTTCCAATAAATAAAGCAAGAGAGAGAAAAGAGAAAACACTAACTCTATTGCATGTACTTCTCAAGTTCTCTCATTCCATCATCTCATCATAGAAACAACTCCACACCCATATTAGAGTAAAAGAGGGATAGTGAAAGGAGAAATTATGAGAAAGAAGAAAAGAAAAGCTAAGGTTTCAACATAGGAGAAGTTTAGAGTTATTGCATGTTGCTAAGAAAGATGACAACTTGAAAAGGAGTTAGGGTTCCACTTGTAGAAGAAGGAATTGGAATCAAACTTTGGGGTCACAAATCCCTTCTTAAGATAACATAGAAAACCCTCTTAAAATCTCTCTTAGGTGTGGTTAGAGATCTTGATTACATGTTGCTAATATCTATTCATGATTTGCATCTTTGGGTATTGAGATAATCCTATTTGATTTAGTATCGTTGATTATTAATAATGCATGTTAGGTGTTTGTGTTAATTACTATGAAGAGTTGTTGTTTTATTATGATTGTTGAGTGTTGTGGTTGAGTTGGTGATGAGATGATAAATGTTTAGTATTGGTACTTCATTGATTTTCTCCTGAATTTTGAATGTATTTTACTTAGTTGAACATATGAACTTGAGAATATAAAGATTGAAATGAAAATAGTATAATGTTGTCGCTGAACCCATATAGGTATACATTCGGTATTTTGTTTTAATTACCTTTGGAATATGCATTGGATTCACTAATTTTTTGAGCTGATTTTTGTTCCATTAGAAAATTAATTTAATTACCTTTTAAATATGCATTGGATTCACTAATTTTCATTGAGAATTTATAGAGAAAATTGAGTTACAAGTTATAAAACAATATGTTGTTCCGGTTGTGTATTTGTATACCTTATTTTATTAAACTGTAATTGAACATCTGTTATGCAGAATAAAAATTATAATTATAAACTATATCTTAAGCTTTCCAAAATATTATTGTTTATTTAAATCGAACATCGTTTGATATATTTTATCTTATTTTATAATTTTGATTTCAACTTTTTCTTATTTATTTATTGTATTTATACAGTTGATCATGAAATGATAAAATAATTCAAATTGGTCAAATTTATTAAGTTTTTAGTGCAAAAATATCAAGTTTAATACTCCAACTTATTAGCGCAAGAAGGATATTTGTTGCGCATGTCAAGGAGATTAAATATTATGATAAGAAAATGTTGCCGAAGAAGGTGTGACACCCTAAACCCAAATTGAAATAAAAGCGAAATGCATTAGTTTTGAAAGAGATTCGCAGCGGTCCCAAAATAGAGTATATAAAAAAATTCCTTTTGACATATAATGCTCAGGACGTCACACTTACACCAAACGCTGCATAAAAATTCCACCACACGAGGGGTGAGCTTTGAAAACATGTGATAGTATAAAATAATTGAGAAGAACACGTAAAACATTAATTAAACATCGTATCATATCAAATCACAATTAACAATAATAATCAAGGTAAAACATTGATACAATCCATAACATCAAGTAAGTCAACACATAAATCAAGTAATGCTATGCGTGCTCTTATACTCTAGACTCCTCCTCTTTCTTTGGTGCCATTCTAAGTCTGAAGTACTTGGTTAGGAGACTTGATACTATGCCACCACACGAGTGGATGGATAATTCAAATTGACCTTGTTCTCATAGATCCCCTCAACTCAACCCGAGACACATATATACGACAGTCGAGGTAAACGTGTGTTGCATGGTAGCTCCCGACATTTGGAGTGCTACCGCCAAGTCACCTAGGAATTCCCCACCCAAATACCTCCAAGGTCTAAGAATCTTGCCTTAAGGCTCAACAGCAGACCGCCACGATCAGGCTCATTCAGTTGTACTTCGCCGAAATCATTTGGTTTGTCAGGCCCTACTTATATGATGACAAGATAATCCCCACTTCAAACAATTAACATCTAGATTCTCCCATCGTTGGTCTAGGCTACTCACTCCATTAAGAGAACCATCATTGGCACAGGTCAAATTCATCACTATTCAATTAAACACAATATGCATTTTATGATATTCATCAAGGTGGTAACGTCATAAGTCAATAAGTACACATCATCATTGCATATTTCTATAGTCATATATTACATTCAAAATTTATCATTATAATACACAAGCTCCATTAATAAAGGATTTATACTCACAGATAATAATACTAGATCATTCACACACACCACATCAATTGCAATGCAAGTAATTACAATTCATCACATTTTATATCATATAACAATATCAATGGTGAATATAAACAAAACACATAATACATCAAATACGCAATTCTACAATAATTCGACTATCACACAATCTTCAAATTCAAATCAAACAACACCCTATAAAAGTTTCTAACTCATATTTTAACCTCACCAAATTCAAGTTTTCTCATTAGTCAAGTATTACTCAAAGAGCTTCAGTCGTACGTAGCGAGCCCCAAATGAATTATGGGAAATACGGTTTTCTCGTTCATCACACTTAATTTATACTCATGAATTCGAACTCACTCTCACCCCATACCTCAATTTGACGTTTTCATGCGATACAAGGATCAGAACAATTTTTAGCAACCATGACATGTCAACAACTCGCAACGAACGAGTCCAAAGGCATCGACGAATTTGCAGAGTCAATGAAACATGACTGATAATTTACGCGAAACATTAAAAATCAATGTTACATAATTAATAAAAATGTTAGGAGAATAAACATATTAACAACGAAGTGTAACAAGTTATTGGGAAATGCCTCACCGACGCGCTGAAGCGCCGATAGGGTCCGACGTCAACTTCACTGAAACACGCAAAAGAGTATTGCTTCTTGAAGGTTTCGACAACATGAATCCAAAAATGCTATCAGTTTTTTAGGACGATGAACGTGTTGACCGGAACTCGACAACACAGCCGCGACGAGGGTGAAAACCCATTTTTTGAAATATAAAGGTTTGCGATTCCAATCATAGGTAATGGAAGAGGATGTTTCGTGGAGTCCAAATATGGTCTCAATTTTCGTTGGTGATAGTCGTGGTGGCCAAAATCTTGATCAAAAGGCGGATGTGTGATTTTTGACAAAGAGGAATATTGGTTTTCAAGCGCACAAAAAATATCACATTTACTACGTACATGCTTATACACATCAAAATCGCATAAAATTTTATTATTTAAAATATTACACTAAAATACTATTATTTTTAGAAAAATATATAAAATAGTATAATATTTGTTATTTATATCACACGTTTAGTCTAATATGTACAACATTAGTACATCATAGATAGCCCACATATGAAGAAAATTAATCCTAAAATTAATCAACATATATTCTAAAATAACTTTAACACCAAATTAATTATTTAAAATTTATTTTATTAATAAAATAATTTATTATAAATTTTGGGGTGTTACAGAAGGGGTAACCATATTGCATAAGATTTTGATGTTCTTGCTATCATAAAAAGGAGCCACTTATATCATATCAAGGGGGAGAAACAGAGTTAAAAAAAAATTAGAGAGAGAAAAATACACTTTGGAATACTTGGAGTTGAAGTAAAGTGTGTGAAATTTTGAAACAAAAATTTACACTCTTTTAGGGTTTTATTTCTTCTCTCTTAATTGATGAACACTTCTATTATTTATTTTACTTTCTATATGTCAATGAATAACTAAGCTCTCTTGTAGGGTCTTTGATGGATCTTGTTATTAAGATATCTCTTTACTATATCTTAGTTTTAGTTCTAGATTTTTTTATTTATTTTTGTTGTTTATCGCAATTAAATTATTCTATTGTTTTATTTACATTTTTGAGAATGTCAACCTTTGCATGCCTTAATTAATCAATTGACTAATGACCTATTACAATTAATTGATAGATCTATAAGATAATTGAGATTAAGATTCTTGTATGAAGAAACATAAATACTAATATTTCAATTGTTCAACCTCTTGGTTCTTTATGCTTTATCTTAATTGTATTTGTTGTTTGATCAATCAAAGAATTAATTTAAGGAAAAAATATTACGTTGAATGATCAATCTTTGTTAATAGTTTTAACGATGAATTGATAATTGGGAAAACAAATAAGGGTTCATATAAAACTAAGATTTGAGGTATTGATATTTCAAGTGAAACTATGACCCTAGTTTTTTTTCCGATTGATTCAAAGTTGTGTTGTTATCTACTCTCATTTTAATTCTTACACTTTTGTTACATTTTTGTTATCGACAACCAATCATAATTGTCATTAGTCTAAATAATATCAAATCTTAATTAATTTGATAGTTGTTAAATTAAACCATGTAAATACAATAATCTTATATACTATTACTTGACATACTCGTACACTTATAGATTTTGTGCAACACTTATATACGGTGATGCTCTTTTAATTAAAGAAAACTTTAAATGATATCACACTACATTGCATGAAGGTCTTGTGAAAGCCACAAATTCCAACAAAACAAAATATAAGCCCACTTATCTCCAGACTCCTACCACCAAGGTGATTTTAAATACATTTCCAATTGTTATTCAACTTTATCTTCCACTTATTTTCAAGACTGTCCTTGAGATTATTTTGTATATTAGAGGTGAGTTTTTGGGTAATTTCACTAAGTATTTAGTGGAAAAATATTGATTACGTAAATCCTTATTTATAAACTAATTTTATAATATAAAAAAATATTTAATTATAATTTTAGTCTTTTTATTTTTATCAATTTACGACATCAGCCTCCTATTTTAAAATATTACAGTTTTTGATTTTTAATTTTTATTTTTTAATTAAAAAGTAACAATGTAACATTTTTTAAATAACGTGATATATTATTTATTAACATCAGTTATTTATTATAGATTGAAATAGATGGTTCATTGGGTGTCCATACATACTTGAAGTTTTCATGTGATATTGTAGACCATCTTAGAAGAGCATATGTTGTCATCAATCACCCTCAAGTCTACTCTTTAAATCTTGTCTTTTACATGTTTATAAAATGGTTCATTTATCTACAATCTGTTAGCATGTGTCCGTTTCCTTTAAAACAATATTGGATGAGAAAATCATTGGTTCATTTGTTGCTGGATGCATGTGTTTGATTCATATGTTCAAGGGAGCAAGGTTAAATAAGAAAATGAATGGCAACTATCATGCATAGAGCTGCCAACTCGATGAAAGCCACCAGCTATTGAATTGTTTTATAATCAAGCTCAAATGATAACAATTTCAACATCAATTCTGAGTCACCACGATTTTGAGGTATTATCTACTTTAGTTCTTATTATTGGAGTTGAGTAAAATTATATATTTTAAAATAGTCTCACATTATTTAATTTTGTAAAGAAAAAGAATACTAAAACTATAATATATGATTACGGTATAAACTTTTATAAAAAAACACCTAATCAGTAAAAAAAAAAAAAAAAAGTAAATATTCTTTATATACGAACTTTAACTTCGATTCTCAAATAGTATATTGAAACAATAACATCTATTATATTTTTCAGCAAAGATTTGATTATATAATCATTAAAACTAGATATATATGTGATTTAATTCAATAATTGCATTTTACTGTAGGAATTTTTGTAAAACAATTGTTCATTTTTTTTTTTTAATGTTTACTTACCCGGCTTCTTCTCAATAGAAGGGAAATGATGGCAAGTAATTCATGATATTGTAATTGGATGTGTTCATGCTAGATTTAGATATATAACTCATTTTATTCTCATGAAATGAGTTTCCATAAAAGACAATTTGCATATCACAATGATTTTTTATTAATTTGACAAAATTAAATGAATATAACTATTTTTTTAATATTGTCATTGGATTTTGTTCTTCTTCTACACTCTTTTGTGCTCAAATATATTTTTAAATTCATCAATTCAAATACGTAAAATACATTTTATATAAATTAATTAATTCAGATAAAATTTAAAACATTTTGAAAAGATTTAGTGAAAAGATAAAAAACTTTCAAAATAAAAACTAGGCTTACCCACAGCAAAAAGGATCACTAACCGACCTATCACTAATGGATTTCATTTTACTTGGTCCAAACCAGGCCAGAGTAATTTTAGGTCCATTTGATTTGGGCTTTTAGCCACACACTTTAACCAGATAATGATTTATTTTAGAAAGTTTTACTCCATACCCCTACAATTATATCTATACTTCCACAAAATTTTCAAAATGCCAAAATTACCCTTCATTTTTTTACTATTTTATCAAATTAAAATTTACTTTTTTTTTTAACCTCTTCCGAAAAACTTTTTTAGATGCTACATACGAATTGATAAAATGATTTTTAATTAGTCATTTGAATATTTAATATTTATTCAAATCTAAACTTTCATTATTATTATTATTTATTATTAATATTAAATATATATCCTCTCATTATTAATATTTATTCAAATCTAAAGTTTTATTATTATATTTATTCCACTATTAAAATTATTTCTGAAAATTAACATTTATTTGTATGAAGTAAAACTATTCAATTTGGTGCATGCATGAGTATTTGACTAGTTTATTTAATATGAAATCATAAAAATAATAGAATAAAATTAAAATTATCCAAAACAAAAAAAGAAAATGAGTTACTACAATAAAAACAATTTTGAATTTAGAAAATAAAATTACCAATTTTGAATAAATCAATTGTTAACTATATATGTTTTCACATGGTATGCATTCTTGTCCGTAGAAAAGAGTAATCTCGTGACATGAGAAGGAAAGAATGGAAAGTAAGTAATGCCTAATGGTTATGGATTGGAAAGTGGTAGGTGAAAAAGACCCCCAACAATTGACCCATCATTTTTGCATTTGGAAATCCATTTTCTTGTTTGACATATCGTGTGGCCCAAATTTATAATGGAAACGAGTTATAACCCATATAGTAACAACAAATTTACAATGCTTTGTGAAATATATGTTGCCTGTTGTGGTCGTTTGACAGCTTATGTTTTGGGACTACAGAAAGCCATGTGATTTCGTGACTTATCCTTCACAGTCAGGAATGTATCAATTCTTCTTCTTGTTGGCATTGGTAGTTCTAGTATGCCCTCATTTCCACGCATCTATAATTAACACTCATTCATGTGTAGTAACTAATTCATTAATAATGATTGCAAGTGTCAATTGGCTTATATAAATTGGTCCAACTGGGTTGACCCCAGCAGCTACAAATAAATAGGCATATATAAATTGACTCATCTTCACCCAGCCAAAAAGCACAATTATCTTTTTGTTTTCTTTTTCCAAACAAGAATGAAAAAATGACATGCTACAAATCCATTCTAGTTTCAGCAAAGCATAATTATGAATATACTAGTACACAACCCAATGACCTCAAAATTTTGTACATAAAAGAATTATATGAAACTTTACATGAAATTAGAGAATAATTGAAGGGAGAGAGCATGGTTGAAAAACCGTGCAAATGGTTAGAAGATTTTCTAATACTGAGAAAGAGACAAATCTATATAGAAAATAACAAAACAAGAGACAGAGTGAAGTACACACTAAAACAAGTTGATTAAATATTCACGAGAAAGATATATAGAAAAGAAGGCTCAAAACTAGCAAAATAATTCCTTGCATTCCCCATTTGTTTTGTTTACTACAAATCCTCTTTCCCTTACCCTCTCTTCTGTGCCAGATTTTCCATATCTCATCCTTCTTTTTCATTTCAAAAACAGAAAGCCATTTAATTTACTTTTTATCATTAGTTTTCTGTCTCTGTGGTCACCAATGGAAGTTAATGCTACCACCACTGTACCTGCAGGGCCACATACAAAGAACCATACTTTCATACACCATTACCATCACTTACATTCAGAAAAACATTATCATAACCATGGCCATTTTTCCTTCAAAACCATTCTCATAGCCATCATATTTGTGGCCTTAATTATACTAATATTTACCATTTTTATGGTTGTATGGTTGATCCGTCGCCAAAAATCTTCCAAAGATGACAGTGAGAGTAGAGTGCTTCATGACAAAAGCAACAGGCTCATGGCTTCAACAATCATGTCATTTGATTCTAGCCCAGGTAACATCAATTAATTGGGCAAACAGATACTATATATGCATATTTATGAGTTTGTATCTGAGTTGAAAGTGATTATGGACATTTAATTGCTTGTGAAACTAATAAAATAATTGCAGATGTTAAAAGTGGGTGTCTTTATGGGGGAAATTTGAGCAGGACAGCAACACCTAAATTTAGAGGAGTGCAAGTATTCACGTATAGGGAGCTAGAAGTTGGTACGGATGGGTTCGATGAAGCAAATGTGATTGGTAATGATGCAAATGGTTTGATGTATAAAGGAATACTGAGTGATGGCACTTTGGCAGCAATTAAGTTGCTGCACAGTGAGGGTAAGCAAGGAGAGCGTGCCTTCAGAATAGAGGTAAGTGTGTCTGTCAGTGGACTTCATTTAATTTAATTTGATTTTAATATATCTCTTTTTTGTTTTTGTTGCTCAATGATTTAATAAATATCTCTTGTTTGTTACCTGCAATGAATCCTTTCCTTCATAACCCCACCCCAGTTTGGTCAGAGAACATTGTTTTTGTCTTCTATATATTAAGCTGAAACTTCTATCCAATCAAATGATAACCTTAATATACACTCGAGCTTCTGTATCTAACATCTTTAAATGTTATCATATAGTAAGTAACATTAAATCAAAATGTTTCCCAGCAATATATTTTCTGTTAACTCTGGCGTTTTCCAATAAAAATTGGAATGCAAAGCCTTTTTATTTTTACATTACAATAGTACATCCTATTCCAGTTGCCAACTCATAGCACATGGTTGTGAAGACTAAATGACATTTATGGCAGGTCGATCTTCTTAGCCAATTGTGCTCTCCTTATTTGGTGGAGTTACTTGGCTATTGTGCTGACCAACACCACAGGTTATTGATTTTTGAATACATGCCCAATGGTACACTCCAACACCATCTTCATTCCAACAAGGATCAAACTCAACCATTGGATTGGTGGACCCGGATGAGGATAGCCCTTGATTGTGCCAGGGCCTTGGAGTTCCTGCATGAACATGCTATCTCACCCGTGATCCACAGAGACTTCAAGAGTTATAATGTTCTACTGGATCAGAATTTCCGTGCCAAGGTGTCAGATTTTGGATTGGCTAAGATGGGATCAGAGAAGAAAAACGGTCAGGTTTCTACCCGTGTGTTGGGGACCACTGGATATCTAGCACCAGAGTGAGTAATATGAGTACCCCATTACATCTATCTTTACCCACTATCAGTTCATTACTTGTAATGTAAAACAAATAACCCATGCACATGCACATGCTCACGATCCTGTCCCTATCAACCAGGCTGTAATTTTTAAAATACTAGCTATGATGTCACAAACAAACCCTAGTAATGATTTATAATAAAAAAAATCATTAGCTTCATCATAATTTGGGTATATTGTAGGTATGCCTCCACGGGTAAGCTTACTACAAAGTCAGATGTTTACAGCTACGGCGTGGTTCTTCTCGAATTGTTAACGGGACGTGTACCAGTTGATATTAAGCGGCCCCCTGGAGAACATGTCCTTGTTTCTTGGGTTAGAAAACAGTACTCTTCAATATTTCAAGACCATTTTCTTTACAATACTCATATTTCATTTTGTAACATGTGTTATTTTTCATCAGGCTCTTCCAAGGTTGACAAACAGAGACAAAGTTGTGGAAATGGTTGACCCAGCTCTACACGGGCAGTATTCAAAGAAGGCTTTAATTCAGGTCAAACTTTATTTCGTTTAATCACTATTATTCTCTAATTCTCATCATTATGACATAAGGATTTGGACTTACAATATTTTTACCATCAACTAACCATTTTGGATTTTGCTTCTTCGAGGTTTTTACAGGTAGCTGCCATCGCAGCTATGTGCATACAGCCAGAAGCTGATTACAGGCCACTCATGACAGATGTTGTACAATCATTGATACCAATTATGAGGAACCAGTCTCTTTCTAGTTCCCTAAGATTTCAGAAACAAATACCAAGTCATTAGGTGTGCATTATATTCGATGTTCTGTTTGAGAAGATTACAGGCAGCCTAGAAATAACTGAAATGGTGCTTGGACAGATATGTAGTGACAAAATTGCAATATCATACTTGATGGGTCGCCTTCGGATTGGATACAACTGCAGAATTCCTTCACCTTTACTGAAAGGAGAAGAGAGGAGAGGGGAAAAAAAAGAACATCACAGAAAATTCAAATAAGCCTAAGGGGCCAATAAGGACAAAATCATTTGCATTAGTTATAGACGCGTTCAGTTCTAAATGTTTAATTATTCTATTTTAATATCCATATGGAATGTTAACATCTTTCTAAGAATGGACTTGCTAAGATACATGGTACAAAACTTAGAGGAATGTGAAGTTTCTAAAATTAAGGAGAACATTTTGTCTGTATGATAATGAAATTAATATTCAATCATTTTAAGAGTTTTGTTTCCCAACAAATTTTTGAATCCACCATCTATCTGCATGAAACCAAACTCAATGACATACTTCAAATCAAACTGAATAAGTTTTGGTCAATGAAAAACGACCTACATCATAAAGCTTCAACTTAAAGGTATGAAGGTGATCAATTAAGCCCGACTTCTTTCTACCTAGCCGTAGGCAAAGAGCTAAATTTTAGACACAAGCATAAGGTGATATTGGACAACTATACTGAAAGCTAGTTCACTTTTCTATAAAGATAAATACTAACATGCATGCAGATTGATGTGAGGAATTTAATGGGATAATGCTGACCGGTTTGGGCTTGTTATATTGCCACTGATGGCCAGGGATTCCCAAAAAGCATGCATGCACGACAGAAATCACTGCAGGTCATATCAGCAGACGCTTCTATGATAAAAATATGCAAGAAAATGATATGAATCTTACCACATGAACCAGAACTCTGGCGGAGAGTTGTTACCAGACTATTTGTAATGCAGAGAGTCATGGGGAATGAAATGACATTCATAGCAATTTGTTTGATATTTCTTGGTGTAACATATCCAAATCATGAACAGTAAACTTCTATAAGATAGATCACAAATTCCTCAGTGTGAGTAATACCACGATACATTTTTAATATAATTCTTTTGCCTAGTCAAATATTATGTAGTTATTATTACATTGTAACCTGTACAATATTATAACTTCCTGAACCCATACTGAAATTTACGCCTATTTAAGCACTTGTCCCCCCTTCTAAACCTCTGTACAACGCCCAAATAGCCCAAGATATTACAGGGGCTGGGCAAGAGGAGTTTGATAGATAATATTGGTTCAGCAAATTGGCTAGAACTGATAGAAATAATCAAACATGGAAACTATTATTGATGAAACTCTTCCCCTCAATTCTGAATCAATGTAATTTCGGAATCAAGGAGAAGAGGTAGACAGTATGCAAAAGATGAGAGTATCTCTCAACCCAGGAATTTCGACTCGATAGGCTTTCCCTTCCAACTTCTCTCAACCAAAAAGTAAATCCAATCTTCAAAAATTCATAGTGTTATACCCTATAAGCCCGCTTCTTTTCATTCCCATTCAGTTAAAGCTTTGTCCTAACCAACTAACTGCCCCTTCAGTTAGTACAGCTGTTTCCCTTATCATACTTCTCACAGAGAACCATGGCTTAAATGCATGGAGATTAACCCTCTAAATCTCATGAGATTATCTTGCTCAAGGGAAAATTGTTAAACAACCACTGAGAATATCACCAGTAATTTTATGTTTCAGCATCTGATTCTACAATTGATTCTCCTTTCTCCTTCAATTTTGAAGTGATGTTGCTCTTTCCAACTCTGTCAGAAAATTTGGCAAAAGCTTCAGAAAGGGCACTTTTGACAGTTAATTCAGGTTCTTTCTTCCTACGTTTGCTCGCATCGTCTACATCCTTCTGCTTGTCTTCAAGAGAGGAGGAAGATTCAGCATTGTTTCTGAGAGATATATCTAGATTATCTGGCTTATTCTGGACAGAAGTCTCTGGAATGGCTTGCCGACTGGATTCCACGTGCTTGAACGGTTCATGAAAAGTGTCATACAAACGTTTGACCTGTTATCAGGATGCGTACAAAATATTCAGAGTTCTTTTGGTCTATATCAATGGGCTGTGGCACCAAAATTAGGCAACCACAGCCACAAAAATAATAACAATGACGTGTTGTCCTACTCCACTTTCACCATTGGTTATATACCTTGCGCTCTCCTATGCCAGGGCAACGAGCTAGATCCTCCATAGATGCACCCATAATGTTAGATAGAGACTGAAAGGAAAAGAATCCAGCTTAATGAAAATCTTTCGCAAACAAAATCAATCAATATATGTACCCATGCTAAAAAAACAAAATGCTTACCCCAAATGTGGTACCAAGGGTAACTACATCAGTTTTGTTAACATGTCGAACTGTCGTTAGGGCATGTGTTAGCTACAGTTGAAAGTAAAATAACATCAGTGCCTTTGATGGTTATGTTTAGAATTTAACCACCTTAACAATTGCATCTTTAAAATTGTTTGTGAAAGTACTAAAATCCATAATAAATTAATGTGTAGAAAAATTAAACCCAAGCATACCCGCGATAGATAGTCTGTATCCATTTGGCCTTGAATAGTATCTGCAGGTTTGTTTTCGTAGACTTTTATGGTCTCTAAGTAACGGCCACACTCCTCCAGGCTATAACAACAATAGAATGGAATGACATAACATAAAATCAATTGACTAGTAAGAGGAATCTTGCCTGATGGTACTGAAGACACTAAAATTCACACACATGCAGCAGTAATTTCAAGCTATTTTAAATGGTATAGAAGATAATAGCAGCACTTTCGTGCTCCTACAAGTTAAGGAACAAAAATGCACACAAGCAGTTATAGGGAGTGTCAATAAGTCAATCACACCTCCATCCACATAAGAGGGTACAATCATGAAGCAAAGCTGTTTTTGTAACTTCAAGTAGAGGTTTCACTACATCCTCCTGCAATCAATAATGAGAAAACACAGAAAATGTCACTTCATTTATAAAATATAACTGTTATAATTAAATTACAAATTTCTAAATAAATCACAGGAAAAAGTAAACTACAATAGATTATATAGAAATTTGAGTATATAGCATGGAGCCTAACCACATCAACATGGCACAATACTAGACGAAGCTTGAAATTCTTCTGCAACTCCCTTATTCTGTAATATAAATAGTCTGGGTGAAGCAGATGATACCGAAGACTGCATAAAATCATCCACGTTCGTCAAGTTGATCCATAAAAAAAAAAATTATACCAATCTAGCAGAGCAATGACAATTGACAACTTCTCAGAAATCCAACTAAATAACCACAAACAAGAGACAGGGAATGTAGAAAACAATAATATCTAGGATACTTATGATAAATCAGAAAGTTCCACTTAACATAGTTTATTCGCTTAATTGTGACACTTAATATTATGAATATTATTCTGCAACTGTGAGATATCATTATATATCATATCTAATGATACCACGTATACTACACCACAGCAATGGAGGCAGAGCATGAAGCAGGAGATCCACCAGTTACTGGAAATTTTATATGAAGGTAATGTTTGGCGCACAAAAGAGAACATAAAGGGATAGCTTTTTTCTATTTTGTTCTCTTTTATTCCATTCTTTGCAGTGGGACCAGAATGTATTCCTTTGTTTTACCTTTTTCTGATCTTGTTCTATTCTACTACTAATAAGTATTGCACATATGTCAAAACTTATAAGTCCTGTTTTCCCCTTTCCTTATATGTCTACCAAATGCTATCAAAAATTTAAGCAGCCCAATATATTTGTCAACCACATTTTAACTAATAAAACATGCTTCAATAATAGAGAAAGTAATTCACTTAATCAAGTTACTTTTCGGCAGAAACTAACAAGAAATGGCACTAGATAATCAAGTTTTAATTTATATTAACAATAATTACAGTACAAAACATTACATATATTAACTTTCAAGCTTAAACAACAAAAATAACAAGTAGAATTGTAGATACTAATAAATAACATTTAGTCAAAATAAATAAATAACCTGAGATAGAGAGCACAGGAGCTTTGGCCAAGCAAGAAGTCACAAACAACATCAGCAAATGTCCATCTAACATTCCTAATATGTTTGAGTAAAGGGTTTCCCTTCTGATAAACCAAAAAATACGAAAATTAACTTTCAGACAAGTTCAGTATCAGAAAAACCCTGACAATTAATAAATTTCTGCTATCCCCTAAAATTATGAATAAGAAGCAGCATATAAACATAATTAAATTATCATTTATATCGATTCGACCTGTCTGTTGCTCACAAGAATTGCATTACGATTTTGAATTTGTTGAGATGACGGCAATTTCGGTGAAGCTGCAGGAACAGTATTAGATGTCGAAGGTGTTGAAGATGAAGCTTCCGATTGAGCAGTTTCCCTGATCAAAATTAAGTAATGCGAAAAAGTATAAGAATAATAATGATTGAAAATATAATAGAAGCAGCAATAAAATGCGAATTTCGAGTACTTTGGGAATGAAGGAGGGGGAGAGTAGAACTCTGAGGATTTAACGAACGCAAAGGCTTCAGAAAAGGTTTGGGAAGGAACGAATAGAGACGGTGGAGTTGATTTCGCTTGCGAACTTTCAACGACTTCTTGATACGAAGGAATTCTTATCACAACGGAACTCTTTTTGTTTTGCTCTTCTCTTTCCTTCTCCATCTTTCGTTCCCAGATTCACCTTCTATTCGCGCGAACAACACAAACTCGCAGGGGTTTCTTAGTTGGAGTTGTTTGCCATGAATGTGGTACAAATGTGAAATGGGCTTATTGTGGCCTTACTATAGCTTGGGCCTTCTTAACAGTAACGTAACTTCAGAAAAATTTATTCCATACCCCCACATTTGTACTTATACCCCACAAATTTTTAAAAATATCAAATATACTCTTGATTTTATTTTTACTATTTTACCAATTTAAATTCATTTTTTTTTACTATTCAAAGATTTTTGGGCAAAAAAAAAAAGTTTTCCAATACAGAAAGTTCTTTTTCCAAGTTTTCTGGTATAGAACAATACTACCGGAAAACTCTTTCACAAGTTTTGCAGTAATATTGTTTTTTTTTTATAATTTTTTAAAATTTTTTAATAGATATGGATAAATCGCTACTATTATATGATAAAACATACGTCGATACTACCAACGTTTTTAACACAGATCAGGTACGGATAATTATAATTAATATTAATATTGTAAAAATCTATTATTGTGATTAATTATTATAATTTATTTTAGATATTTGATACACGGGAAGCTGTTGTGAATTGAGCTAGAGAAATTAGTATAAAAAATAAAGTGATCGTTATCATCACAAGATAAGATAAAGAGACAAGAGAGAGAGGAAAGAGAAATAAATTGATATTAGGTTGTGACAGAGGAAAATATAAGGGTGTTGATAGTTTAACTCAAAGTTCAATAAAAAAATGTGGTTGTCCTTTCAAGCTTAGATCAAAACTATTAAAAGATGGTTCAAGATGGACAATTAAATAATTTGTGGAGTTCACAACCATGAATTATCTGATACTTTGGAGGGACATGCATTTGCTGGACGTTTATATGAAGAAGAGAAAAAAATATGTACATGACTTAACAAAATATAATGTTGCACCGAGACACATACTACTCTTATTGCAAGACCGAGATAAGAACAATCTTACTCATATCTCACAAATATATAAACAGAGGAGTATGATTCGATTGCACATGAGAGGTCATGAGACAAAGATGCAACATTTATTCAAATTAATTGAAGATACAAAATATGTGTGAGAGAATAGAAAGCGGGAAGACTCAGATGTTATAGATATATTTTTGGGCCCATCTAGATTCAGTGAAGTTGTTGAATTTGTTTCCTATTGTGTTGATTATGGACATCACCTACAAAACCAATTAATACAGAATGTCATTACTTGAAATTGTTGGTATGACATCAACATAGATGACATTTGTAGTTGGATTTGCATGTTTGGAATGTGAGCGGGAAGAAAACTTTTGTTGGGCATTAGAGAGGCTAAGAGAACTATTTGTTACACAAAATAATTTTCCTCGTGTAATTGTGACAAATAGAGATCTTGCTTTAATGAAAGCAGTTGGTATTGTATCTCCACATGCTGTTAATTTACTTTGTCAATTTCATATCGACAAAAATGTTGGAGCAAAATGCAAGCAATACATGTTAAAGGATAGACAAAAGCTAGTTTTGAATATGTGGAAAGACATTATGTATTACAGTGATTAAAAAGAGTATATCATGCGTTTGCACATGTTTGAACATTCATGTGTCGATAATAAAGTGTTTGTTGATTATGTAAAAGAAACTTGGTTGACTCTTCATAAGCAAAGGTTTGTTGAAGCATAGACAAATCGAGTTATGCATTTGGGGAACACAACGACTAACAGGTATAACATCTCACTGTAAAACTTCGATTTTGTAATTTTACTATATATGATTGGATTGCTCCATTGTGACAATTTACATGTAATGATAAGGTTGAGTCAGCTCATTGGAAAACTAAAGTTAATGTTGGAACACAACAATATGGGTGACATGTGTAAATGTTGGGAGACTTTGAAGAACATGATAAGGTTGCAACATAAAAAATCAAGGGCTCATTTCAGAAAAGTTTCTATGATAAAGAACATGAACACATCAATCCATTTTATCAGATATTGAATACATTTGTATCAAGATAAGCTCAAAGACACACTGCTGAAGAATATGAGAAACTTGAGTGGGTGGGTACTGATAAATTTGTATGTGGGTGCTCTCTCAGAAGAACATACGAGTTACCTTGGGAATTGACACAATATAAATATATGGGTGAACCAATTCCTCTAGATTATGTGCATATTCAATGGAGGAAATTAAGCATGGAATGTGAACTCACCCAAGACACAGAAGATGGATTAGATAAGATATGTCTAATGAGATGAATGACTTGTGGAAACGCTTTCGATCACTTGATGTTATAGGAAAAAGAGTGTTGAAGAGTAAGTTGCGTGAACTTGTTTTTCCAACTATAAGTTCAACGTGTCCACCACCTGAAAAAGTTCAAACCAAAGGACAGGTGAAGAAGAGTAAGTCTAAGAAGCCGAATGGATATGATGTATATCGAGACTCTTCTTACTTTGAGCATGTTAATGCAACATATTGTGAAGATCCTGGTTCCCAATCATCTCAATCATCAAAAAAGAGACATTCTCTTTCATCAAAGAAACAACTCTCTCAATCATCTCAATCCTCAATACATTTGTTCTTGAGACAATTTCATGATGTTATTCAACCATACATTAATGACATATTTAATGTGATAGCATATGGAAATTGTGGCTATCGCGCTATTGCATCACTACTTGGACACGGTGAGGAGTCTTGGTCTTTGGTCCACCATAGTTTGGACCACGAGATTGGTTCTCATATAAGTCAATATGATAGACTGTTCCCAGGACGCATTAGAGAAATCAGAGATTCGTTGAAGATAACAAGCTTTGGTGTTCAACTCATAGATAAATGGATGTCCATACCTGATATGGGTTACACGATATTTAATAGGCCATATGCCACGTGTTAGACAAGATCCACTAAAAGAACCCGTATACGCGGTGTCGTTAGATGAAGATTGATTTTGTATGAACTATAATACTTTAAAACTTATATAAAATCACTTGTTATTAGTTCATTTTAGTTTACTGTCGTTATATTTCATCTTGTATTTTATTTAGTTTACTTTCGTTATAGTTCATCATAAATAATATAAAATTAACGACATATAAATAATGCTAAGCATAATGAAATAAAAACAAACTAATATTAAAATTTACAAAACAATATTTACAATTCGTCTACTAACTATTGTGATGACGTGTTCAATACAAAGCTCTATAAAAGTGAGAATACAAGTCATCATCTGGACGAGTTTCATGTACATCCAAGCCCTGTTGTATAAGATCACCAACCTGCTGTAGAATAGATGGTTGTGAACTAGTAGCATCTGCAGCGGTGGTCGGTGCACTAAAATTTGAGACCTAGGGTACATCTTCGGGTCGCACTAGTAGTGAATGAGACACCCGGTAGAACCACTCCAAATATCCCTCCTGACACTCGGATGGATATGTAGTTGGATAGATCCTGTGATATATCTCGGTGACATGAGTCACATATCCCATTCATTCCACATCTGCATCAGATAATCTAGAAAAATCTGAAAGTGGCGGTGGTAGAATTTGTTGGATATATCTGAACTGTCTCAAACACCTCTCTGGCATGTACGCCATCACTGTGTTGCATAGTTGGAGGTAACCAGTGTATAACATGATATCATCACAGGGAATTGCATCCTATGATTCTCCAATGGTCTCCATATGACTTCAGCAGGTGTCAGTGCGTCAATCATATGTCTGTACTTAGGGATCTTGTGTTTGCCTTGTTTGTAGCTCCATCTATTCATCCGGGCAATGTACTCAACATCAGCACCCTGGTCACCTCTATTACAAATATTTGAAAAATATTCGTATATCCAACACTGTTGCAAATAAAAATAAATAAATTAATGATAAACATAAATATTAATAATTATAAATATTTAATACGTGTAGTAGCGATATATATCTACCTAGTTGTTTGGTGTTGTAACAATATACATCCGAGAGGTAGTCATAAAGGACTGCGAGTGCAGCAGTACCCCATGCGTATGTATTTGTGCCATCTAAATGTCTGAATAAAGGGAATTACTTCGCATCAAGAAGAATATGACTCTTATCTGCGAAAATAGTACTCCCTACTAAATTCAACAGATACGCCCTGGCAGCACAGTCAAATCTTTCTGCTGCACACTGCCTTCTGAATGCCTCCTTCAACCAATCCAATCTATAGTGCGCCCCTCTGGTCTTTCTGGTCTCCTCCCATATCTCTTCCATAAGCACTCCTAATAAAGTAATGGCAAGATTACATGTGATTACTTTATCTACATCAGGTGGACTGTAGAACTCACCCATGATAGACAATCCAAGAAGATTGACAACATCATCCAAAGAAACCGTCATTTCACCAAATGGCATGTGAAATGACGATGTCTCATAATGCCATCTTTCTACAAAAGCATAAATCAATTTGTTGTCAATCATCTTCAAATTACCCCCGTTGTAATGGGGCCAATCTCGAAAAATTCATCCAATTCTCAATGACTCGCGGAAGTACCTGCGGCGTAAATTGTTGCGGTTTCTTTCCATGCGCAACAATTTTAAGCATTGGTCGCTCTTGTAAACAAATAAAATATATGACATTAAAATTAAATATAGAACAAAAATAATAATTAATTAAAATGCTTTTAATGCACTATAAATAATAATTAATTTAACATATCTGACAAAACCACAATCTAGCTGAAACATGATGTTGGTATCGTGTAAGGACGGACAAATCATATGGTCCTCCAGGATACCATGTCAGCTCACTGGGTCCCTCAGGTCCATCATGTCTCTCCTCCATATGCTCTCCCTCCTACTCCTCATGTACTACATGAGGATCCTCCTGCTAATGAAAAGTTAAAAAATAAGTTTTCCGATAGTTCATGTCTATTTCGGAAAACTTTTTCAAGTTTTCTGGTAGTTAAAATTTTCTGGTAACTACTGCAAAATAGACATGAACTACTAGAAAACATGAAAAAAAGTTTTCCGATTGAGTTTGGAAATTTTCACTCACTTTTTACCAGAAATGTTAAATGACGGAATGGTGAAAAATTTTAGATTTTATGCTTTATACGAGGGCAAAAATGTCTTTTCCTTGCATTTGTGGGAATAAGTAAAATTGGGGGTATGAGGTAAAATTTCAGTAACTTAATTGGCTCATCTCAATATCGTGGGTCGTGCAAAAGACTAGGACGGTTTATTGATAAACACTTAAAATACCATTTTACCTTTTTTAATCATTTATAAAGTTGTAATATTTTCACTTTTTATTCGTTAAATCATTCTAAACTTTTAAAACCTTTAAGAAAGTAAGTGAAATTTTTTAACTTTTTATTAAATTTCAAACCCCCGAAATGCATTTTTCCATTTCTTCAATAATTTTTCCAAAGTTTCATTCTTTTTGAAACTTACGAAATACTATTTTTCACATATTTTTTAAAGTTTCTAGCACTATGAAACGTTAGAAGCATATTTTTCTAATTTTATACAAATGAACAGATTTTTCTAATTTTATACAAATGTTTCATCTATGTTAAAAGTTCTTAAATGCAAAAAATTTTAGAAAAATGAAATTTTCAAAATTTTCGATGAACATAAAACATTCGAAGACTTTGAAACTTTCAAAATATATATAAATTATTGATATGTTTATTTTATTTTTATTATTTGTGTGTCAGTGGTTATGACTAGGGATGAGAATAGGTCAGGTCGACCGACAAAGGCCTACGGTCTAGTCAGACTCAGACCATGCCTGACTTTTTTCTTAAACAGATAAGGTCAATGCTTCTAGAAAAACTTATTTAGTTAAAAAGGTCATACTATAGGTCACTTAATAAGCCTTTTAGGCCTATTAGGTCAGTCTATTTAAATAAATATAAATAATATTTTTTACTACAATAATTATTATATTAAATTTTGATCTTTTTGTTATATATTCAATTTTTAGTAATTTACACATGTTAACCTCATTTAATTTTTGACATATTTAAATGTATTATTATAAAATATAATTAAAGTAGGATGTATATAAAGTCATATTCTTCAAAATGTGATGTTAAATATCAAAATAGAACATAATTTCATCGACATATTAACTCGTTAATCTATTTAAAGATATATTTGATTACTTATTCAAAAATGTTAAAATGAAATAGGTTTTTAAGTAGGCTAATAGGTCATACCAGACTTCTATCGAGACCAGACTCATACCTAAAAAGTAAGCATATGACAAGTCATCAGACTTAGGCCTAGCAAAGCTTAGCTCGGCTCAACCGATTGTCACCCCTAATTATGACGAGAGGCTTAAATAGAAAAATCATTCGCACTATCGCCCACAGCGTAGACAATAGAGACGAAAGAGTTTTACTTACGTCATCCAAATGGTAAATGTATGAAATAACTATTCACCTGATCAATATGATCATAAGTGTAAATCCATATCTCAAAATCTTAATAAAAATATTCAGAAACTTAAACAAATTAATAGTCAGAAACTGGTGTATAACAAACAATTACAATTTATATTTTATTAACATTTAATCCTTAACTCTTGTGATAATGAATTAATTTAATTTTTAATTATATAATACTTTATATTAATTAAGAAGTAACGTATCTGATCAGCTGATGCCTTGTACAGCAAGCCTTTTCTTTCCCATCCCAATTTCGCTGTCAAATCTCTTGAATATATTATATGCAGACAACAAAGCCATACTATATATTAGTTGGTAGCTAATGAAAGAAACACGAAATAAGGACAACTGCAACAGGTGGATGGCTGAATGGCGACAATCAATAATTGAATTAGGAATCTATGTGCTGTGTACAAATTTCAAATGCACATCAAATCACTCATGGATTTAGACATGTGCAAATAAATAAATAAAACTGCCCAAACCAAATTTAAAACTAAACCATCCACCTAAATGGATTTGTGTCGTTTAAAACCGTCCCAAAGTTCATTTTAAATTTTTTTCTATTAAATCTCTTAATTTTACTGAAATAATTTTTAAAAATTCTAATTCATTATTTTATTATTTTTTGTCAAATGTAAGTAAGGGGTTCGTGAATCAAATATTTTGTTAATTAAAAATTTTTTGAATTTTATTTTTTAAAAAAATATCAAAAAAAATCTAAAACATATTTTTTTTGAAAAAAATGAAAATTTTTTAAACCATTTTTTTTTCAAAATTTTTTCTCAGAAAATAAAAAAAAAGTATTGTTTTTGAAAATATTCGAAATTTTTTTTCTCGAATCAAAAGAATTCAAGAAAAAAAATATTTCGTAAATAATTTATTATCAGAAAATTTTGAAGAAAAAATCAAAAATTTAGTTTTTGGAAAAAAATTAAAAAACTTCTGTTAAAATTATTTTTAAAAAAAAATATTGAAAGATAAATTTGAAAAAGTGAATTAATAGATTCAATTTAACCCACAAAATTTTAGAAATTTTTTAACTTTAAAGAGTTCTTTTTTTTAGGCTTTGATAAATATCAATTTTTGATCCTTTAATATATAAACTGGGACTAATAATTGATAATTTTATAAAATTGACACCTATAATTATGTTATTATTGAAGAATAATATTAGTGGAAAAAAAAAAAGGAAACTGATTGGAAACTTGGATTAAAAGGATTTCTAGACGGCTCGCATCATTTTAGAAAACAAAGTAATCAGGTCAATTAATTAACATATTTTAAGAATTAAAATGAATCAACATGTAAGCTTCCTCTGCAGAAAAAAAAAAAAAAAGACATGAATATAGTAATGCTTCTTTCTGTTAGAATTGGTCTCGTCCCAATATCTACCGAGGAATTGAGAGGCTTTAAAGTCCGTTTTGTCTTGCAGTGGCTCACTTGGAATTGTGACTTTTAACAATCGTGGAAAGTTGATAAATTGGTAACGAGTTGATTTACTTCTTAAAATTTCTCGTATATGAAATGATAATTTTTTTTATAAGTAATCTATTAGTATATGTGTCAGTATTCTTTGAATCTTGAGAAACTGTTAGAATACAATTTATCTAAATTTTTAGATATAAAAATAAGAAAAAGCTTAAATACATATGTAATACTCTTATTTTGGCAAAAAATTAACTTTAGTTAGTTCATTTATTTTTAAAATTAGTTTTTTGGTCTTCATCAATAAATTATTGAGATCTTTTGGTCACTACCATTTTTGATGATATAAAATTTTCATTAATGACATAACACTTAGATGATATTTGTGAATTATATAAAAAAAATTTATATTAATATTGTTATAATTAATTTTATTTATATATTACAATATTAAAAATAAATTCATTTTATTTATATATTAAAATATTTAAAATTTTAAAATGTTTAAAGTTAATTTAGTTTATTCAATTTTTTTAATAATTTAAAATATTTATATGAAATATTTAAAATTTTATTTATTTTATTTTTAATATTTGAATTTATTAAATTTTAATATTATTTAATATTTATTTTATTTATACATTGAAATATTAAAATTGAATTTATTTTATTTATACATTCAAATATTTAAAACTAAAATTAAAGCTTAAAATACTTAAATAAGATATTTAAATTTTATTATTTATCCAACAATAATTTAAAATTTTAAAAATATTTTAAAATTTTAAACTATTGTTAGATAAATAATAAAATTAATTACAATAATAACGATATGAAAAATATTTTATCAAATTCATAAATGATATATAAATGTTACGTCACTAATGAGAGAGTTATATTATCAAAATAATAAATTAAAAAAAATCTTAAAAATTAATTAATAGGAACTAAAAAATAATAATTTAAAAAAAATATTTTTAATAAAATAATAGACAAAAATGTATTTACATTTTAAAATAAATAGGTGATCCGGACTAGTTGGGACCAAATGTTTTGGAAGCTTCAAGTGGAACAAATTAAAATAGCCGTATATAAAAGTATAAATGCTTGATTAAAGCAGCCTTATCGTGATGTCGTAGCCAAAAGCAGCCTTATTCTAGAAACACAATTAGATTGAGAAAGGGTCAATAACTTTAAATTCTGTTCAAATTTGAGACGGGAAATGAAAATTTTATATTAGTTTCTCTACATGACCGTCAACATAATCTGCTGCAAAATTCTAGGTGCGTTTGCTATGAGGTGACTAAAAATATAGTCTATCTATTCTGTTGTGGAGCCTTATTTGTCTCCTTCGCAATGGCGTTATTGCTCAAAGCACATGATTTTCTATCTTCCATTTCTTCTATTACAACAAACACACCAAACTTCACCCCACATAAAAATGGGGACACACAAATTAAAGGCATAGATAATAGAACCAACACTCACATAGACACAATTAGTTCTCTTTAGCATGTCTTTGTTTGTCCCATCAAAGTGACCAAACGTGCACAATAAATCTCAGCTTTTCACATATCGTGTATCTATCCAATTAAATGTGAATTTAAACATGCTATTAATTTTTGTCGAGCTCGATTTCAAGTGGAGAGAGAAAAACAAACGATGAAAATAATTACAGGCATTGTTTATTTATAATTTTTTTAAGGTAGATATTCCTCTCAAGCCATTTTATAGTCATGAAATAATATAAATTATCCACTTTTACTTAATAGTGACTAATAAATAATTAATGTGGCAGAATTGTCAGAATATATTGAACACACAAGTTAAATTATTATTTTTTAATTGAATTTTATCTATACACATGTTTGAATTTATTTCACTTGTTTTAAGTTATCTAACTATTTACCTCTAAATCAATATATTGTTTAAGATGTTAAAATTATATAGAAGGACGAAAGTATCACTTTTTTTTTATCAAGAAAAAATAAAAGAACCAAAATGACCACAAACTCAACTGAGTAATTATAAGAGAATCAACAAGAAGGATATGACGCAATTGAAAGGGAAGACTGTTCAAAACTTTAGAACAACATGGTTAGCAAAAGAGTTATCATGGTTAGCAATCCATCCACACATTCATACTTCTGACGAAGAATATGATAAAAAGAAACAACTCAATATGGACGAATAATATGAGAGATCTTACCGATCAACGAAGCATAAGGATGAAAGGGTTGAACATCCAACATGATTAAAAAGGATCATCATTAAAATCAAATTCAAGAATAATATTTATGGGGCCAACCTCATAAACTCTACGTAAACCATGAGGAATGCCATAAAACTCTGTTGTCTAACAAGTTTAGTAATGCCACAAAAATCGAAGAAACCTGACAATTAGTCCTCCGTAAGGCCTCCAAAGATTGACCTCTATGGATTAAATAGGTAATTACCATCTACATTAACGATACTATTTGAAGGCAGAGACTATGTAACTTGTCAACTATATTTATGAATGCATCCTTGGAATGGAGATTCACCGCATATAAATGAAGATAAAATATATAGCTAACACATGTCAAATTCAACCAATCCTTCCCATTAAAAACCTTATCATTACATGCTTTCCAAATAATCTAGCATATTATGATGAAAATAGTAACATTAGGAGTGGGGGTATGATGTCTGAACTGAATTAAAAATCACATCATTATTCAATAGCAAAACTCAAATATCGTAGTTAAGGTCAGACAATTTCTAAAAGTGTGAGACAAAAGACACATCGCCATTCATGTGTTTTGGATTGAATGTTTATTATGCCGTTTATATATTTATATATATATATATATAAAATGACAACCATTCTATTTTTTTATAACAAATACAATCAAATAAATAATGATTATGAATTTTTTAGGGGAATAGTGATAATGAGTATATTTATCTTAAGAAAATAATGTGCTGCATTATACACATTTTACATATTTTACACTAAAAACTAATTCACGATTAAAAAAATTTAAAGAAATAAATACATTGAAATAGTGAAGTGGGAATGATAAAAACAGGCAATTAAACCGGAGGACGCGGCGAGTCCACAGCCGCTGCCGTCGCTGTTGAACCAGAGGTACCTTCACCAGCGCTATTAGCTACCCTCGGTGACCTAATCGAAGATGCTCTAACAAGAAAAGGAGGCGCCATCGTAAAAACCCACCGGTCTGATTTAAAACCCCGATCCAACCGCCTTACAGATTTCCCTCTACTACTTCCCTCCCCACCACCGGTTCGATATCCCCGCCGTGAACTAGTTTCTCTTGGCAGCACAACCAAGCTTCTAGCCCGATGCAATTCCGGGTTTTGTAGTATTTGCTTCCTCACATTCACTGGTAGCCTCAAAGTGAACCGTTCAGTGTTCTCACCTGGTTGGACCAACGAATGACCGGTCGAGTGAGACCGAGGGAACCAACGAGGTCGACCGGACCGCGAACCTCTCGTCCGGTTCCGGTTAAGCGTCTGGTTTAGTGACAACACTTCCGGTTCAGCTGACTCTTTTAAAGCAGTTTCCGTGTTTTGATTTTCTGTAAGAGTTTCAACGGCGTCGTTTTGAGCTTCTATGTCTTCTTGTTCTGTATTCAACAAAGGGATTCCGTGAACCGATTCGCCAGGTTGCGGAACCAAGTTGGCTCGGCAAACGGGGCAAGTGGTATGGGAACCGAGCCACTCGTCAATACACTCAGGATGAAACACGTGGTCACACTTTGGAATTAAACGCAGCGTTTCGGTCTCTTCGAATTCGTTTAAACACACGGCGCATTCTAGTGCACCTTTACCAATTTTGTGAATCTTAACCACAGAGTATTCGAAGGTTGGAAAAGTCTCGATTACCGAGGGGTCCAGACCACGCGCCGCACGGCGAGAGCGTCCAGCGACTCCGGCGATGTTGCGGATGCTGTTGGAAGGTGAATCGGCGCATTGACGTATGTAGATGGAGAAGAAACCCATGAGAAAAAGAGCGGCGATGAGAATTACTATTATTATGGCCATGGAGGGGCTTACACGATTGTAATAGTTGTTGTTTTCGTTGTCGTTGGAGGTTTGTGCTCCGGCGAGGGGGACGCCGGAGAAAAGAAGGAAGGTGAGGAAAAAACAGAGGAGGGTAGTTCTGTCATTTTGATAGAAGCGATGCGTGTTATCCATTGTTTGTGAAATTGAGAGGATGAGGAGAGTAGTTAGTGAACTCTCTCTGTTAAGAGAAAGAGAATGAGTCTGAATCAGTGAAGGGTTGGAGCTTATAAATGAAATGAAAAGAGGATTTTGTTTTTGTGGGAAAGAAAGAGAGAAAACAAAAGTGTTGTGTTGTTGTTTGTGTTTAGGACAGTTGAATAAGGAAGGTGTCGTGTAATAGGGGAAGGGTAATAAAGTCGCAGTGGGGTCCACTATAGTATTAGTAATCTCTTGTGTTTGGTCAGAGACGGTGTACAACGTGGACCAACATAATGCAAGTGGAAACTTCCCAAAATCATTGTTGACCAATCTCGTTGGAATGCTTGTCAGCTTGTGTGTCACTAATTTCTGTTGTGTGTGCTTGCTGCTTGGATTGCCTCTATTTTAATTCCAAACTATATATAATCAACGCAACTCTAATTTGTAAAAAAAAAAATCAATATTTATTTTTTAAGAAGTTTGAATTTATGGTGTATAAATATATTAATTTGACTAAAATAAAGTTTTAATATTTATAAGTTTTAAAGTTTATAAAAATAGTTGATTGTGTACTAAAAAGATATAAATAGAATGTAAATAATTAAAAAGTTTGTATAAAAAGAGTGATTTTCACTTTAAAAAAAATATGACTAAAAAAAATGAGCAATTATTTCTATACCGTTGAAAATTTTGTGATAAAATATAAGTAATTTTTACTCTAAAAAATATAAGTGAGTATTTGTTTATATTTTGTTTTGTTTTAAATATTTAATCATTATAAAATATTTTCTTTCTATAAAA
>JBBPBO010000001.1:13685531-13919725 GCA_037974295.1 Cicer cuneatum
AAAAAAAATATCATTTTTTTTAATTATTGCAAAGACTTGCTAATTTAAATGGTTTTGTTTCAATATTTTTTATTTTTTTAATTTAAACTTCAATTTTTTTTTTGTATTTAAGTTTGATTATTAATTTTTAATATGTGATGATTATATTTTTTATCTATTTGGTGGTAAATTAGGGTTACAACATTTTAATTATTAAAGTGTGATTAAAATATTGTGAAGTATTTATATTCAATGAATTAAAAAAGTAAATGACAATTGAATAAATTTTGTAGTGGAAGTTATATTTTTTATTGTTAGCTTTTTAATTACAGAGATATAGATCGACATAATAAGTAGGATGGAGAATAAAAATAAAATGAATTCTAGAGGTGACACATTATATTATTGATTAATGTGACAAAATTAGTGTTACATGAATATAAGAATATGATGAGTCAATATAATAATTTGGGAGGTTTGTTTTAATATATTATATTTTATTGATATTTGGTTAATTTTCTATTTTAAGTCTAAATATTTGGTTAATTTTCTGAGTAGTTATATATGAATACTATTAAATTTCTTATATTCATTCAACATTTTTTTTTCTATCTCTCTTTTTATTATATTACCAATATATTACATCGCTATCTCTTTTTCTATATCTCATTCAATATAAATTGAGTGTTTGGATGTTTATCAATAAATTTTCTAATTTTTTACTGGCAAGTTTCTTTTTGGCTAAATAAAATTCCAAGATGTTCCATAAAAAAATACATCCAAAGTAATGGTTTTTTTTAATAATTTTTAATTAAAAATAGTTAATATGTTTTACATTTTTAAGAAATATTAAATCCAACGTGTTATTTTCATTTCTGCCAAATATTAAGATAAATCATTACTATATACAATCTCTAGCGGAAAAATGTGAGTGAAAAAAAAGAGAAGACTGGGAGAAAATATATGAATGATTAAAGAGGGAAAAGAAATTGGAGACAAATAACGAGATTGTAGGAGACAATATAGATATATGTGTATTAGAGAATCCAAATACAAATCAGTACAACAACTCTTCTATATATTTGTATCTTTCAAAAAACATTTGGGTTGTTTTATTTTTGTGACTCAAAATTAACAACTCTCCCTTAAAGCACAACAGATATATATTTTGGATAGGTAACTAACCCAAGGGTGCAATTTTACCCATCTCACGTTTCTAACAAGTCACTTGTTTTTATTTTATTAGGAGGTATATCAGTTGATGATAACTATTTTATCAGGAGGTATATCAGTCATTGATAATAATTATTTTGTATGTATTCATAATAATAATAATTAAAAGAAATATATTTCTAATGTGGATCCTAGATGATTTATGATAGAGTCACAAGAAAATAGAAATCGATAAATAGTAAAATGATAGGTGAAATAGAAATTTATTGATTTATGAAAGAAAGGAATGTTCTGATATAACGTATAAACCAGAGCGTAGCTCCTCTAGAGAAAATAATATTCTCCTATTACAACGATAACAATAATTATTCTTACTAATACTCCACTACCCTTCTCAATTTATTCCCCCATGTGTAACTGAAATTCCTAGCATTTAGAGAGTTTCTCTGCCCTGTTATTAATAGAATGAGTTTTCTCTTTTTTACCCTTGTGGACATACGTTCTCCACACAACAGGTTTGGACCTTTCACTAGTCTTAGGCCCAATGATTCTATCATTACCGCCTTCAGAAGATGCAGCCTTGTTCTTAAGGCTGAAGGATGAAAATTGACTTTTTAGTAATAACTCATCCTCCCAAGTTGTGTCTTCTACAACTCTTCATTTCCAACGCACCAGCCATTGTCGCACCAGCCGTCCTTCTTTCATCACTGATCTTACAGCCAGTAATTCTTCAGGTTCTTCCCATTCTTCTGATTCCATTTCTAACCCGTCTGGTAGTTGAGGTTCAGCAGAATAGTCTCCAATAGCTTTCTTAAGTTGTGAGATGTGAAACACTGCATGCACTCTACTCCCTTCAGGTAGCTTCAACTTATAGGATATTGCCCCTATTTTCTTTAGGATAGGAAATGGTCCAAAGTACCGTGGAACCAGTTTATGATTAATCCTTCTAGTCACCGTCTGTTGTCTATGGGGCCGGAGCGTCAAAAATACGCACTCACCCACTTCAAATGAATATGCTTTTCTTTTCTTGTTTGCATATCTCTTCATCTGTTCTTGGGCTATGTTCAAATGGTACTTAAGTTGACGTAAGGCCTCATCACGATCAACCAATTCAGCTGCTACTGCTTCTACTTTCGTTTCTCCCTGTAAATATCTAACCACGGTGGGTGGTTTTCTTCCATATACTGCCTCAAACGGTGTAGTTCCTGTAGACACGTGGAATGTGGTGTTATACCACAATTCAGCCCAATGAATCCATTGTGACCACTCCTTCGGTTGCTCCGATGCAAAACAACAAAGATATGCTTCTAAGCCCCGATTTACCACCTCCGTTTGCCCATCTGTCTCCGGATGATATGACGAACTCATACTCAACAACGTTCCTTGTAAACGAAACAACTCTTTCCAAAATAGACTCACAAACAATGGATCACGATCACTAACAATGGATCGTGGAACCCCATGAAGACGCACCACCTCTTTAATAAAAATTTCGGTCACCTTCTTCGCAGTATATGGATGTTTTAAGGGAATAAAATGTCCATACTTGGATAATCTATCCACCACTACAAAATAGCTTCAAATCCCTTTGACTTTGGGAGACCAGTGATAAAATCCATCGAAATATCATCCCAAATTTTCTCCAAAATTGAGAGGGGCTGTAACAAACCCATAAGAGATGACACAACGTACTTTTGACGTTGACATACGTCGCAACTGTGCACAAATTCCAGAATTGACTTTCTCATTCCTACCCAATAAAGATTTCCTGCCATCCTTCGATACGTGTGCAGAAAACCTGAATGGCCACCGGTTGAAGATGAGTGAAATTCTTTCAACAATAAAGGTATACAACTTGAATTTGAGGATAACACTAGTCTGCTGCGGTAGAAAAGTCTCCCTTTGATTCATTGGAAGTCTGGCTGAGATGCATGGTCCTGTTGTAGCTCTGTTGCTCTTGCATACATATGGGAAAAGAAGTCATCCCTTTCAACTCCACTTCCTCATGCATTCTTGAAAGAGCGTCAACAACTTTATTATCTAGACCTGGTTTATACACCACTTCGAAGTGATAACCCAATAATTTTGCTATCCAATTCTGTTGATCAGCCGTAGTGATGTGTTGTTTGAGCAAGTGTCGTAAGCTATTTTGGTCGGAGTACACCACAAATCTTATTCCCAACAAATACGGACGCCAATGTTGAACGCTCAATACCAATGCCATTAATTCTTTCTCATATGCAGACTTGCTTAAATTATTCTTGGATAAAGCTTTGCTGAAATAGGCTATAGGCTTCTTTTTCTGCATTGAAATTGCACCTATTCCTCGTCCGGATGCATCGCATTCAATCTCAAAGGTTGTGAAAAACCTGGTAGTGTTAAAACTGGGGCTTGCACCATAACCCTTTTCAGATTCTCAAAAGCCTTCAACTATTCTAATCCCCAATGAAATCCTTCCTTCTTTGTTAATTCCGTCAATGGCTTAGCTATCTTTCCATAGCCAACAATGAATTTCTAGTAATAACCGGTTAGCCCCAAAAATCCCCTCACTCCTTTGACATTATGAGGGATTGGCCACTCCAAAATGCTATTGATCTTAGCTAGATCCACAGCCACACCCTGTTCCGATATTACATGACCCAAATATTCCACTTTTCTACTAGTAAAATTGCATTTTTTTCTATTAACGACAAAACAGTGGTGCTGTAAAATCTCCATCACTTGATATAAATGTGCTAAGTGTTCTTTCCATCTCTTACTATATACCATGATATCATCAAAAAATACCAAGACAAACTTACAGAGGTGAGACTTAAAAATCTGGTTTATTATGGATTAGAAAGTGGCTGGTGCGTTCGTCAATCCAAACGGAATCACTAGAAACTCATAGTGTCCTTCATGAGTTCAAAATGTCGTCTTATGCACATCACCTTCTTTCACCCTTATTTGATGATAACCGAATTTCAAATCAAGTTTTGAGAAATACTTCGTTCCATGTAGTTCATCTAGTAATTTGTCAACTACAGGAATTGGATATTTATCCGGCATTGTAACCTTATTTAATTCTCTATAATCAACACACATCCTCCATGACTTATCTTTCTTTTTAACTAAAATGATAGGACTGGAAAAGGCGCTAGAACTGTTTCGAATTATACCTTGGGTTAGCATGCTCTGAACTTGTTTTTCAATCTCTTCCTTATGAAGGTAAGGATAACGATATGGCCTAACACTCACAGGACCTACATCATTCTTCAATTCAATCGCATGAGTTATATCTCGTTCCGGAGGCAACCCTGTATTCTCTTCAAAAACTCCCTTAAAATTCTCCAACAAGTCTTG
The DNA here is from genome assembly GCA_037974295.1 of Cicer cuneatum. Classification (NCBI taxonomy): domain Eukaryota; kingdom Viridiplantae; phylum Streptophyta; class Magnoliopsida; order Fabales; family Fabaceae; genus Cicer; species Cicer cuneatum. The sequence continues at coordinate 13,690,026 of JBBPBO010000001.1, forward strand.
AAGCTCTTGTTGTTGGTCTTGAGTTAGCTCCTGTAATTCTTCATTTGATGTTTGAACCAATTCTTCTTTCAATAAGCTATGCAGTGTTTCAGTTTGTACTTGAAGTGCTTTAGAATTGATCGATTCTTTTGTGGTAAAGAATTGACCCTGTAGTTCCACCATTTTTCCTTCCCATTGAAAATTGATGGTCATTTTCTCCCAATCAAAAGTCACCTTCCCATATCTTTGCAACCAAGCCACCCCCAAAAGCATATCTAAATCACCCAATTCCAAAACAAAGGCCTCAACATTAGTGGTGAAATCATCTAATTGTACTTGCAATTTTCTACACTTCCCCCTAGTGGACACACAGTGGCCGTCTCCCAACCTTACTCCCATTGACCTTCCTTGTTCCACTGTTAACCCCAACGCAGTAGCAACACGAGGTGAAATGAAATCGTGACTGGCGCCACTATCGATTAAAACCACGACGGAAACCCCTTTTAGAGTTCCCTTGAGACGCAAAGTGGTTGGAGGAGTATTATCTTCTCTTTTTTTGCTTCAATAATATCAAACAATCCCATGGAATTGCAATCAAGAACATCATCCTCATCCTCCATGGCTTCTAAGGCAATCACTTCACCTTCTTCGTTAACCGTCTCGTCGTCTCCCAAAATCACCAACCGGAGCTGCTTTTCAGCACATTGATGAAGAGGATGGTATTTTTCCCCACAATGAAAATACAACCCTCGTGTCCACCGCTCCATCAGTTCCGAATATGACATATGCTTGAGGCCACGGTTGTGGTCGCCGCTGACTCTTCTCCCTTCATCATTTCCAGACTTCACTGTATTTTGAGAAGCGCTCGAGTTCGCATTTGAGGTAGATTGAGTCGAACCGGTTTTGTTGTACATTGACTCGGTTAAGTTATTATTAAACCCACTCCACTTCTGGTTGAACCTGGGTTATAATGAAATCCCGATCCTTTCTTCCAATTAGACCCTGATCCACTTGGTCCACTTCCCTTCCAATTGTGAAACCCACCTACACTACCTCCTATTGAAATCAGAGACCCACATGATTCTGTTTCGACATCACGAGCAATCTTCATCGCTTGCATTGTGGTTTGTGGATTCAACGTACGCACCTTCAGGAAAATGTCATTCTTGAGTCCTCCCATGAAGTACCTAAGGTACTGCTCCTCTGGTAGTCTTGCTACTTGTGACGACACATATTCAAAAGTGGTAATGTATTCATCAACTGTTCCTATTTGTTGCAAATCTTTCATCTCTGCAAAGGGGTTATCAGTTCGTCTTCCACCATACCTTTCAATTAAAGCTCGTTTCAACTTCAACCAATTCAAATCGTCCTCTGTCTCACGCAACAAATTAAACCACTGAATTGTTGCTCCCTCTATGCTTAGCTTCTCCAATCTAACCTTCACCTCCTCCGACGTCCCTTGGACTTCAAAATACGTTTTAGCTCGTGCGATCCAGGCCACAGGATTGTCACCATCAAATTATGATAACTCAAATTTATTAACTTCCATCTTATACTCTGTCACCGAGTCCTCAGACTACGCATATTGTTCCACCGTTCCAATTGGTCGTTGTTGTAGCAACCTCGTGAACTCGCTCCTCATACTTTCGCGAAATTCCCTCAACTCTTGGCGAACAGAGTCTTCCACCGCTGAGAGTCTTGCTTCAACTGCTTCCATTTGATCTGACAACTTAGGTGGCATGTACAATGTACAAAATCACTGGTACTTCTCGAGTATCCGACAGATCGGACCAATGATAGAGTAACAAGAAAATAGGAATCGGTAAACAGTAAAATGATAGGTGAAATGGAAATTTATTGATTTATGAAAGAATGAAATGTTCTGAAACATCGTATAAACCAGAGCGTAGCTCCTCCGGAGAAAATAATATTCTCCTATTACAACAATAACAATAATTATTCCTACTAATGCTCCACTACCCTTCTCAATTTATTCCTCTATGTGTAACTGAAATTCCTAGCATTTAGAGAGTTTCTCTGCTCTGTTATTAATAGAATGGGTTTTCTCTTTCTTACTCTTGTGGACATACGTTGTCCACACAGCAGGTTTGGGCCTTTCACTAGTCTTAAGCCCAATGATTCTATCAATTTACATATATGAGTCTCGTTGAACAAGTTCGAAAAAGAAAAGACGTGGAAGGATATGAAAAATGATAAAAATAATTGCCACATTCATAATGAATGATAAGATTAAATTGCAAATTCACCACAAGAATACGACATTCTTGATAAGAATCTAGATGAAGTTGTTGAGATAACCTAGAGTAACAATGATAGCCCCCAATTAAATCCAAAATTGAATAAACAAATTTATTCATTAACCACCAAAATGATCACCACATTGTCATTTATACCTACACCTATGAGGGACATGGTCATTCAACTATAAGGCCCAATAAGGGAAATAAAATGTCCACGGTCCATACACTAGAAAAAACAAGGAGTTTTATACATTCTGAAAGAAAGTAAGTATCTAAACTTTTAAACTAAACATCATTACAACTAAAGTTCGCTGAAGGTATTTCAAAAAAGAAAAAAAGTTACTCATGAAAAAGTAAGGTAGTGTGGATTGTTATTGGGAACAATATTAGTGTCTAATAATAAGGCTATTTGTTCTTCAAAAAATTTCCTTAATATTTCACCCTAGTCCTTGTTATGCAGTTTTTCTTCTGTTTTTCCTAAGCATAACATTGACTAGTTTTCCATGTTGAAATAGTTGGGAAAGGCTATAAATTTTAATTGTTGAGAGCATACAATATCTTATTGACTTTGTGAATATGATTGATCTAATTTTGTATACTACAGAATAAACACCTCTCGATCGAGTCTTAGGTCACTAATTGAAAATGTATATAACATATATAATTGAATGGGTCTACATTTGACCATGACCATACTTATTTAATCTTTGTCAGCTTTTTCTTCCGGAAGCAAGGATATCTTGAGGTGAATTAGCACTTTGCCTCTTATGGCAGCCACCCAAATTCTACAAAGTCACGAACACTTTATTTTGGTAGGAAGATTTTAGATTATAAGAGAATACTCTGTAATATTACAACCACCAATTTAACGAATGATTTTCAATAGAATTTATGTATAATGTACTAAGTTATAAATTACATGAATTCAAATTTTAATTATAAATCACAGCATATGTGAACGGAAAGTTCAACTATTTATATCAATTGCAAATTTGCAATTAATAAAATTAACAAGAATTTTTTTTTTACTTTAGAATTCCTTCTCTAGAGTTAATTCTTTTTGAAACATTGTCAAACACTAAATTTAAATACCTATTTTGATCGAGATTCATCAAATTGTAAATTGTAAGTGTATAACCTTCTCTATTAAATTGAATCTAAATTGACAATAACTTTAATCATAGCCATAATAAATAAAAATTATTTATATCAAAATGGTCCTTCAATTAAGAAATTAATTTTTGTGTATATATATGCATCGTGGATGCATAATAAATATTTGTATATATGTATTTCAATATTGAAGCCCGGTTGATCGTCAATGCATAATAAATCAAATTGAATCTTGAAATGTATCAAATCAAATTTTGTGCTCCATGATTGTGAAAATATAGAGTACTTAATTCCACATGCTTAAAACTCATTTTGGTTTTTAAAAAAAAAAGTTTGGAAAATTTTAAAATTTACTTATTGGTTTAAATATGTTTTTATCCTTACAATTATAACATTTTTTTTATTTTGATTCTTGTAAATTTTTTTATTTGGTTCACATCCATGCAAATATATATTCATTTTAAAATGGTCCATTTGTTCAACTTTTGTTAAAAAAACACTAACACTGTTGAGCTGACCTAATAATTTCACTATCGAACAACACCATCACCACAATGTCAGTTCTAGCCACTAATGTGTCTCGTGTTCTGTTTCGCGAGCTATGTGTTCTCTCATGCCTCCAAATCTAGTTTCAGCCACGATGTTTACAAGCAAAACATCTTCATGGCCCCCATTTATTTCCTCCTCAAAAGAAATCGTGGTCGCGATGATAAAAAATTAGTCATAGTCTACCGCCGTTAATCAATTATGAGTTTGTGACTGTCACTGATGAGAGACAACAAAGTCGCTGTAGGAGAATTACAAAGAAGACGACTGTGGTCGAAGAAGACGAGTTTGCGATGTTAGGTTTGTTTTAGGGAAGAGGGAGACTGAAAAATATGAGGTTATTTTTAGGTTAAAAAATGTTATGTTTTAAATATTTATTGATAATTGTTTAGTTCATATTCAGATTAAACAATGTTAATTATTTAATTAATTTTCATGTCACCTAATAGAGTTTTCCACATAACATTTTTTGTAATAGAAGTTTGACCGAGAGATCATTTTAAAATGAATTTGTATTTGCATGGATGTGAACCAAACAAAAAAACTTATGAGAACTAAAATAAAAAATGGTTATAATTGCAAAAACCAAAATAAAAAAGGTTATAATTGCAAGGATAAAAAACATATTTAAACCTTACTTATTTCATAATTTCGTTTTCAATATCATTTGTAATAAATATCATAACTCAATTTGTAAGGTCTAGTTCAATAATTGATAATGTAATTTTGGGTCACTAATGCAACTCATGGGTATCTTCCATCAACAACTCTGATTAAACATGTAAAACAGTAAACACTCAAACCTGATGCATGACACAAGCCGGTGTCTTTAAGGATTTATCCGCCCATCAACGCCCAGGATTCAACACACTCCTCCTGAATAAAACCGATGTAACATAACATCAATCAATTGTCTCAAAGACTAGGAAGATGTTACCAATAAAAAACTTAAAAAATAGGTAGAATTTTTCAGCTTCTTATAAAATGTATTAGTTTAACAATAACCAAATAAATAAATAGGGAGAATGATTAATTTATTATTAGAGAAAAAAGAGTACTGGAAGTAGTGATTGGATCAAGTCTATAACTAGATGATAATAAATGAGAGAACAAGTCAAAGCTACAATAATAACAACAATATTAATAATAATAATAATTATTATTATTATTCATCTAAAATAATTTTTTACATTTCTCACTCAAAAATATAAAACATAATAATTTATTTAAAACTTTTAAATTATCCTTAAAATTTACAACAATCCTCGAGATATTTCAAAAGTTTAGAAAGAAGACTTAATAAATTTTCCGGTAGCATCATGAATCTAATGCATCAAACTGGTGTAGCAAGCTATATGAACTAGTCCTAGAATGATAATACTTAATACACAATGAAATTGGCGTAGCAAGCTATATGAATCAGTGACACTTGATGTATGTTAGCAGTCTATCAATCACATTACACCCCCATAATTCTTGTTGTTGACGTTGTGGTTCGCTAATAGGTCATACGCGTGCCTGTTTTTCATGAGTGCTTTTGAGATTTCACCATAATATCATGCAAGCCACCCTATTTGACCCTCATATAGGCGATTTCATCAAGTGTATGCTATAAATCATACACCACCCATAAAAGATATGAAAATAACTAAAAGCTTTGAAATTTACCCTTTCAATAATGCAATGTCTAGCATAAGAAAGGAACAAAAACAAAAATGAATTAATTTTTGGTGCTAACAGAACCCACAAGTGACTTGTTCTTACCCATATGAACCTTCTTCTTGGGATCTCCAATCACAAAGGTTCGGTTACCATCACTTGTTTGTTTCAATTGGCTTAAGTCTCACTACCCTCAATGTTCACATATTTATTTCTTCCTAAGGCTTTGTCAAAGGATCAACTAGGATCATTTTTATCTGACTTCTCATAAATTGAAGATATAACATTCTTCGTTTAATTCGTACTTTACACACAAATGATAAAAACAAAATTTCCTCTATAGAAAAATATTGATTAAGACATCTCTTGGTCAATTTAATCTCATATTTAGCAAGTCTATAACAACAAACTCTGTTCTCCATAATAGATCTATATACAAGTCTGCTTAGTTGACTCCTGAGCAACTACATGTTTATTTAGGATAAAATAAATCCACTTATAAATTTATTCTTATTAGTTCATACGTCTAATAAATATCATTGTATTATCGATTATAATATATTAAAATAGACTCCTAAATACTATTGTGACAGATTATTTAATATTGTGTCATTTCATTCGAGTATTGTCACCTCAACAAAAATCTTATGTGGCGCATATAAAATGTACTCTTTCATCCTTCTTATTATTCTACTTCCAATTTGCTTTAACACACATTTTACTATTATTATTATTATTACTATTTAACATCTAATATTATGTATAATTATTCATGTGTCATGAGTTACAAATTAAGTATAATCAATATTAGATAATCGACACTCATTGCTCCTCCATCATTATTGGTAACAATTTTTCTATGATTTGAACTCCAATTAATAAATTGGTCATTTTAAACGCTTTTCAAGAAATATATAAATGATAATAATTTGTGGAAGTTATTTTGTATCATATATTGCTTATGTTTATTTGGAAATTAGAAGACAATGACACATGCACTTTGGTCTCTATGCAACTTTTCTATTATAATGTGTTAGATTTATTGTCGACAATTTTGTAATTGTTTGCATGTAATTTGTGGCTCTTTGTATGTTCGTTTTACGTGCTTTTAGATAAATACAACGTTTGAGAATTTTTTATATTTTTTTATGTTTACATATTTTATTTGTAATTGCTTGCATCTAATTTGTGGTTCTTTGTATTCGTTTTATGTGCTTTTAGATAAGCAATACGTATGAGAATTTTTACAATTTTTTAAGTTTACATAATTGAGTTTTAATTCTATTTATAATTATAATATGTTTTGATATGTTTATGGTCAATTATTGTGTGTGTAGATATTTGGTGTAAATACATCAATGTTTTTGACCAAATTATGCTTATATTTTATTACGGAATATATTATGTGTCATCTAATATATTTTTTAGATATTCACCAAAATAAGTTTTTAACTCCAATACACATATTAAATTTCAGTGATATAATGAATAAGTTAAGGAATATTATATTATACTATCTGTCTCACTTCACCATTAAACACATAGAATCAAGTAGTGTAGCACATACTTCTCTAAGTGTAGCACATAAATCTCTAAGGTTCATCAAATAGAATACTAAATATTTAATGTCTATATATCCCACGTTTTTGTTTCTACAATTGTTTAATTTCCTCCAACTGAATACTACATAATATCATCATGGTGAAAACATATTGGTATTTTTAAACACTTATCAAGAAATATATAAATGACAACAATCTGTATAAGTTATTTTTTTTTATCATTTATTGCTTATATTTACTTAAAAATTAGAAGACAATGACACGTAAACTTTAATCTTTATACAACTTTGGTCATTTTAAATATTTTCCAAATAATAAAAGTATAATATTTATGCAATAAAATAAAATTTATCAGACATATGATATTGATATTATCCATAACAAAATAATAACAAAATAAATTCTCACAATATGCATATTGCGAACTTGATAGTCAACACATTCACTCTGCTACAAAATAAGGCAATGCTTACCAGACCAACACAATTCAACGGTACTAAAGCAATTGGATTCTTATCTATTAAGCCAAAACACAAGTGCGATAGAAATCAAGCGATGCATAATTAATTGTTGGTTAATACTTTTGAGTTTTAACCCAAAACTAAGAAGTATTAGCCAACTAGCTACTTCCCTAATTATTAGGATCATTCTAGCAGAAAATAAAATCAAACAAAAACATAAAATATATCTTACCATTTCCTAGGCTTCCAACGCTTTTGTTATCATTGACACTAATTCAAATCATTACATCACATATAATAAATTGATAACATTATATCTTGAATCACGACCAATTCTTAAAAATAATCTATTTCATTTTATGATAAAATCTAATATCTCCGATTAAATTTGCAAAACAATAAACACCTAAAACTAAGGCGTGATACAAGTACTTAAAGATTTATCAACTAGTGCAAATCTCTCGTGATTCAACATACTTTTCCAAAATAAAACCGAGGTAACATAACAATTTATTCTCTCAAAAACCTTTTAGCTAGTAGAAAACTTACAAAATAGAGGAGTAAAAAAAGATAAGTTTTTCATGTTCTTATAAAATGTATCATAACAGATAATTAGAGAGAGTGATTAATTTATCATGAAAGAAAAAAGAATAGTAAAAATAGCGGTTGAACCAAATCTATAACTAGATGATAATAAAGGAGAAAACAAATTAAAATAATAATAATAATAATAATAATAATAATTATTATTATTATTATTATAATAAAATTTTCATCTAAAATAATTTTTCACATGGACATGTGAGCTGAATGACTTGCCTGGCAACTAGCCCAATCTGAATAAACGTGATGAATGGATCATGCTCTTTTGCTAGACCAAGCCCATGCTCACAACAAAAAATACGTTAATTTCATTTTTATTTTCTTTGATCATTAACTTAGAGGACATAAATCACTACGCTACATAATTACTGGTACGGTGGAAGACATTAAGTTATGTTTTACCCAATGCCTGATAACTTGTGATCTAGTGATCATCGATTAGGGCACTAAACAATTGATTCTTGCACCTCCAATGTAACAATGATAATGTTGGAATAAATGTGTGAATTTAAAAATTGTTAAAGTTTCACATTGAAAAACTCTCATTTTGAATAGTTTTAATCACTTTATAAATATTCTTAAAATTTTGTTGAAGTCCCACATTGGTTAGAAAACATATGTGAGTTTGCTTCCATCACTATATAAAGAGTATCAATTTATTTTGAAAAACACACCAAAGTTGGATGCATTTCCCAACTTTTTCTTTTCTCCCTCTTATATTTTGTTTGATTGTTACCGAGCCACTTCTCTTCTTTCTTTTTGTCCTTTCGATATTTTAAAGCGGTATTGTACCGTAGTCTCTTCGATATTTTAGAGCGGTATTGTACCGAAGTCTTTTCGATATTTTAGAGTGGTTGTTATACCGTAGTCCCTTCGATATCTTAGAGCGGTTGTTATGTTGTAGTTCTGTCGAGTTTTGAGTGGTCCTAATACCACTATCCTTTTAGAGTGGTTTTATACCGTAGTTCCGTCGATTTTTGAGTGGTCAAATACAACAATCATTTTAAAATGGTTTTTATGCCGCAGTCTTTTAGAGTGTTTTTTTGCCACAAACCTTTAGAGTGTAGTCATTTTGATTTATGAGTGGTCATAGTACCATATTGCGAGACTTTAATCGCCTTATTAAGAGCGACTTTAACCGTCATATTGAGAGTGACTTTAATAGCCATATTGAGGGTGTAATTCTAAAACGGTTTTCTACGGTGCAGTGGAACTCCGATACAGTGAATCTGGGATGTTTTATCCTGGGGACGTCGTGGTTGATAGTCTGCATTGCACAATTTGGGCAGTGCCGCGAAACGTCTTAAAGAGAGCGACCTAGTCCGCGACTCAACCTAGTAATATCTTTGGTGGCACAAATTGTAATTTTTAAACAGTTTTTTCAAACTCAAAATACAACAATTTAAAGATATATTTTTCTGCCATGCCAACCGAAGACATTACTGGATTTGTTTCTTTGAGGCTAACAGAAAAGGATAAGAAAGCTAGAGAATTAACCCATGGGAGGGTAATGATTACCTTTAAAAGAATAATTATATTCTTAATAGACTTGCTGGTAATCTGTATGAATACTACAGTTCCAGCAATAGTGCTAGATAGGTATGAGATGCTATTAAGAATGGGAAGTTAGAGCTAAAAAGTATGTTATAGCCGCTACCTCAAGTATCAGATTACCGATGACAAATACATGGAGAAATTTAGAAGATAGCTCAAGAGATCATCTTAAGGTATGATTTTAGATGAATTTCAAATTGATTTTCAAAAATTCTTAAAACAAAAGAATTTTCTCTAAAGAGTATGATAACTTGTCTCTAGAAAACAAAATGTTATTTATTATTTTTCTAAATTAGGCAGAGTTTACTTATATCCAAGGCATGTTTAAATTTAATTGTTGAAATTAAGAATGTCTCCTTCTGTTTACATGTGCGATTTTAATATTTGACATGCTAGACTTTGTCATGTGAACACATGTTATTTCAAACTTAAGTAACTCAGGTTAAATACCAATGTTATCTTTAAATGATAAAAAAGAAATGTGATTTTTGTAGTCAAGTTAAAATAACAAAGAGTTCACATAAATTTGTAGTTAGAGAATCTGAGTCTTTAGATTTATTACACTCTGATGAGACGTTAATAAGAAATGAAAATTGTTATTTTATCACTTTTATTAACGATTTCTCTGACTATACTTTTGTATATCTGATGAAAAATAAAAGTAATGCGCTTGACATGTTTAAGATCTTTCAAATTGAAATTGAAAATCAATTTAGTAGAAAGATTAAGAGATTTCGTAGTATAGAGGAATAGAGTATGATTTTATTTTATTTAATGAGTCTTATAAAACTTAAGCAATTATACATGAAACCACGACACCTTATTCACCTGAAATGAATAGTTAAGTTGAAAGAAAGAATAGGACTCTGACTGAACTAGTTGTTGCTATTATGCTTAACTTTGGTGCCGCATCTCATTGGTGGGAGGAAATTATTTTGACTGTTTGCTATGTTTTGATTAGAGTTCCAAAATCTAAAAGCAAAACATCTCCTTATGAGATAATAAAGAAAAGACAACCAAACTTGTCTTATCTTCGAACATGGGGTTGTCTGGCTTATGTCAGAATCCCCGATCCCAAACGAATTAAACTCGCCAGTAGAGCCTATGAATGCATATTCATTGGGTATGCAGTAAAGAGTAAAGCGTATATGTTTTATGACCTAAATGCGAAAGTGATCATAAAGTCAAATGATGTTGAATTCTATGAAAATAAATCCCCTTTCAAATCGAGAAATAGTGGGGGCAGCGAACCAAGTCATACTCCCGTGACAAGAAGCACAGAAAGCAACAAACAAGGTGAATTGGAAACTCGAAGGAATAAGAGAATCAGAGTTGCTAAAGATTACGGACCAGAATATATGGCCTATAATTTAGAAGAGGATCCTGCAAATCTCAAAGAAGTCTTGTCATCTTTGGATGCAGATTTTTGGCAAGAAGCTATAAACGATGAAATGGATTCTCTAGAATCTAACAAGACCTGGCATATAGTAGACTTGCCTCTTGATTGCAAGCCAATAGGTTGTAAATGGATTTTGAAAAAGAAACTAAAACCCAATGAAGTATTGATTAATACAAGGCACGCCTTGTAGCCAAAGGTTTTAGGCAAAGAGAAAATATAGATTTCTTCGACACTTTTTCTCCAGTCACTAGAATTACATCCATTAGGGTACTCATTTCTCTAGCAGCTATTCATAACTTGGTGATACACCAAATGGATGTTAAAACAACTTTTTTAAATGGTGATCTGGAAGAAGAAATCTATATGGAACAACCTGAAGGTTTTGTAATTCATGGACAAGAAAACAAGGTCTGTAAGTTAGATAAATCTCTGTATGGTCTTAAACAAGCTCCTAAACAATGGCTTGACAATTTGATTATATCAAATGAGTTTAAAGTGAATGAAAGTGACAAATGTATTTATTACAAATTTGAAAATGGCATTTGCACAATCATATATCTCTATGTAGACGACTTACTCATATTTGGTTCAAACGTTCATGCTGTAAATACTGTGAAATAATTGTTGAGTAACAACTTTGATATGAAAGACCTCGGAGAAGTGAATGTAATCTTAGGAATCAAGATTACTAGGTCGGAAAAGGGAATTTCTTTGGATCAATCTCATTATGTTGAAAAGATCCTAAAGAAATATAAATACTTTGACTGTAAACCTGTTTGCACACCATTTGATCCAAATATGAAACTTTTTAAGAACACTGGTGAAGGTGTTAGACAAACTAAATATGCGAGCATCATTAGCAGCCTCAAGTATGCCACTGATTGTACTAGACCCGATATGGCCTACGTCGTGGGACTATTGTGCAGGTTTACCAGTAGACCTAGTATGGAGCATTGGCACACTATTGAAATAGTCATTAGATACAAAAAGGATCATGAATCTAGGATTACATTATCAAAGATTTCCTGCCGTACTTGAAGGATACTTTATGTTGATTGGAATACCTTATCAGATGACTCTAAAGCAACCAGTGGCTATATTTTTAATATAGCCGGCGGAGTTGTATCTTGGAAATCGAAGAAACAGACGATACTGGCTCAGTCACTATGGAGTCTGAAATGATAGCACTAGCTACTGCTAGTGAAGAAGCGAGCTGGTTGAAATGCTTGCTAGCTGAGATCCCTTTTATGGGAAAAACCTATGTCAGCTGTGTTGATCCACTGCGATAGTACCGCGGCTATTGCAAAAATTGAGAATCGTTATTACAACGGTAAGAGACGAAAAATACGTCGTAAGCACAACACATTTAGAGAATTACTTACTAAATGAGCTGTAATAGTGGATCATGTACGCACTGATGATAATTTATCAGATCCTTTGACGAAAGGATTGGCTAGAGAGAAAGTCATAAATACATCCAAAAGGATGGGACTATTGCCTATAGATAGATGAGTCACTCATGATGGGAACCCGACCTAAAAGACTGGAGATCCCAAGAATTAGGTTCAATGGGTAATAACAAGTCATAGTGATATGAGATGAACATGTTATTATATTTAACAGAAGCATGATTCCTAAAGCGATGGAAGATTGAGATAATATAAACTCTTAATGAGATCTATATTTTATGTGGAGGGAGTACCTAGCTACAGGAATACTCTTGATAGACTCACCTATGTGAATGTGGAAATGAGGTCGTTTCCTATGGAATTTCGAGGCAAAAATTCCTAGAACGTTCACTATACTGGGATAGACGTGCAGGGCCATAAATGCACGTGATTTTTAAAATACACCCAATGAAAAGGTTGTGTGTGGGTTTGATGTCCGAGATAGAGTTCAAGACTACGAGTCACTCTTGTTAAATCAGAATCTTATTTGTTATGCAAAGGTTCAAGTCATAGACACCTTTGTTTATGCACAATCTTATAGAAGCGTTTGACGCTATTTTAGAAACATTTTTTTTAATTCAAGTGGGGGATTGTTGGAACAAATGTGTGAATTTAAAAATTGTTGAAGTCCCACATTGGAACACTCTCATTTTGAATAGTTTTAATCACTATATAAATATTCTTAAAATTTTGTTGAAGTCCCACATTGGTTAGAAAACATATGTGAGTTTGCTTCCATCACTATATAAAGAGTGTCAATTTATTATGAAAAACACACCAAAGTTGGATGCATTTTCCAACTTTTTCTTTTCTCCCTCTTATATTCTGCTCGATTGTTACCGAACCACTTCTCCCCTTTCTTTTTGTCCCTTCGATATTTTAAAGCGGTATTGTACCGTAGTCTATTCGATATTTTTGAGCGCTATTGTACCGTAGTCTCTTCGATATTTTAGAGCGGTATTGTACCGTAGTCCCTTTGATATTTTAGAGCGGTTGTTATACCATAGTTCCTTCGATATCTTAGAGCGGTTGTTATGTTATAGTTCCGTCGAGTTTTGAGTGGTCCTAATACCACTATCCTTTTAGAGTGGTTTTATACTGTAGTTCCATTGATTTTTGAATGGTCAAATACAACAATTCTTTTAAAGTGGTTTTTATGCCGCAATCTTTTAGAGTATTTTTTTTGCCGCAAACCTTTAGAGTGTAGTCATTTTGATTTATGAGTGGTCATAGTACCATATTGCGAGACTTTAATCGCCTTATTAAGAGCGACTTTAACCGTCATATTAAGAGTGACTTTAATAGCCATATTGAGGGTGTAATTCTATAACGGTTTTCTACGGTGCAGTGGAACTCCGATACAGTGCATTTGAGTTGTTTTATCCTGGGAACGTCGTGGTTGATAGTCTGTCTTGCACAATTTGGGCAGTGCCGCGAAACGTCTTAAAGAAAGCGACCTAGTCCGCGACTCAACCTAATAATATCTTCGGTGACACAAATTGTGATTTTTAAACAGTTTTTTCAAACTTAAAATAAAAAAAAAAAAAACATGTACAATTTGTGTTTTGTTCAAGTAGTTCGATGGCTATCACTGCCTATAAGCTTGTTCAATTAATTAAATTTTATAAGGCAAGAAAATATAAAGCACAAATTAAATCCTAAGGGTTACCCTTATTTCTATTTTATCATCACGAAATACCTTTTCACTTTTTTTGCACAACTAAATGTCTTTTCACTTTAATGAACATTATAAAGTTTGAATGAAACTCCTTAGAACAAAAGATAATTGCAATTGAAATGTCCACTTGAGAGTGTGACATCCTTATTTTTAGTTTAAAATCACTTATGCTTTAATTGAAATAAGTAATGTTTACATTTTTTATATTTTTATTTCGTTGTTTTAGTGTGATATTATTTTGTTGTTTTAGTACAGTATTTTTAGTTTTTCTATTTTTTTTAATGTTTATTTAATTTAAATTGACATATTAATTTTGATTACTTTAATTTTATTAAATTTATAAATATTTTGTCAATTTATGCTATAAGTATTATAAACTTATTCATAAATTCATTATTTTTATTTTTAACATATTTGTATTTTTATGATTCTAAATCAATTTATTATTTTAATTTAACAAATAAATATAAAAAAAAAAATTCATTATAGAGTGTCGTGACAATAAACCTGTGATATGAAATGGACATGAGTGTCGCAAAATGGCTCCTCTAGGCCTTTCGTTTTCTAGCCCTACGCAACGTAATTTGGAATTTTGTTTATGTTCAAAGCTGCAATTATTATGATTGTAATTGTGAACTTGCGATGATAAACTCATAACCAAAAACCACAGCCAACCCGAATGGGTCGGTTCTAAGTAAATGGCAGTTTGTATACCGAAATACTCAATCCATTATACTAGTCATTCTCTCTCTTTTTATTTTTATTTTATTTTATAAAATTGAATTTAAATAATTTATTAATGTTGTTATTTATTTATTTATTTTAGTTTGTATATAAAATGATAAATAAATTTACACACAAATAAGACACATTTGAATTCGAAATATGATATTCAAGTTAATAATTGAGTTGAGCTATACTAATTGAATTTTATTAATGTTATTGTTATTATTAAAATATTCTTCTAATATCACAAGTTATCATCCAAAATTATATTCAAATAAATTTTATAGTGTTAATTAATTACAACATAAAATTATTAAAAATATTTGATTTTTAATATAATTACTTCTAAAATTATACACATGATTAGTTGTATTTTGATGACAAATTAAATTTTTTACACTAATATTAATACAAAAATTAATTATACTCGTAATTTAAACTTATTAACTTTTCTTTGGGTTGTACACAGGTCGGATGGAATGTTGTTTTGGCCAAATTCATTACCTATATCTAATTAAATTTACCGGCTTGAATTAAATTAAAATTCCACAATTCTTTTGTCAAACTCAAATTAACCCAACCCAATGAATGGTAGGTTGGTTCTAACATTCAATTTCTAAAATTATAGATAGAATTTTATGACATTCAATTTTATGAAAATTTCAGCATTTTAACTAAATTTCATAATTTAAAATTTCAGCATTTCAACTAAATTGAACCACTTCTAGATTCAGCACATTAAAATCTTAAACTATATTAACCAAAATGAAATATTTTCGATTCTATTTCAATGTATCGCGTTAGCAGGGTTTAAGATAATAAACCTATTGTCCTTAACCAAACTCGTTTAATGTTTTGGGATGTGTTAGTTTATTTGATTGATTAAGATAATCTGTATATGCAAACACCTTTACTTTTATTGGTGTTCGGATGATATTAGTTGTTTGAGTGTAATCTTTTTAGGTTTTCTTAGTTACAAGCATTTTAACATTTATGATTTAGAGTATAGACCGTTTAAACTTTCAATTCAACATTGAATTATGTGCCATGGGTATTTGATAAAAAGTTAATAAGCGATAATTCTTTTCAAGTATACTAAATCATGAAAATTAAAAATATTAAAGTTATATTAAAAAAATTGTTAACAATTGCTACTATTTTTCAAGATAATTTTAAGAGAGAGGATTGACTTGTCTATATTATCATGATATTTATTTTTCTTTGAAAAAAAAGGTATTAAATTTTTTTCTAGTATTTTAGTAAATAAATAATCAATATAATTTAATTTTTTTGAGGGGGTTCTATAAAAAATAACAATGAGATTATTAGTCAAGATTATCATATACTATATTTCAACCCACGCGTTGCGCATATATTTTGAAATTTAGTTTAAAAAAATTAGTAAGCATTAGAAATTATATTATATATATAATTTATAAGTCTCCTTTAAAATTTATTATTTATAAGTCTCATTTTTCATTTTGTTCGTGAAATAACACTCTTATTAAACAAACCTTGTATCTTAGTAGCATAAATGCAATGATTTAGATATCAAATCAAACACAATAGTTGTATTTATAATTTTATTTTACACAGTTTTATTTGTAAATATCATCTTAAAGTAATAATAGTTAATTAGATGTATGAATTATAGGGAAGAAAATGGACAGTAAAGTGTTAGTCACGTCATAAAAGAATAACTTGAAAAAAATATTAAAAATGACATTAGCATATATAAAATTCACAAGGCAACTAACGAAACTAAAAAATGATTGAATGATTTGAATTGATAGTAGTAATTATTTTCTTTCTACAATAATTAACTATATTAAAGGGAAAAGTTTGAACTAAAACAAATGTATAACATAAGTGTATCTTAAAAAAGACATTAATTAAATTCGATTATGAAAATATGTGCATTTAGAATATAATAATTCTTGAACCCGATAGAAATTTTGTTTTCATTGTATTAATGTGAAAAACGTCACTTTTCAAAATAAGTATTTTTTCCGTCTCATTTTAAATATCTCATTTGAGGTGTGTACAATTCTTTAAAAAATGATTAGTTGATTTGATTTTAATGATAAAATGTTTCATTTACTCAAATATTTTTATTAATTGCACTTAGCAGAAAAATTTAATGTGTTGAAACATAATAAAAAAGAGTACTAGTGAAAAAAAGTAATTAATGTTGTATTGGTATTGTAAAGTGACAAATAATTTGAAACAAAAAGAAATGGCAAATGAGGCATTTAAAATGAGATGGAAGAAATAAATTTTTTCTCGTAAGCTTGACTTGTCATAATTGAATAACGATTTACAAATTTGTGACAAATCTAACATATTTGGTTAAAACATAATTTGTAGCCTCCATCTGTTCATCTCCAACTCACATGTCTGTTGTGTTGGGTCTTTTTTGTTGAGTTATATAAGTTAAAAACAACAAATATAATGTCATTGATGATACAATTATAACGCAAAAAGAAATATTGAAATTTGATTTGGAGAACGTAAAGTTAGAAACATGGATTAGAGTTTTCAAATTATTCTTTAGACAAATGTGTTGTCATTATTGTTCCTTAATTACTGTGGGAACTTTAGTTTTCAAAGAATTGAGTAAATTCCAACCATTGTGTAGTTGGTTTATTATGCTACTACAAAAATATGCATTGTAATAATAGATCTATTTTGAATAATGGAAATTAGGAAATATCAAGACACTATGGATTAAAAAAAGAATAGTAAATGACCTAATAAAAAAAGATTGAATGAGGCAAAATGTATGGTTTGTTGAATGAAACATCAATAATTGGTATCGACGTAAATCAAATAAATTAGATTTTTTTTATTAGTGATATTGTAAATGAAATATAACATAAAAATTATGTAACTAAATATTAGGGATAAAATGGAACACACATTTCCAGTGACTAGCAATCTCCTATGTGGTCATGAAGGAGAAAAATATACTAAGTTACTCAAATGAATATAAATATCAGTTGTATTCCATCAAACACCACAAAAACAACAATTTTTTTATACTCAAATTGGAGAAAAAGTTAGCGTAAGCAATGGTTCATGTATCGAGGTTGTGGTATCGTGTCTTCTTGAATATTAGTTCAGCCAATAAAAAAGTATAGATATTTAGACTTACATTGGAAATGGTTACGGAATAAATTCATATTTAATAAATGATAAATATATAATAGAGAAACTTTTATTGTATTATGAACTATTATTAATATTCGTTTGTTGTGTATATATATATATTTTTTATTTATTTATGAAATGAAATTGTGTATTATATGAAAAAATAGAAAAAGATTCTACTAACTATAACAACTAAACAAATAAATAAGATGACACAAATAAAATTATATAACATAAAATATAATTAAATTTCAAATAAATAGTTTAAGAGTCTATTTTAACGTTGGATTGATTTAATTCACTTTTTATAAAGAAAAAGTTACCGAAGATGTAAGAATATGTAAAGTTTGACGTTGACATCTATTGCCAAAGAATCGTGACTCAACCATTGAATGAAAGTTCTAATTATCTCTATAAAAATTCATAGAATTTTGAAACTATTTTAATATATAATACACTATTTAATATAGATGTAAATATCTATTATTAAAATATATTCCAACAAATGTCTAAATTATTTAAAGTTTTTGTATACATGATTGTGAATATAATATGAGATAACTCAACGATTTAATGCATCTTTTACAGAAAATTATTAAATGTGTAATTATGTTAAATTTGACATGATAACAACAAATCCTAACCTTATATATTGATTCTAAAATGAATCATCTAGAACCAACCGGTATACCTTAAAGGCGACTATAGAGTAACCACCACAAATGCTTTAAATCACTAATTCAATCGTGTACAAATGTATATATAGCTATTGTTGGCATTGCATTGTTTTAGTCTATAGTAGTTTTAGTAGTTTCTATAAATTCCACGACATCTCAATAAATTTTGTGAAACATCCTTGTCAATGTCAAACTCAAAGGAAAGGAGGGGACGTGTTTGTTTGTCTTGATTGTTCCAAATCCAAGGTTCGAAACTGCTTTCCACTTTTAACAAACTGGTTTTTTTTTTTCTTCCTTCCTTTCTCGGCAGCCCCTTGTTTTGATATGCTCTGCAGTGCCCTGCTTTTATGTATTTTAGTAATAAAGGGTGCAATTGCATTACAAAGAGGGAATTTTGTAAGGTCTATGAATGGATACGTCACGTTGCTATTCCAATCCATGATGACAATTAAAGTCCTTTATTTCCAAGCCAACAGGCCCAAGTAATAGCTAGCCAATCAAATTAAGATATTTTCTCTCACTTTTTCTAAGCAAATATTACTACGGTAGTTAAGTTAGTAATTGTCTCGGACTTAAAAATATGTTTAATTGTAACTTTAGTTTTTTTATTTTATTTTTATTTATTCACAAAAATAGTTTTTATTTTAAAATTTGATAGTTTTGATCTCTTATTTTATTTTTTAACTAAAAAATAATAATATGATATATTTTAAATAATGTGACATATAATATAATGATATAGATCAATGCATTTTAAATAATGTGATATAGATCAATGCATTTTAGCACATATTTCTAACTTTTTACTGTGATATTTTAAAAGTTCTTTATAGCCTAGATTAATTTTTTAATTTGTTTCTAAACTTTGAGTCGAAATTAAATTTTAACTTTATTATTTGTATATTGATCACTGTTCGCTTTGTAGACCATAACTTGAGCTCTGGATATCGGATTGATGCATGCGAGCAGACGTTGGAAAGCTAAAAATTAGAGCTACAACTTTTATGTTGGAATAAAAGCCCAATGCTGAACTTTACACGGTATGAACTGCAGATTACATGATATGAGCTTTTTGTAATAATTTTAAGTAGCGGACCACTTGTTTTAAAGCCCAAAACGAATACCATATATTTTTAGTTTTTCTTTTTTAGCTAGCACGCTACTTTCGGACTCAAAAAGATATAGAGAGTTTTTTCTTATTTTCATGAAGGCTAAATTTCTTAGACTAATCGACTGTTTCAAAGTTCCATAAAGACCTTGAGGTTTATTTTACAATGTTAATTTCATGTTATGATTATATTTCTTTTTATTTGATTATATTGTTATTATGATTGTTTAAATTTGAATTTCAGTAAGATTGATAAAATTAGTTTGACAGAATTCGGTATCTACATTAAATAAATTGTAGTTTTTCGACGTTTGATCGTTAAATGTAATACATCGATTACTGTGATGCTTAATCCAGTCAAAGAAACAGAATTCACATAGTGTTGATTACGCTTGTTTGATCAATACTATAGTCAAATAGGAATAGAGTCAAAAATCAAAAATTAAATCCGTTGATAGAATCTGTGATAGGTTTGAAACTCTCGAATAAATAGATTAATCATTTTCTTAATCTGCCCGAACCTAAATTTAAAAAAACTCCTGTTTAATTTCATTGATTCTAAAGTAAGTTGATGTAATCATAAGTCCTTGCGAAACGACTCGAGTTATTGTCCCTACACTATGTTTTATTACTTGTATTTGACCTGTATGCAACAACGGATCAACACACATGAAATTGCAATAAAACTCTATAAAAACTTAACTTTTAACTTCAGAATTTTTTTTTATTTTTGTAATTTAAATAATGACATATGAATAATTAATGCATTTAGATGACTCTATATTATGAAATCGTATGCCATATCATTTAAAATATGTCAAATCGTAATTTTTTTAGTTTAAAAATATAAGAGATAATCCAAAACTATCACTTTTTAAAATAGGAAGACCAATTCCGTAAATTGGTAAAAACATATGAGTCAAAACCACAATTAAAAATTAAATATATAATCAAAAGATAAAATATAAATATCATTAGATTGAGACAAATGATCCAAATACTCAATTTTAATTACTATAAAATTAAAATATGCATTTTTAAAGTCTTTTCCACCTTGATAAACAATCCACATTACTAAATGCTTAATATAGATTACTCCGTCATAAAATTTAAATTTAAATTGATTAAAAAAAAATTGATATATTTAATTATATTTTAAATTAAATATATTTAACTAATTTTTAGTTATTTTTTAAGACGAAATAAATATAATATAATACAATATGTACATGTGTGAGAGCCCACATATACACGTGTTTCCAACCATAAGCATGCAATAATCTATACATTGGAAGGTTCTACTTTATACATCTCCTAGAAATTCAATGATGTGTGACACTGGCACACATATATATGGAACATATTATATGAATTCATATTCCTCAATATATATAAAGGTAGTGAGAACTAATAACTATACCTTTCTCTTAGTAGTTAGTGGGGGGTTTCATTTACAGAATCATCTTAATTTGTTTCCTTGTGTATATAGTTTTGTTCTCTTCCCACTAATTTTGATAGTGACAAACATAGTTACCTAGTTATAGAACATAATTTATAATTAATGTTAGGTGCGGCCAGTAAGTGAAAACTAACGAATATACCAACCATGTTTTTTGTTTAGTGGCACGTGTGCTAACAGTATTGTGACGGATATGTGCAAAATTAGTTTTAAGGAAATTTTTATATTACGGTCTAAGTAACACACTAATTGATCTACCATACTGTGTGTAATGTATGTTTTAGAAAACTGGAGGGGTAAGCTTCCTATTACCTGGAGACACCAAAAGCCTTGAGAAGAATTTGATTGGATGTGAATGAACTTTTCACTATAAAAATCACAATAATTATTAAAAGGCATTTTGGATGGAGACATAAAGAAGGTAGGTAAGGATTGTGGGCGGTCCAAAGAATTTGAGTAAAATCTTTTTGACAAAAAAAAAGCAATGGACTTTTCCTGTACATCAATGTTAGCGAAACGAGGAATTTGTTACTAGCAAAATATTGAATCTTCACATTTTTTAAGAGATTATTGGATTTGAGTAAAATTTTAATGATTTTTAAGATTTTAAAAGATTATTAAGATCTATAATTTGAATTTTAAATGATTTTTATCATCAAAATTTATAGGAATTAAAAAGAATTTATAAGGTTTCAAATGATTTGATGGAATTTTAAGTAATAATTGAAGAGAAAATATTATAACACGTTCTTTGATACAATATTTTTGTGCATGTTTTTTTTGTTGTTAAAATTTAAATTATTCTCACAAAATTATATTTCATATATATAAAATCAAGGCGGTCGTGACTTTTCTATCAACACAATCTTCAATGACGCATGAAAAGATTATAAATTTATTTTCATTTCGATGATATTTACCTTATATGTAATATTTTTATTGCTATCATTTCTATTAATTTTTTTAAGAATGTACAAAGTAGATTAATAATCTATTTTTATTTTAAAAATTATTACGATGATTATATAATATCTTGTAGATTAATTAAACTAGTTATCATTATCATCTCTATTAATTTTTTTAAAGATGTATTGACAATGTTACCAATTCATATTTATTTGAAGAATCTTTATGAGAGAGACATACGAAAAAAAAATGAAAAATGAGAATCTATAGTAATATCATGTTGTATGAAAATACTTTTTCCGACTAAAAATTTGCTAAAAAGTCTAATAAAATTATATGAAATCTATATTAGAAAACAATCTATTAAATTTGAAAGTTTTTGATATCACAAGACTTTTTATAAGTTGTAAAAGTCTTGATTGAATACCACTAAATTTCTACACTTTGTCTAAAAAAATTTATACAATTCTAATAGAACACCTAAAGACTTTTTCATCACAAAAAGTGTTTTAAAATTCTTTCAAATCCTAATCCTATACATCCTTCTTAATATTTGGTTCTCTATTTTGTAAGAATAATTTAATGAATAATTAAATTCACAATGATGACTAACGTGAAATGATACAAATTAATATCCATGAAAAAAGGTGCAAATAAGCTCTATGAATATTAGTAAGTTGATGGAAGTTACCAAATGATTATTGTAAGGATTCTCTCTCTACTCTTTACCATAAAGTTACTCTATTTACTATTCATCGTCATACCATTATAGAAGAATGTAAGTCTTTTAATGTAATTATTATATAAGAATAGTAGATTTTTAAATTTTTATAATTAATGTGTCAGTTTTTTCGAATGTAAATCTTTATACTAAAACTATCATTTACATTTTTTAGAAATCAAAATCAATTCTAGAAGTGCTAAATTAATTGATGTATGTGTTTGGGACTAAAAAACAAAAAAAAATATTGATGGTATGTTTAGGTGCTATAGAGCATAATTGATTTTGCCTCTTGATTTTAATTTGAAATTAAGATTTATAACTTTTGAGTGCGAACATAATTTTTATTAATCAATTGTTCAACTGACTTTTACTTAAATATATCTAAATATAAATTATTTTACATTTAACTAACTTTTAAATAAAATCCATTTTACAGACACAATTATTTTAAAATCCATTTTAGTAACAGCAAAATTAAACATACATAAAACCTATATACACTTTGGACATATTTTTTTTCGTTCTATTTTTTTAAAAGGTTCTTTCCACCGAAAATAATCTTATTTGAAATATTTCAAACTCTAAATATGAATATATCTTTCTATGAAAATTTAAATATAAATTCACCATACTGTGAAGATCTAGTCTCTTCCATTAGATCCAACCCTAATTATTACGCATTTATCTTAATATTCATATTCATTGTACATAACCTATATCTATCATTGGACTATACATTAGAGGACAAATATAAACCTTTTTCGGAGTATCACTTTCTCTGAAATTTATTTATTTAGTCCTTAAAATATACAAAAAATTTCCAGTTAGTCCCTAGCATCTTAACTGACGAAATTAACTAAAATGACGAAGTTTATTTATCTTCTATTATTTTTATATGATTTAAAGATTGAGTTAGAGTGATAATTGAAAAAACTAAATCTACAGTTTGTTTAGTTCTAAAATAAAGTGTTTACCTTTTGTTATTGATTTCCATGCTGAATTGGCTTCTAATTAGTGACCAAGTGTGGGTCTGGTTCAATGGCAGGCAAAATCCATTTGATCTGATTTCTTCTTGGTCGAAATTGTGCATAAATTTAAGGTCCATTTCTCTGAAATAAAATTAATAAATATAAATATTTTTTTTGTTTATGACTTAAAATAAGGATTCTATCTGAATAAATTAGCATTTTTTTACTACAAATAAGTCAGTCAATTTAATCATTTAGTTTTTTTTTTATCAATTAATTATTTAAATTTGTGAAATGTCAATTTAATCTTTTAAATTTAAAAACATGAATCAATTTAATCATTTCTTTTGAGGAAAATAGTTTAGTCATTTTATGAAAATATATATTTTTTATTAAACATCCATCAAATTGAATAAATAATTATATATTGACTTGAATAATTTATTAGTGCATCAAGATAAACATAAACCTTTTTGAATTATAGTTCTAAATTTAAAAAATGACTAAATTAACCGATACTCTCAATTTTAAGAATTAATTACTATAAATCAAATTTGCAAGACTAAATTGACTAATCATTTGTAATTTCAAAATGTTAATTTTCTCAATTCCACTTATACTTGTGAGTTGGGCCAGTTTCAAAATCATATTTGGTATATATTAATAATTTAAATATATCCACAACTTATTTGGTTACTCATTTGTCATTTTTCTAAACACACATTATTTTTTACTCTAAAATTATTTTCAACCTCAAAATCAATTCTACATAAATATATCAAAACATAAATGACTTTATATTTAATTTATTTTTAACTAAAATTAATTGTATAAAATAAATTAATTTAAAATTATTTTGTCACCATACAATTAAACAAAACAAAAACTAAATTGAAATACTGTAGTACGTACTGTACACTATAAATTAGCAGTGCATTATTACTCAATGATGTAGTAGTAATTTTGGAGAATCATAATTTTTGTTTATTTGATTTTTCACTATCACTTCACTTATTTTTTTGTCTCCTTTTCTTCTCTTTCCATATAACAAATATTGTACTATCACATATCCATACCCATATCTTGGATATCTCTTTCAATGGTGCTTATATAAAAACAGAACTGCACTCTCCAAATATTATAGTTAGGCACGAGGAAATAAAGCATTGATTATAATTTATAGGACCCACAAAAGTGTGATACAACATGATGAAAAGATTAAAGTGATGATAAGTTATTGTCCTTGATAAATTCTATGAAATTATTTTCTGCTTCCACAGTTCAAATACAGTGTAGTATAGTTCACACAGACACTGAAGTGAGAATCAAGCAATTATGACTTTCAATACTACTAACTCGTTATTTTGAAGGTACTCTGCACTTTATTCTATGCAATAATATTGACAGCCAGCTATTGGACAAACAGAGATTAATTCACTTCAATATATATATATAAATAAATATATGCTCACAAACCATATTCAAATTTTATCACTTTATTGAAAAGGTAATTAATCAATGATAACTTTTTCATTAATTACTTTTATCCCACATTTTATTATCTTGTTAACTTTCACATTCAAATTTTAAAGTTCAATTTTTTTTTTGCCATTTATAATGTATATTGACTACAGAGGCAAACAAATTAATAGGGGAAAATTGCATTTTGTGGTGTATGGTATCTCAGACCTTATCTGCACCGGTTGTACTTTCAATTAGTACTAGTACTGCCTTTGTTAGAGGATTCTACTGATCATATCTTGTGCTTTTTATAACATATATGTTTCGTATAAAATAAATTGTCAGAGGCAATGTAATTGTCACACTAATTGTTCAATGAGAAGATTACCGACTAGATCCTAAAATCCTGGATATGTAAACACTTCATAAGTTTGATTTAAGTAATTGATAAAAAAAACTTAGAAAATACATATTAATAATAAAAGATATATATATATATATATATATATATATATATTATTGAATAAAACATTAATAAAAAAGTGTTTATTTTACTATTTCATCTACGAATAAATTTTTTATAGTAAGAATTAGTTAATTATCTTAAGCCGTGACATAAGAATAATATATGATAAATAGGAATAATAATGATTTAAATATGCGATTTTAATTAATTTATATATAATATAGATAGATAGATAATATTTCATGCATGCAACTAGTAGTATATGGCTATGCATATATAGGATGTCATCCATAAGGACAAATTAAGCCTAGGATTGTGTTTTGTAGAAAACAAGAAAATCTTAATCTTGAAATTAAATATCTGTTTGTGTTCAGTTGAAACATGTATTACCTGATACAGACAAATTTTCTGGTATCTTTAGCTTGATACAACTAATTATGAGCCAATTCCAAATTAACCTTAAAATTTGGTAGATTCTTCACTAGTCTTCCATCAAAATCCTATACAGAATGTGAACACAGCTAGCTAGCGGTAATTAAGAGTAACATAATTCAATTTGATTTAACCAAGCCAAAATTTCATAATCTTTCTTACCTACTCCATCGTGTAATGCATGCATTCCCTCAAAATCTCATACATCATATATATCCCTATCCCAACAGAACCCTAGCTACTAAACCAAACCAAGACTTCACCGTCTTTGTCAGTTTTTTTTTTTAAATGATAAAATGACAAACAAAATTATTAAAGACATAACATATTCAACAATAAGAATTTGGGCTTAGGGTAGGAAAATTGTGGTATATTTCGATCTCTTATTTTTTTTTTTTGGGCAGGGGGTTGCTATCTTGTGTTTCGTCGTTGTGTAGCTTTTCGTTGAAAGCATATTTTGATGTCTTAGAGAAGAGAGTCCGGTGAAGAGGGCTAGCTGCTTTGTTGATGGAATGGATAAGAGGAAGTTGAACAAGTGGAAATTAAAGAATTAGAAAATAATATGTCACATGTCTCCCTTAAAAACAAGTTTTAATATAAACATAAAAAGATTCATCTCATTCTCTTATATATAAGAAAATATTAATAAATACTTTTAAAACCCTTGTTAAATATCTAAAGATATAAATTTTACTTGTAAAGTATTTTAGAAATTGTGTTTTCAACATTTAAAAAGTCAAATGTCCTAAAATATATATATTATTTCAATTGAAATTCAAATTATACACGTTACCCAAGTCCAATGTGTGATTCCATAAATCTAAATCTAATTAAATACTTGACTTGTGTAAATCAAGTCTCTGGCTCTTAAATCTACCGGCCTATTAAGATATATACCTAATCAATCTTTAATAGCCGTAACCACATCCACTTTTAATTAACAATGGTTGTAATTTATTTGGATTTACCTAATCAATTAGGAATATATATGTATCATTGCTACCATTTTTGGGTTGAATTTCTAATGAACGGCGCTTCTCGTTAATAATATCTTAAATCTTTATAATGAATTATAAGTAAAAATTGTTGAATTACACGTATTAAAAAATATTGTTGATATTCATTTAATTTATACGCTCTTATTAAAAAGTTATGTCTATTGTCTAAATTACATTCAATGTCTAATAAATTATGTCATTGAAAATGTGATAAATTATATTAATTAAATGAAGGATAATTTAGAGATTTTATTATTAAATATGAAAAAAATTATTGGTTTTTTACTTATATTACATTCCAATAAATATGACATAAAAGAGTATTTTCAATTAATAATAAAAGTTAATTATATTTTGTTTAAAATATTTTTGAATTTAGTAATCTATAATTTATTTTTTTTGGTAATTTTAAATTTATTAATCTGATATATATATATATATATATATCTTTTATTATTATTAAATTAATTTTTTATTCGCAAAAATTTTACTTTAAAATATATTCAATACATATTAATCAATCCAATAATACTGAAATTTTTAACTACAGACATACAACAATAAACATATAATAATAAAAAATTAATATAATGTTAACTAAAGTTATACTAATCCAAAATAAATGTTAAATTGTTTTAAATGATACGATATTTGTAATTCATTGAGAGTGTAAAATCTCTTTATATTGACAATTTATATAAATTAAAGGCTATATATATATATATATAACATAGATCAAATTACACTTGAAGAGTTACACATACAGTTGTACTCATTAAATAATCCTTCAGATAAATTTTTTCAAAAACAACTGTTGAATTTAAATTACTATATACTATCGTATAGATCATATTTACAAATTTTGATATTAATCTATAACTTTTTTGTGTGATTAAATTGTGTCAAGATTTACGATAACAATGTAATCATATATAATGTTAATTTTGATGCACCTCGATGACATGAAAAATTAATAATTATATATTAATATCAAAATTTGTAGATATAATTTATATGATAATAACTTTTAATTCAAAAGTTAATTTTGAAAAATATTTATCTAATAGATTAATTAATGAAAATAGCAAGAGGAAATGAATATAGCAAGAGGATAAATCAAATTACTCCAGTAATAACAATGAGGTAAGTAAACTACTCCGCTCAGTAACTCATTATAAACCACTCATCCAAATGTTGATTATCGTTATTCTATATCAATGATTAAGTATATAAAATTTTATAATAAATTTAAAATTAGGATGATTAATCTACACAATAATAGTTTTTATTTGAAGGTTTGATAGATGAAATTCAATATTTATAAAAAATTATTAAACAAAATAATTCATAGTACTTATAACTTAACTTGATCATCATATATAAAAGTGGAAATTGGTTCTTTTGTTGATACAGCGGCCGCAGTGGTTTGCAAAAGAATTATTAATTTGTTATTAAATTCATGCGATATTATTAAGTTGACTATTTTGTCTTATATTTTAAATTTTTAATAATATTTATTATCTATTATATAAAAAAAATAGATATTTAAATTGATGAAATTGCTAGACTTACAATGAATCATCTTAATTTAAACAAAAGCTAAACTTTGAAAACTTAACAAAATTAAATCACCGTATTACTGTAATTATGAAAAACTCTCAAATTTTAGATTTAGTTATTTGTATATATCCAGTTGGCTTGTAGATCACCTGGATCGATATAGTGAAAAGTAGATTTCAACGTAGCAGCTTTATTTATTTATTTATTTAGTGATTTCCTTGAAGATATATATACGTATTCACAGTTAACACCACACACATGCAGAAACAGACACACCACTCCTTGTTATATATATATACGAATACAAATTATATGCTTCAATTGTTGTATCTATGCATAAAAACAAGCACAACAAGCCATAATGTACTATACTGCATGTCTACTAATAGTTATGAATTATTATTCAATAAGAATTAATAAATCCACACTATATAAACATATAGGCCCCACTAAAAATGACAAAAATATGTAAGGATTTTCTAATTTTTTGTTTGCTATATAGACCGTTTGTTAGAAGCATTTTAATTAATTTATTTGTGATCTATAACAACTGACAAGATCGATGCTAATTATATGTATGATTAATTGCTAATTAGCCGTCTTCTTTCAACGTGTATATATATATATATAGTAGCTACTATTAATATTGAGAAATGTTATTTCAACACACTTTTAGACATAAATACAAACATAAATAAAATATTTATTTTTTATACATACTATGATGATATAAAAACGTGGGTCATACTTTCTCCCTCTTTCTCTTCTTCTGTAAATATAAATCATACTAGATTTTTGTTTGTATTTATGCCTAAAAATGTATTCAAATAATATTTTTGATTACTATTATCCAACAATATTTTTTGAAGTACAATAAAGCGAGTGCCAGTTGGGTCTAACGTGTCTTTTAATGGTTCTGTAGATAGATAGGTCAATAATATTATTCACAGTGCTAATAAATTATTAATATTAATCAAGGGGGTATTTTTCTAACTTCGAAATGTACTACTAGGCATATTTGGGGTGTGCTTTGTAATTGCATCTACATTGCCTTAATTAATTGAATCAAAGTCACTTGTCACTGTTTACCTTTGGAATTAACGTAAATTTATACCATCCATTCAAAAAAATAATGTAAATTTATTCCACAACAATAACTTAATTAGAACTAGCTAGTTTACTAATATCTATTACACCTTTATTTTATTTTTCTTGTTACATTTAAATAGGTAAAGAAATAGTAGTACATGTGATTGCAAAAATTAGGCAACATATACATATAACACCACCATCACTATTTAAAAACTAAATTTAATTACGGAAATTTAGTAGTACTTGTGTAAGTTTTAATAACAAAAATAAAAAAGGAAATAAATAGCCAGAAGATATGGTTGTTTCTGTTTGTTCTGAAGGCACATGTTTTTTTTCTGACAATGGAAGCATGCTGCTCCCTCTCTTGCAACAAAATTCTTACTCCAACCTTTTATAGCTTTGAAATAATGCTTCAATCTGTAGTAGTGTTTATCAAGCTATATAAATATATGGAGGTTATGACTTTTTTTTTGTACAAATGGAAGTTATGACTTTATCTAGCTTAAAAGCTATGCACCCATTACAAGCTTAAAAGGCTTCGTTTGTTTCAGTTTCAGCCTTCAGGACCACACACCTTTTGAATCAAGGAAAATTGTTTCTCTTTGCTCTCTAACATACTCCTTCTCTCGCAATGAGTGCAAGACATTCATTTTTTTGAAATTAAGTGACTATTATCTTAAAATTAATTTGTGTATATTTAGGAATTAATTTACTAATTCATCTTACAAGATATGTTTTTATATATACTATATTGTAGACACTTATTAGTGAAGTAAACATACTATAAACATCAAGAACAATCTTACGATCTACAATATATTGATTTATCTTTATTAAAGATAAAGTTTTTAGAATACTTGAATTAGTTGTTAATGATCTCTCACGATTTCGATGGTAATCCTGAAGAGTCTCCGATCATTGATCTGAAATACATAGGAAAGAGATAGACGACAAACACCTATTGACTTGTGGTTTTTTCTCAGCCGATACTTCTAGCGCCTTGAGCATTCTTTGGATGGGGAGATGAAACTATTTGTTATGTACTGTATTGGGGACCATAACTTATATATACAAGTTGGTGACCAATTGGATTCTCATTATTTCCAAATGGCTGTTAGTGACGTTCACTCATATTGAATTCATATCAATTAATTAAATATTTAATTAATTATGTAATTAGAAATTTAATTAGTTTTATTATTTATTTTGATCACTATTCAATTAAAATTTCTAATTGAAAAATAGATAATCAATATAATTAAATAAAGATATGTGCCCAAATAATACTATTTGAATATAATAATCAAATAAAATATTTTAACAATCAACCACTTGTACAATATATCTTAATAATTATATCAAAATTCTTTATGTGTGTTTCTGAATGCCATTTACTTTAGATTTCTCCTTTACAATCTGGTCAATCTCATACATCAATAATGAGGTCACCACGACTGTCATCACTAGCGTATAACGTGACCAAACTCCGATGACCACCACATCAATGCATTGATGACATAAATCGATATGGATAAGTGACATGAAAATTTCATGCAATATGATCTCTATATCATGCTCATTTTCAACTGGTCCAAGTTGAAGTTCTTGAAGTGCAAATTCAATATTTGCACACACGATACATAAACGGTTATAACAATAACTGCATAAACTTTATTTCTACATAAAATCAAAACATAAAGTTTGTATGAAGAACTAAAATATAGAATATAAAGGAAGATAGACTTTCACTAATCTAAGATATCCTTAATGACACAAATCTTATGAAAGACCTTAGATTATCAAACATTTTATTAGTGGATCAGCTAGCATAAAGTCTATCTTTATATGCTCCATCATTCAACAATAATATATGTATTTGTAAACATACTCTACGAATTTTTATTTTTGAAACACCATACCACCGATATATGTCACAATACAAACAATTTTTTTAAAATACCTTTTACTATATATATGCAACCTACTGACATAACTAAGTCAGTCATTTCTTGAGTTAAGGTGTCTACAATATGTAGACATCCCAAATATTGAAGTCTAACATATTGATGATCTCCATATTGTTAGATCTATGATTTGTGAGCATAAGCTTTATTGGTTGACTTTGTTAGCAATTTAAACATTAATTGCTCAAGTATCATCCAAATGATCTTATTATATAAGTTATTTTCGGATGCGTAAATAAGATCGTATATATAAGGCTCTCTACAACCAAAGCATAGAAAAATATTTAATTTCCTGAAATTTCTAGATTTTCTACTGGGTAAAAGTTGAGATTTAATAATCTCCCTTAGTGATTGAGATATCTTATAGTTTAATCTTTCATCCCGAATTTACTTACAACTTTATTGACATGACTCTTCTATGAAAACCCAAGGATACTTTGCGAATAATCTCTAAGTTTCACAATGCCTAATAAATAAAAGGCATCCCAAGATGTTTCATCACTAAACTTTTGTTAGAGATATATCGGTTTCGCGCAGTAAGCATATATCACTATTGACTAAATAAATTAAATTGACACATTATAATAGGAATATAAACTTACTTCTACTGACATTGTAATTTTCACAATTCTCCACAACAGTAATTTCAAAAACAAATGAAATAATTACTTTATGAGAATTTGTGAAATCGCTAATGAAACTTACTCATTAACTCATAGATGGATTGTATCAATTTGTAAAGCATTTACTTTGTGTCTGTTGACATAAAGCTTCATTTGATTGCACCATATTGTTTCATAAATATTGTCATTTAGAAACACTGTATTGACATCCATCTTATGCAGCTCAAAAAAATCTTAATGAGCAATGAGTGTCATGATTGCTTTAATAAAACCTTTTAAGACTACCAAATAGAACTTCTCTTTACGGTCAATCATTTCTGACACGTAATGTTTTAGTTCTTCAAGGTGTTGAGTTTGATCTTCATAAATGATTTCATTAACTTAATTGAGAGAAAGAACAATAATATCATCGTGAGGACCAACATTTTTTACATTAACAACAACTAAATGAATTGGTTTGAAACCGATACTTGCTCACTCAACTTTGTTCTTTTGACCATATCTCTCCTCCAAACTCAATATCCTCAAAGAGCTTTACATTTTATTGTCAAAAATATTTAATTTAGGACAAAAATTTATATTTCTCAAACCTTTTCAAATATTATAAATTGCCAAAAGTTATAAATGAATCGACTCTAACTATGTACAAATTTAAAAGATAAAAATGAATCCATTGTTTCAAAATAAAACTCAAAATTATTTTGATTTGTTCGTATAGAAACTAAAGACAAAATTTTTATCAAAATAATGATTCAACCAAAATATCTGTTAAACATAAGCAAATAACGACAATCTAAAATAATCAAAATCTCAATTTTTATCGACTTTGTCCTCTCAAAATTAATGTATCTTTCAATACCATTGGACATTTATCAATTAATCTTTAATTTTCTTTATTTATCCTTATTTTTTGAGATATTTTTCAAATGAGCACTATTTTGTTTTGCTTCACCATTTCATTTCTTGCACATCTTATGAAATAATCTTATTAAAATGATTATTTCTAACTTTAAGATCTACAACTTAATTGTGAAAGGAGAGTACCAAATGCTAGAATTTTGATCAAGTTACCTAATATTCAAAATTTTAGTGTATTTGCAAGATCAAATATTTACATATTTATATAATGTGCTCTTTATATTTTCTTTACCTAATAATCTTAATGAAATATTAGCTCTATAGAGAATGCTTAATTTCGTTTTTAAAGAAAATATGACAAAAATGTCATTTTAATTAACTTCTTCAATGTCTTTGAAATATCATGTTTTATGATCACATGACTCATGTGTTTTGGAGAAAACTCAATTTTCACTTCAGAAATACTTAATCGTGAGAGAACAATATTGATGTTCTTCTGTGTTCTAAAAGTAATAACTTTTAAGAAAAAACAACTCAATTTATCAAATATATAAACTAAATTAGTTTAAAGAAAACAAAAGAAAAATGTATTCACCAAAATACATAATGCAACATTAATATAAAGTCTTTTGATAATAACATGAATTGTTGGTGGTATTTTGTTGCAAATATAAAACAGAGACATTTAACATTGTTAAACAACAAACCCTTATAATGGTTACATGTTTACCATCATAGGTGTGAATCAATGTCAGTTAAATAATTGAAATATTTAGTTACACACACAAAACTAGTAAGTAGGGGTGAGAATAAATCAGGTCAGGTCAGACTTTGAAAGGCTTGAGTCTAGCATACGATTAATTTTTTCGGCCTGAGTCTGACCTATTGCCTATCATAGGCTTTTTTTTACCTGGTCTGGCCTTTCTAAAAATCTAGTCTGGTCTGAAAGCCTATTTAAAAGCCTTATTCACATTAAAACATTTAAATTTTATATTTTACATTTTTTTTAAATAAGCTAAATTAGATAGTTTTATATAAGGAAAACTAATAAAATTATAATCAAATCTAATATAATAAAATAATATTAAAATAGCTTAATTGATAGGCTTTAAAATAGGAAACAATAATATTAATAAATAATAATACAAAATTAACATTAATATATATATATATATAGGCCGACCTGTCATGCCTCATAGACTTTTATATAAGCCTGAACTTGACCTATTTAAATAATTAGGCTTTAAAAATAGTCTGAACCTAACATTCTTATTAAACAGGCCAGATCATAAGTAGGTCAGACCATAAACCCCTGACGGACGGCCTAATCTATTCTCATCCCTACTAGTAAGCACATAAAAAGTTAATTATAAAGATGTGCACAATTTATCTTTATTTATAAATTAAAAGACCATTAATATGTAATCTTTTGATTGCATGAATTAACTGCATGCAATACTCTCAACTCAAGGATCAAATAATGGTAATAAGTAATGTCAAATAATGAGCATTTTTTGACATTTTCATTCTCACATGAAAATACTTAATAATTAGCACATATTTACCATCATAAGTATAGAATTGTTTGGCTCAAGTGTACTTGCCTTTTGATCAACCATAACAACTCGTATGAACAATTTCATATTACATCTTTTGTAATTCTCATTAAATCAAATCTACACAATAGAAGTTGATGTGTGCAACTTGTTGTTTTAACCGATTCAACGAAATTACTAAACAATTTAATAAATTACAACCATGTAATTATTCGGCCAAGTTGTGTCTTCCTTCAAGTCAGCAACAACTCACATGAATAATTCCATATTACATCTTTCGTAATTTTGGTTAAGTCAAATCTACGCAGCGAGATTGTTTTGTGCAACTTATTGTTTCAACTAACTCAATCAAAATTACTAAACAAATTTATTAAATTAAATGAGAAATATCTTAAATTTACAAGACACCGCTCATAAGACTAATTGACATCCCTGGATGCAAGTATACAAACTCACAAACAAACAAATTTAACATAAAATCAATTGAAAAACATAATTAAAATAAATATTATTGCATAAAACTTAAACAATAATATACTCAAATATTATAATCATGTTACAAACCATATATTTAATTTTCAAATCAAATAAAAATTGAATATCGAAATGCAATAATTATTTATATCAAATCGATTCACTTATATATTACATGATGTGATTCTTTAAATAAAAGAATAGAATCAATGTTTTCTAAACTAAAAGAAAACAATTCTTAATATATTTATAAATAAACGACGCAAAATCTATAATCCATATCTCCCAAAAAATTTAAAGAATCAAATCTTTATTTATTTAACGTACTGCCAAATTTGGTTCAAAATATTTTGAGATGGAGGCAATAAATATTCCTCAAATATATATAATAACCAAATACATATATTGAATCTTTATGTGTCTGATTTCTCAAAAATAAAACATGGATTAAACAATCACCGTAAATCAATTTAAATTTCAAATAGAAATCATACTATAGATATGATAATAATATTTGAAAATAATTTTAAACCAAAAGATTCAATTTTGAATTTTTTTTAGTAAAAAATTCAAATTACCAAAATCATATTAAAATCCTTGTACCAATTACCATTTTTTTTCTTAACCAATATTACCATTCTTAATAACCATTTCTGGGTCCAAATGTGTTATGCAGTAATTATTGATTATTATATATATATATATATATATATATATATATATATATATATATATATATATATATATATATTAATTAAATGACTCAGTTTTCAATCGTGACAAAATTGACACGAATAAAAAAAATTACATTTGATCGTAAATCAATTAAAAAAAATTGTCCAAGGAAATATATATAAATCTATGTTTCAAGTACATGATATTCACCTTCAAATATTATTATTACTATATATGATATAACTAACCAAAAGAATGTCCATGAATTACATAGAAGCAAAAATAATATGCATAATGTGTCACAAGCTAAAAGTCAAGCCACATATATACACATGCATATCACAAAGCGAAACGTTAATTCATACATAAATTTTTACATAAATGCTTATTTTTCTCAATAACTGCACACAAATAAATTCAACAAAATAAAACTGTCCAAAAATTAAAGTAACAAATTAAATATTATAAAGGATTCATGTGTTGGAAAATCAAGAAATATGTTTTAAAATTATTTTCAAGAGCGAAAATTATTTATTATTATGATGGCACAATATTTATTCCAATTTATATCTCAGGTGTTGAAGAGGACAAATCACAAACACATAATAGTGTCTTTATTTAGTTCATGTGAACGGATGACGACTATGATTCTAGAGTTATGTTAGGTAAAAAGGATAAACAATATATATATATATATATATATATATATATATATATATATATTTTGCTCTTTTTTACTTATCATAGTTGACCTTGTACGGTATTAGTCTAATTTATTTTATTTAATTAAATATTTAATTTTGATTTAACCATTCTATTGTGGGACCCTATAGGCTCCAACTTAAATCACAATAATATAAAATATTAAATCAATATTAAATATTATAAATAACATCTAGCAATATTGCTATTTAATTAATGAGAAAATCGGTGATACGATTATTTATTGTGTCACAACTAACTCTTCATTCAATGTGAACGCAAAACATAAAAAATGTCATCTTTGTTAGAATTTATTTCTAGATTCGAGTATACGCGCAATCACTATTCTACCAAATATCTTATATTAATCAATTTTGGTGTGGTCACATACATTTCATATATTACTATATCGAGAGATTTAAAACACAACTCCTATTATGAAGATGGATGAATCATATTTTCATAACTCATATCCCTCTACATGGTTTATTGTAGATCCAATAACTACAATTATGATTGTCCGATTACAAATAATGTTTGATGACATTAAAATATACAACTCTCCAACTACGGATCGTAGTGACTTCAAATCGAAGAACTATTCATTATGGTTCACACACTTCAAATGATTCATAATCAAATTAATTCAAGTACCCTTCTTTATGGAGCTTGTATATGCATTTTTCGCCTATATGGCCTAAACAACAATGCAAAAAGTATATAGGGTTCAAATCATTTGATTTAACCATTTTTTCATTTATGTTATAAATGAGCATTTCTAAATCTAGGACATGAAGTCCATTACATATAGACGCACTTGCATAAAACACATCATCTAAATAAATCGAACTTTTATTCTTAATAATAATATTATAATCTTCCCTGTCCAAACAAAAAATAGAAATGACCTTTCTACAAATGGCTGAAACAAAATAACAATTATTAAGTTCTAAAATAAGCCTCGATGCTAAAGTCAAAACATAAGTTCCTACAACTAATGCTACA
The DNA here is from genome assembly GCA_037974295.1 of Cicer cuneatum. Taxonomy (NCBI): domain Eukaryota; kingdom Viridiplantae; phylum Streptophyta; class Magnoliopsida; order Fabales; family Fabaceae; genus Cicer; species Cicer cuneatum. The sequence continues at coordinate 13,727,873 of JBBPBO010000001.1, forward strand.
ACATTTTCTCCATTTCGAACTCTTAGGTCGACTTCACCTTTAGCCAATGTTCTATTCCTTCTTAGTTGCTACACATTAGTAGAAATATGAGAACCACATCCGATATCCAATACCCGAGATGCAGAAGTAGACAAATCAACTTCTATTATATAAATATATGAGGTGGAAGTCTCACTTCCTCTTTTCTTTAAGTCTTCTAGATATTTTAAACACTTCCTTAATTTAAAAAATATGTATGATTTTTTGCAATAGTTGTTTTGTCATTTTATATAATGTGATAAATTATTATTCAAAATTATTAAATTTTGAATATTATTTGAAATTTTTAAAACAAATATAATATTTTGCAAGGATAATTTTTTCATTTGCATATAATATCTAAAAGAGATGGTAAATTTCACCGTAATTAACTCCAACAACTTTAAGGTCTCGAATTCGAACCCAGACAAGACATTCAACATAACAAAATATCAACATTTGTCAATTAAACTAAAATTTAAGGACCTATTATATCATGTTTCTATAGATACATTAATAATAAACACACAAATATTTAATAAAAATAATTTAATAAAAATATTATTTTCAGTATTTTTTTATTGTTAATTATTGTGAGTCAGATGAGTACTTACCAATAATTAAAGTATACGTACCATTTGAAATCAACAGTAAATGACAACATTTTTGCGTGTTTAGGGGAATTGTGTCCATCATGTTTTTCAATATGTCATTTTCATTCAAACAGAGACATGACCGCAAGTGTTGCAAAAGTGACGAGCATGCATGTTGTTTTATAATAAGTTCAGTTCATATACACCTACCACACCATGTATTCCTACCTTACTCCTGTCGACCCTTCTTCTATTGTAATTCCTCTTATCTTCAATAAAAACAAAATAGAAAAACAAAACCATATTTAGTAGTCTATTAATTTAATTATTTTTACTATATTTAACTAATAATCATTTCTAAAAGATCTCTCAATCAATATAACTTTAATTTTTTCAATAGTTCATTTATTATCGTGAAACCGTAAATTTCCATTAAAAAAAAAAGAAATAAATTTCCATAAACAATACTTTGAAAATATTATTACTTTTTTTAAAAGATTAATTAAAAAAGTTAATTACCGTTGACTAAAATTCTTAATAAATGTGAAATTAGATATTTACTTATATTGAAGTCTTGCTAAAAATATATTTTTCCATACTTTTTCCCTTCATATATGCTGTTTGGGTGATTCACAATGATTGAAAAATAAAAAAAATAACAACAATGAAAGGGAAGAAGTAATAGCTTGATGGTTTGGAGGGGATATAGAGATTGGAGGAATAATTATGAAGGTCATATGATATGAATTATGTAACCATTTGTAAGAGTTCTGAGAAACCTTTTGTGGGAGCAAGTGTGGAGGAAAAGAAGCTTTGTAGGGTAAGTTGAGATAATGTATGCCTACCTAGCGTTAAAGGGGGGCAGAGGCTTAGGAATAAAGGATTTGAAATTATTCAATTGTGGCCTATTGAACAAATGGAGATGAAGGATGATACATGATTAAGAGATGCTTTGGTTCAAGCTATTGGAATACACATGTGATAGGTTGCTTTTCGAAAATTGAACTCTAAAAATAAAATTGGGCAGTGTGTTCTTCTTGATAGGTTGGTTTGGAAAGAAACAATGTTCAGTTTTACTTATCTTATTTTTATTGATTTACGAAATTGTTTTTTTTATTTTAAAAGTCGATAATTTTTGTTTATTTCTCTTATTTTTTACTAAAAAATAATGACGTTAAATATTTTAAATAATGTGACGTATGATACGATGATGTAGAGTGATTGACACACATGAAATTGGAATAAAATGTCGTAAAAAATTAGATTTCAACTTCATAAATTTTTTATATTTTAATTTAATTAATGACATATGAATAATTAATGTATCTAGATGACTCTATATCATAGAACTATACGTCACATTATTTTAAATATGTCAAATCGTCATTTTTTAGTTCAAAAAAATTTGATAGAAGAATCAAAACTGTCGAATTTTAAAATAGAGAGACCAATTTCGTGAATTGGTAATAATAGAGAGACCAAAACTGCAATTAAGCCAAAAAATAGTGTTCGTGTAGTTTATCGAGGGGTTGGTTCCTCGTAAACTACCAAGACAAATTTACATCTCTTTCTTGTGAAATACTTGTTAGATAAGATATTTCTTGCACGAGGTCGGACTCATCTGTAAAATTGTGTAGGGAATGTTGTTCATTTTTGTATTGATGAAATTCTTGAAAAAGAATTAGACATGTATTTAAGTTTTAGCTCAACTGGAAATGCCGATATTGATAAGTTGGACATTATGATAGATTGCTTAGCTTTCTAAGTGAAAATGACAATTGATTGCAAGTGAGAGTGTATAAGAGGAAGACCAACATTAATAGAAAAAGTAAGGGAAAATTTGAAGACTTGCTTGTATAAAAAGAATACGCACAGTATAAGGAGATTAATTATGATGAAATTCCTCTCTAATCATCACACATGCTTCTATTAGAGCAGCGCTTACTTTGGTAGATACTAGACATGCTTCTTATATTCGGAAAGAGTTTCTTTATAGTAATTTAGATGAACAAATTTACATGAAACAACTAGCGAGATTCATTGATAATGGACAAGGAAAATTAGTTTGTAAATTGAGAGTCTCAATATAAATTAAATCAAATTTCAAGGGCATGATATAGGCATTTTGATTCCTTTATGTTTTAGATTGGCTATAGGATATTTGAGTATGAGGGTTGGTTAATGGGTGATTATCATGTAAATGATGTAAATGAGCTGAAAAATCATGTTGGAAAAAGTTTGACATGAAGGACTTAATGCTGCTTAATTAGAAGATTCTTGGGATCAACATTCATAGGCATATGAGTTATTGAAAATTATAGCTCTCCCAACAAAGCTAAGAAGATGCTAGCCAGATAGAATTGACATGAACAATGCTAATACTATGAGATTTCCATCGGCGAATCATTTTAAGATTTCGTTGAATAAGTGTCCTAAGACAAATACATTAGTTGGGTATATGTCAAAAATGAAAATAAAAATGAACTTTGTGAATTTTGGACAGCTAAAAATATATTTAATTCTATTTTTTTATTAATTATTTATGTTTTTATTTTTATATCTATGATAATAATAATTATTAAATAAATTTAAGGTTACATAAATTTGCAGTCACTATAAATTTTTTAAAATTCTATGTTTAATCTTTAAAATATTTGAACTTTTTAGTCCTTAAATTTTTGTATTCACTTTTAGCATTTATTTTAAAAGTTTTTGCCAAAATTTGATATTTTTAATCCCTAAAAAATCTAAATAAGAACTAGATTTTTATCGAGATTAAAACTTAAAAAATTTTAATTTTGTAGATACTAAAAACATAAACTAACCCTTAAATTTAAATAGTTTGTACCTCGTGAGCTAATGACCTAAGATCCTAGATACACATTTATATATATTTACAATTGAAGTAAAATACTTGGTGGTAGTTGAGACGACCAAGAAGACTTTATAGCTTACACTAGCGGAGGAATTGAATATAGAGCAAGATGTAGTTCAATTTCATTGTGACAATCAAAGTGCAATTCTCTCTATATCTTTTACTTGTTTTTTTAATGTTATTTATATACTCCAAAACATTATTAAATTTTGATTAAATTATTTTTTATTTTTATAAAGTAATTGAGTGTTGAGTAAAGTTGAGTTCAATTGCATTGTATCGGTCAAAATGATACTCTTTATTCTTTTTTAGTCGTTGTTTTAAGGTTATTTATATATTTCAATAAACATTGAATTTTGATGAAATAATTTATATAGTACCCTTAACAATTTATTGTTTCATTCTACCTTTTTCTCTTTTGGAAAAATAACTAAAGATATTATTGACAAAATAATAGTTAATAGTACATTAAACTTTGAAAACAATAAATAAATATAAACAAGATTTTAGAAAAACGACCGTTAAAAGAAAAGATAGAGTATTTATATGGAAGTTAATCAAATGTATGTCAAAGACTAAACATATTGATGTGAGAGTATGTTTAATTTATCATTTTCTTAAATATTTGTAGAAAACAATCTCTACATTAATAATGTTAAATATTAAAACCATTTTTTTAGAATCTATAAAAACAAATAACCCAATAGTCTTAAAATGTAAAGTGATGGTGATTAGCATTCCTTTGATTTTATCTAACAACCATGATTGAATTAATGTTGGCAAATGTATAGATTAATTAATTGAATTTCACGGGAAAATCACTGTCGATTGTTGCATTGTTGAAAAGGCCTTTATAAGCCCAAAACACTTTATAGTTTGTTCATCATCTTCCACTTCCCCTTAAAGGATAAAAAATAAAATCAATTGATTGTTATGTGTTTACCTGAAGGAGAAAGAGATAGAGAGAGAACCATGGCACTAGAAACAGTGGTATATCCACAAACACAAGACCCTTTTAGTTATGGAATCAAAGACTGTTACAACTTCAACTTTCTATCAACCAACTTTCTCTATGAAGACTTCAATTTTGTCACAATAGAACAACAAAAGCATGAATCTTTCAATTTTCTAGACAACCAAACAGAGAATAACAACATAACATCAACAACAACAACATCAATGTTACAACCAACACCAACAACACCCCATTTGAATGAACTTCAAGAAACAACTGACCCAAGTAGTCAAAATCAAAACTTTGATACAGTTGTTTTTCGTCCGAAAAGGCGCAGAGCAAGAAGTAGAAAAAACAAAGAAGAAATTGAGAATCAAAGAATGACTCACATTGCTGTTGAACGCAATAGAAGAAAACAGATGAATCAGTATCTTTCTGTTCTTCGTTCTTTAATGCCAGATTCTTACATCCAAAGGGTACTTAATTCTACTACTTAGTATTTATATAACATCCCTTTTACACATGTTCTTGGTCCCCACTTTAACATTTCTTGTTTTTCTTAATCCAGTGTGTTTCTTTATAGGTAAATGTTAGTTGTTAGTTTGTTAGGCCGTGTGGTAATTTGTTAGCAGCAGGGATCGAACCTGAATCATGAGTGTGTTTGTTTGGTGAATGCAGGGTGATCAAGCTTCTATAATTGGAGGTGCTATCAACTTTGTTAAAGAGCTTGAGCAAAAATTGCATTTTCTTGGTGCTAAAAAAGAAGGAGAAGTGAAATCTGATGATGTTGGTGAAGGATCAAACAAGTCATTTTCTGAGTTCTTTTCATTTCCACAGTATTCAACAAGTGGTGGTAATTCTGCATCAGTAATTGGTGAGAAAGTGGGTGAGATTGCTGATATAGAAGTGACAATGGTTGAAAACCATGCAAATCTTAAAATAAGATCAAAAAAGAGGCCAAAGCAGCTCTTGAAAATGGTATCTGGTTTGCATAATATGCATCTCACAATCTTGCATCTAAATGTTACCACCACTTGTGAAATTGTACTGTACTCTCTTAGTGTTAAGGTTTGTGTTTTTTTTTATTTCTTTTACTTTTTGTTGTGGATTTAGATTTTCTTGGACAATTTTCAAGTGCTTAAAGTGAGAAAATGCATTGAAATTTTTGTTCTCCAGGTAGAAGATGATTGCAAGTTGGGATCAGTGGATGATATAGCTGCAGCTGTATACCAGATGCTGAATAGGATTCAACAAGAGACAATGTTGAATTAAGATTTGCTGTGGTCCTGATCATTAGTCTGATGTTGCTCAGGGATGCTCCTTTGACTCCACAACAAGTTTTAACCTCAAAACCTATCTCTCTTTTCTTCTTTCAAGAGATGTGCCTAGTTATTGCAATGCTTGAATTCAAAATCTATATATTGTAGGCACCTTGGAGGAAGTTTTTTGGATTATTCCTTCTTATGTTATTATGTTCTTATAACTAGATCCTTTTGATCTCTATCTATCCTCTTTTTCTTTGAGGTTTTGGAGTGGAGAAGGTTGTGGTATTTTGTGCTTGAGAAAAATTTACCAAGTTACATTGGTCAATTCTACCTACCTTGCTTTGAAATTGGTAGGACTTGTGTGCTTCACAACAACCATAAGCCAAATTGTCATAGTAGAAATTGACCTCTTTCTCAAAATAACATTGAATGAAAATGAGAGCTAAAGATTTTTGGCTGTTGTTACATATATTTTTATTAGGCTTTGTTGTTTTCTTTTATTTGGCTGTCATGGTTTTAATAATGAATTTATGCCAACAAACCATAAAACCAAAAAAATTTCCTCAATTAATCTTGACTCTATATTCCCATCCATTCAATTCAATATTGATCAATGACAAAATATATATGTCATCAGAATAGAAATTCTCATCATTTAATCATTTTTCAATGACTTTGACCTGGATGCGGTTGAGATAAATGAGTGGTTGTGATTCTACAGTAGAAAACTTTCACTGCAAAGAATCTGTTTCCCTAATTGATTCTATGTTTTCCAATAATATCAAAATTATTGTCCAACTTTGTAGTAGAGTATAATGAAAGCTTATCTTCTAAAAATTGGACTTAGCACTAAAATGGATGTTATGTTATTTGTGTAAAATTTGATTAAAAGAAAGTATAATAAATAAAAGTCTTGTGTTATATTATTCTGTTGTGGACTTGTAGTAGAGAAAGGTCTGTAACTGTCAAAGGAGGACACACCTAGTCTGTAGTGTGTACTAAGTAGGTTTGTGTTGCAGGGGAAAGCTGCGGAGAACAGTTTTAAAAGAGATAAAGCTTTCTCTCTGAATCATTTTTCACACACAACAACAAAAAAAAGAGTCCACCCTATGATCATTATCAAATTTACTAGAGTTTTACTTGATGCATGCATGTGTTTGAGTGTACATCTGTCAATTATATACAAGAATTTTCACCTTCTTCGTGTTTATAATTATTTTTATGACAAATTTTAAACGGATAAATTATTCAAAATTTCTTGAAACTTTGACATGATCAATGATAATCTTTAAAATTGTAAGTTGGTGGTCCTTACCTTCTTTACTATTGAGTATTGATTTGATTAACATTGATTCAACGAAGTAAATATATTTTTATGTTTATTTAAAACCAGATTTATGTGTCAACCGAAAAATGACAATAGTTATTAATTTATATTTTGAAATACTAAAATATGCAACTCATTTTAGCACATTGGAAAATTATGGACTCATAAAGTACTACGCTATAGTAAGATCGGATCCCTATGTATAAAAGGTGGTGGGGTTATCGAGTATCTCCAAGAATAAAGTTAAATATGCATGCAAATTAGCTATACTTCATTTTGGACTTAAAAAAAAGAAAACTATAGTACTAATTTTGTGTTCAACTATCATTTGGAGATGTATAATTGAGTGATTTGAGCAAGCAATTAATTAGAGTAATTTGCTGTTTCTTTTTTCTTGTAAGAAAATTTCCCTAAAATGAAGAACTTGAAAAATCTATTGGAAGGCAATAATGGAGAGTCTAAAAAAATTCTTCGAATCTTTTCTATCATTTTATAATAATTTAATAATTTTATAATAAAATAAGGTGGCATATTTATCTAAACTACTATAACATATGTTTTTGATCTCTTACCCTTTTATTTTTCACCATCTCATTTCCCTATTTTTAATGTGAGATTTGACATGAATCCTACGAGGGTCATAGCGTCCAGTGTACAGCTGAGCAAAATATGAGATATATCATATTATTCTAATATAGTATAAAATAAAATAGTATAGATTCATTCATTCATCGATTGTTGAATAAGGTCCTGGATTGTAGTTCAGAAGATTCCAACTCTCAATACACCTGTTTGTTTTAACCTTCTTGTTCTCTTCTGTGGGGAATATGGCGTTTGTATACATCCCTATCCTCTCTCTCTCTCTCTTGCATTATTTCAATGATTACTCTCTCTCCTCCTAATAATTATAATAAAAAACAATAACTAAGTGAAATCATAAATAATAAGTAAAATTCATCATTTAGTCCTTTAAGTTTGATCAAAATATCATACTGATTATTTAACTTTTTTATTTATTAAGTTAGTCATTTATATTTATAAAAGTTATAATATTGAACTATTTTTAATTTTAGCTTGGTTTCAGTCATTTTTGGTAGAGTTTTAAAATTGAAATATGAGTTTTGCTGATATTGTTAGATTTTATGTCTTGTCTTGAGTTCGAACTCAGGATTTCACAGTTGTGTGAGTTAATTATGGTGAATTTATGATTAAAAAAATTCATGTAATTTTATGATATAAATTAAGATAATTTTGCGTTTAATTTCAATAACCCTAAAATGTATTTCACTCAAATTCTTTCTTGCTTAATTATTTTCCTAAAAGTTGATTGAATGCTTTTGTTCTTATGATTATTGCAATCAAAACGTTTTAAGAATTACATGAGTTTATTGAAAAATTTGAGAGAATTGGGATTCAATTTTACATGTTTGAAATTAGGATTGTCAATCTAAACATTTACAAACATAAAAGACGAACTTGATACCAAAAGAAAGATAAATGACTAAGTTGTTAAAAAAAAAAGAATTAACATGTTATTTTCGTGTAATTTAAAGAACCACATGATATATTTTGTCTAAACAATACTAAAAACTCACGCACACAATAATGTAATATTCAATCTAATAATATCAATATTTATCAATTTAATTAGAACTTGAATTAGAACTACCACCGTATGACAAATAAGAAATGGTGAGACATTCAATACATCAATTAATATAGAAAAACCAAATATTTTTTAATAAAAATAAATTATTAAGAGTTTAATTGTTATCCACTGTTATTGTAAAATGTTTTACACTTCGACAAACTATTTATAGACAAAACTTTAGAGATTATTATGGTAAAAATCAAATATTTTTAATTATTTTACGATTATGATTGATTGACAATATAAAAGCTCTTTATACTGAAAATGTATATGAATTAAATTTATTTAAGCGATAAATATATGTTAAATGTTTTCTTCTTTTAAGTAAGGTAAAATAATTTCAAAAAGTTTTCTTATAATTTAAAACAGAGAAGCTACTTGCTACACTTATGTGAAGACATGAAGATTATAGTTGGATTGCAGCTCTAAGAGAAGTATAAAACATGCATATAAAAAAATAAAAAATAAATAGAGGCACCCCACCCCATAACATAATAATTACATGAGAAAGGAACCAAAGTGATATAGTGAATATATTATAATATATACCGAATGTTGACCGGCATGAAACACTGGTGATTAATTGATTGATATCACCGATACATACGATTCTCAAATCAACACAAGCAAATAATAAGAGGACCCATTATATTAACATTGCACCTTAGTTATACGTGCCAATACTTAGTAGTACAGAATAAAGTAGAGCAAGGCGACAGAAGATTGAGTCAAAGAATGTTTTATTACCTTCGTGAATTATGTATGGTGATGGATCACAGTACAAATGATATAGTACTTCTTTGGAGATGAACCTGACCTTAAAACATTCTTTTCCACACTGCAATAATATGGACTTCGGAAAACACTTTTTAGGAGAGAATATAACAAGTTTAATTTTAATTTTCAGTCACATCGAGTATTTTTAAAAGGAGTATTACAATATAGGGTATTTTGATGGTTTTTACAATAGTTGTAAAACTTAGATAGAATCAATTGAGACTAAACATTAATTACTAAACATATGTTAAAAGAAAATTACAAAACTAGCAACAAATAGTATTCCAAAAGTTATGCTCATCAAGATAATTTTCATTTTTGATGTAGGAAGGTTCGCGATCAGGATCGAACAAAAAATGGCTTTGCGGACAAACGTCAGTGTCAGATTGTCTATTATTATACCTTTTCACATAGAGAATCGCGTCACGGTCACAAGTCATAGCTTTGTCATGAGATATGGACTCAAGATCCATTTTGGACTCATCTTGGACCTCAAAATAACATTTTAAGTTTTTTCTGTAATTTCGGATTTTTCCTGTTTTGCCTAATTTTCGCGCTAGGGTTTCGATTAAATATTTAAAGACTTTCTATGATGTAACCGATGTCAGAACCTTTTTTTTAATTGAATATTCGATTTCGAGAGTTTTCTCTCTTCTGGTGGATTCTAGAGCTTTATCAGATTTAGCGCTTACTAATCTTCCGACTGCGTCAATTTTGGTTCACATAGTTAATAATAACAATTCAATCAAAAATAATTAACAAAAAGATATTTATTTCGGCTCATTTCATTGATCAACGAGAATGTGAGAGAGGGACAGAGTTCTATTTGGTGTGGAGGTTACATGCTAAGATCTAATAGAACTAAAAAAATCCAACAATTGGTGATAGAAGTAATTACCTATGGTGGTGGTTATTACTAGAATTCGCCATACTTGTGTAGGAAAAAATTGAAGAACAAAAGAAGTTTGAAATTTTACTCCTCAACATACTATTTTCATTACTCATTGTCATTTTTTATTATTTGGTTTGTGATTGTGTTATGCTCAAAGTGTAATAAAAATAAAATTCAACACTCGATTCATTCTTATATATTTGTAACATGTATATCTAGAGGAAGAGAAATACTAGTAACAGATGAAATACTATTTAGATACACTGCATAGTAGGAAGATAGGGATCCTTCTGCAATAGTGCAGTATAAAAACTGATAAAAATGGAAGTTGTTTCAAGTTGCATTTATAAACTAAGAACTCATGCACTAACTATCTGGGACCGAAAGATACAATGCGAAGCAATACATTTTATTCTAGATTGGAAAAAGGAAGACGCTGAGATTATTAGCAGTGGCACACCAGCCATTTTCACTAACTTCCAAGTTCCAACTGCATAGTGGAAGAAGAATTTTAAGAAAATTGGGATTGTGAAAATTAAGTCCAAATATTGTGGTATTAAGTTGTTCACACAGCTAAAAGCACAAGAAAAATATTGCATACCTTTCAAGTCTCAAGGTAGAGATCTCAGGCCAACTCTATTGGTACACCAGACTGTTCAGTCAACTTTTTATAAGCAACTTGCAATTTTCTAGTTATTGGCCCTACTTTTCCATTACCAATTGTGCGTCCATCAACCTTCACTACCTGGAGGTGATATACAAAAGTTTTTGCACATCATATGAGAAAATAACAATCAACTAAATCATTGCAAGAAACCAAATTAATTGAACATCTGGCGGGGTTGGGTAGTTCGATTGGGTTGGACTAAGGGCTGAAATAGTTTAAGGATCAGTTTAAATCTTAGTACATAACAACTAATATACTAACATTTGCTGATAAAAAAGAAAATGTTAATTGAGCATAAAAATTCTGTGATTGTGATAATAACAAGTGTAAAAATTCAAACTGATGGCCATGGTTGTCTAGTTCAGAAGGGATAGGGACTCATCAAGGATTGCTGAACATTTCATCAACAAAATCTTGAGTTGGATATGTGAAGTAGATCATTTACATTTCATTGCAAGTCTATGGAGACCTCAGGCTCTCAAGAGGTCGAGCATTTAGACCATTAAATGCACGTTGAGATTCATAGATTGATTTCCACCAGTGAGACCTCTACATAAATTACCTTTACTTTTAACGAATGTACTTATAAAATTCGGGAAAATCGATTGGCTATGGGACTTGCTAGCAACACATAATTAAAATGTTGGAGCTGACTGGACACTGAAGTTGGTCATCATCATGGTAATATATACCAATCAATATATTCAATGACGACAACCCTTTGTGAATTTGATAAAGGAAAGGAATTGATCAATATTCTAAATGAGGTAAATAAAATAACCCTTGAGCAATCTAGGAGGAACGGAAAATTCAAACTGAGTAATATATCATGTTGCTACATAATTCAGACAAAAATTAGCAAGGTATAAGGCACTTACTGGGCTTAGTTCTCCCATTGTTCCTGTTGTCCATATCTGCAAGGCAGCCTTATAGTTATAACTTGACATAATTTTAAACATTCAAACCAATAATGAGAGGGAGAATTGGATATTGAAGACAAGCAATAATGAGTGCAAATAGCAGAAGTTAACAGAATCTTAATATATTCGTATTATGATCATGTAATGGAAATAAAAGCACTGAATCCCATATTGAAGTGAACTTAAATTTTGCTACCATTCCTAGATACAATATAAAAACCAGAAAGCAGTTAATTAGGTCAATGTGATAGGAGTAAGATATTAATATAGTAACACATTACTATTTTCAATGAACTTCAATCCCACAATAAATGTAATCTTGTGTCGGTGACATCTCATGGCATGGTTCAAAAAACTCATATAACATACTCCAGTTGGCTATATATTTCTCATTTCCACATGCCACCAACAAATATTATTCATGGGAAAAAAATATATTTTTTTTAAAATTAACAGATTTCTAGAAAAATATATATAATTGGTGAACCTCATCTGCTGTATGCACTTCTGACAGGCTGATTCTTCGTTCTTCTAAAATAAACTGCTCTTTCACCACAAGATCCATAACCTTAAATTGTGAAACAACTTAGTTCCATAAGTACCAAAGTATAATAATAATTTCCACTACATAAAATGCAATAATAAACAAATCTCATTGAGAAAAAAGGAATTTGGCACCTTTGAGTGAAAGTATAAAGTTATATTTATTCACTCATTTTTCTTTAAAATTAGTTTTATCTACTAAAATGAGCCCCTTGCTAATAAATAAAATAGGATGTTGAATATGGCCAAATTATTCCTTATATGACTTGGGTAATTCTCTCCTCTTGAGATATCTTGGGGTTGAGTTAGGCCTAAAGCCAAAAATCTAATAATAATAATAATTGAATACATCTTAATCTCATTGCCTTTTGAAAGCAAGCTAAACCATTTTCCATATTGAACTCATGTTAAAGTGGTTTACAAATCCTGGATCCTTCACCATCAAAGTACTTATTGTCTAACACCTTTAATTCTTCTGATTTCCAAATTCTAAGAGTTTAACCAGATGTCAGTCATGCATATTGAAAATCGGTTATTATATTTTTATTATATTAAAGAAATAGAACAGGGGTCCAACTCAAAACATTTATCTTATGAAACATAAATAGTATAAAAACAAAGTGAGTCTGCACAACTTACAGTTGCTCGAGTAATGCCAGGAAGACAGTAATCAGCATGTGGTGTCAAAACACGGCCTTTCTTTACCATGAACTACATAAAGTAGAGCAATATATTAGTTAAAATGTACATGCAGTCTATCATTGTTAGTTGCTAGCAAAACTTTGTGCAAAAAGAAACACAAAAGGACAATCTTATAATCCTTCTCAATTACAAAATAACAAGATTTTACTGCCGTTTTGGGTGGCAAGCCTAGAGGGAAAATGAACATAGACCATATTTTGTGTACTTTTACATTATGCAGGGTGATGATTTTACATAAGCTATGCATTAAATTGACTGATATGCTATCAATATAAATTATCAATATTGTGTGAATCAATAGTCTAGGAGTTGAACTCCACCTCCCTGCTGCCTGGCAATTCCCGTAGTATATAATTATCAAAACAGAGAACAAAGACCCTTATAACAGTTGAGGCAAAGTTCATGACATACGATATTTGTTGCATTGGTTTCAGATACATAACCATCTTTGTCAAGCATGATTGCATCGTCTGCTTTTGCATTATTGGCTTCTATCTGCACCGGGCCACATAATGACATTTTTGTGATAAGCTGTAAGAAATATTATTCAGAAAGACAGGATATTAACATGAAAAGATGTAAAAAACTATGGTTTCATCATAGATGCACTCATTAAATTTTACGTACCAGTGTTGTCAATTGTGGATCGGGGAATAGCGATTTGTTCAAATTCCACTATGATACAGTGCTATAGGGCCGCTATAGCGGCTATTTGACAATATTTTGTACTAAATAACGTATCGCAAAACAATATCGATTTGTTCAAATTGCGCTATGCTATAGTGCCATTTGACAACACTGTCATGTACTACAATTTCTTCAGCAGTAATAAATCATCAATGTGTGTTTCTGTCCATATAATAAATCATAATTTAATCCATTTTGCATTAGTATATGTAAAACTTCATGAGGTGAATAGAAAATTACCTTTGCTAGTATGTTATTGAGGAGATTATTGTGATGAATCTTCGAATCCAAATTCTGGTAAAACAAAAAAATAAATAGGGTAACAGGCAGTCAACTAGACAGACTAAAAGAGCAAGTCAATCAAACAGGAGCTTTGTTGGTTTTGAATTAATCTCATTGATTAAAATCTGTATCACAAGCAATACCATGCCAATTGCAATTATCTTAATGAAGAAAATTAAAGAATTTCATAAGCTAAAGCATGGGAATTAAACAACAGATCAATATTGAAGCTAATTTCTCATCCATCTAATCTAAATATGTGCACAGATTTATCATATATTGGTATGGTCAATGTTCATGTCCAGAGTCACTTGATTTGCATTTCACTTTGGTACATGGTGCGGGTTCACGGTACACAACTCTTGAAGTATTTGGTGCATGGAGAGTAATACATAGTTGGTATGTTATTTGGGTTCATGGTGGGTTTTAATATTTTAATCCATGAGATTCAATAATTTCTTTATCTCATCTAGTTAAAAACTTCAAATTACATACTAAAAAATATAAATTTATCAATAAAAATTAACTAGAAATATTAAAAGAAACAATAAGAGTCTTGAAATATTATTATATTAATATTAATGTATGTTGTTTTTAAAGGAATTACTAATTTGATTTGTTGAAGAATCAAGGGAAATTAAATTTGATTCTCTTTTATTTTATATTATTTTGATTATTTTTATTTTATGATTCTGTCATTATTACTATTGTAATTTCTTTTCCTATATAAACAGTTTAGGGTTGTAGTAATAAGATGTGAAAATATTGTCTTTTACTTTCTTCATGGTATCTAGAGCTCCTAGTTAGGGTTCCACAGTCTAGTGAGGTTCAGGGCTCCAAACTTAAAGGAACACCAACATTTTGTTTTTAATTTATGTAAAACCCTTTATACGATCCAACCTGTTTTTCCATGGCATACAATACCACATGGAAGGCGGCCCTTATGGTAGCAATGGCGGCGGCAATGGTTTTGGTGAAAAACCAGAAATGATCAACAACGTCACAAGTGGTTGTGCATACCGTTCTACTCAATGTCAATCTTAGTCATTATGGATTATCGATTTTAGTGCTACTGATCATATGATTGGGGAGTCAAGTTTGTTTTCTTCTTATAGTCTTTGTGCAGGTAACCACAAAATTCAAATTGCAGATGGCTCTCTTTCGGCCATTGCAGGGAAAGGTTCCGCTATTATGTCACCTTTGTTAACCTTAAAAAATGTCTTACATTTTCCTAATTTATCATTTAATCTGTTACTCATTACTAAATTAACAAATGATATAAATTGTCAAGCTAACTTTTTTCATTCTCATTGCACTTTTAAGTATTTGAACATGGGGAAGATGATTGGCAATGCTAAGGAGAGCGGAGGACTCTATTATCTTGATAATATACTCGACTTCAAAGACCAACCTCAAATAAGTACCAGCTTTGAATCTACTTTTGTTTCTACTAATAATGATGATATATATATGAAGTATTTTCAACATATTTCAATTCAATAAATAAATTTTAGCCTAATTTTTTAGAATAACTTTTATCAACGATCATACTAGAATTTGTTGGTTTTATTTATTGAAAATCAAAAGTTGGACAGGTTTTAAAAAATTTCTTTAAAATAGTGTAAACTCAATACCAAACAAATATTGAAGTCTTCAGAAGTGACAATGGTAAATAATATTTTAATATGCTTTTGTCATATTTTTTTTTTGAAAATGGAGTTGTTCATCAAAGTTCTTGTGTTAATACACTCCAACAAAATGGAATTGCAGAGAGAAAGGATATGCATCTTCTTGAGGTTGATAGAGCTTTACTCTTTGCAAATAAGGTTCCATAATATTTGTGGGGTGAAGCATTTTGAACTGCACCATATTTAATTAATCGTATGTCATCTAAAGTTTTAGATTTAATTAATCGATTAATTAGTCGAATTCAGAGCAATGGCTCAAAGAATCTTTGAACTTTTGTGGATTGGTAAACTTTTGGAAAAACTGAAAATGAAAGTCGATTCACCCTTAAAATTGTTCTGTGATAGCAAAGCAGCAATAAATATAGCTCACAACCTTGTGCAACATGATAGAACCAAGCACATTGAAATTGACCGCCACTTCATATGAGAAAAAATTGATGCTGGAATTATATGTCTGCCATTTGTGACTTCTAATCAGCGCAAACTGTTGATATCTTGACAAAAAGTTTGGCAAGACCTAATTTTAAGCGATTTATAGCTAAGTTGAGCATGACACATATCTATGCACCAACTTGAGGGGGTGTTGAAGAATCAAGGGAAATCAAATTTGATTCTCTTTTATTTAATATTATTCTATTTATTTTTATTTTATAATTTTGTCATTATTACTATTGTAATTTTTTTTCCTATATAAACAGCTTAGGGCTGTAGTAATGAGATATGAAAGAATTTACTGTCTTTATGATTAATTGACAATTCACAATTATTTAATAAAAATAAACAAGAAACTTACATTTGGTGAGTTACGGCGTGTTGTGGCAGTTACAAGAACTATACCGAGCTCATTATCGTAAACAGGGGGCTTCCATTCAGCAAGCACTGCATAATTCATTAAGGACATATTTCAGTATAACATTGTTTGTCCATTTGAAAAGCATATTGTCCAGACATGAAATAATTAAGGTTTAAAACTTAAAAGCTTAACTTGTTTCTCTTATTAGCATGCCAAGTCCATTAAATGACTCAATTAACCATCATTAAAAAATTACATAAATCCCTAAAAGAACATGATGCACCCTAGATTGCCTTGCAAGTTGCAAGAGTTAAATTAGATAATTCATCATGTCAAATCACATAAGAGAATGATATTTCTTCTTATGATCTCCTCGAATGATATAAATCATGCATGCAATCAATAAATCAACAACAACAATTAGATTCTGATACATGGATCAGACGATGAAATTGTGTTTTGTCCAGAAACTAAATCTTCAGAGACCATATAAGTTTAGATTTCTAAGGGTTTCACTTAGAGCTTTTCATAGTTTTCCTCTACCTCTAACTATTAGGTTATCCCTCATCTGATCAATTCTTTTGAGCGGGGCTTTTATTAGACGTTTTCTCACATGTTCAAACCTTCTTAGGCCTGATCGTAGCATATTTTCCTCAATTGGTGCCACTAATACATTCACTTATGATCTTATGTTTGTAGTGTGACCATTCATTCAGTGTAACATTCTCATCTTTACAACATTTAGGTCCTTGTTATCAATATGCTGCCCAGCATTCCATTCCATTCAATTCATATAATATATAAATTTATCACACTCTGTATGAAGATCACATTGTACGGTAGATCCAAGGTCACAAAATGGAAATGATAGAACATGTTTTGTTAGATTAATCCAAAAACTTTGCTAAATATTTCTAACACATTGACATACATATATTATCGAAAGAACATAAATATTTTGGAACCAGTATCATTGTTATTTGCTGAAGGATAGGTTGTTACCAATTAATGTGCATCCATACAGATTTAATGCGGGGCTCATCCCAGAAGTAACCTTGAAAAGAAGATAACATAGAGTTGGTAAGTGGTGGGTTTTCCAACTGAATTAAATACCATGGTTTCTGATGGAACTCACAAATTCGAATAATGAAAACTGTATATTATTTATAAAAGGGAAAATTACAGTAGAATGATATTCCTACTCCCAGAGCTAAGCTCTTCTTGGAGAAGAGAATTCGCTCTCTAAGCCAAACCAAATGGTTTCTAACAGAAAATATTCTTGCATACCCCTCACAATTTACACACCTCACTATTTATATTACTGAGGCAATAACAAACTTGCCTACTAAGCATCCTACCTCAGCTCTTTATTTACCATATATCCTTACCACACTCATTATTACATAATATCCCCGTTTTTACTTATGACCTCTTCTCGGGTCTCTATCAGTTTCATAACATCGGTTGCAAATGGTATAGAATATAGTCACCACTAGTGGAACAGTAAGCTATCATTCAGCATATTGCCTATTTACGAGCTTTCATTGATGATCCATACAGGCAGAAAAAGATTACTCAAGAGACCAGGTATAAGTTTCATGTCTCAAAAAAATAACATCCAGTACAGTACAAACACAATTCATATTAAATAGGTTTCTAATGCCCTGTTTGCATTTACATCATTATTAAGATTTCAGGTCAATATATAAATAAGAAATCTGTTTTGGAGGTTTTTGGTTTGCATATAGCCTGTTCTTAAAACCCTGTAGTCTCTACCATTACTATATAACACTGGTCATTTCCATGTCAAATGAAGGATCAAATAGAATTTTATAATTATTTGCAATCAAAGAATTTACAAAAATTGAAACAAAGAGACTAAGAGAATAAACCTTCTTTCCTCGTGTCAGAGAAAGTCGGATGTGAGCATTGTCAAACATCCCATTCTTAATTAGGGTTCTGAAAATAGCTTCCTTAATCTGCAATATGTTACAACTACATCCATCACTATGAATTATGAAAAACTAAACAAGATTAAAGGCAACTGAATTTAGAACTTGGTAAGATCCAGCAGAAACATCAAATATAGAGCCCATCATGGAATAAAATGAGGTATCAGTCAGAGTGACTAATGATGGATTAACAGAAGGCGTCTTCAGACTCACCTCAGCTCGAGTTGGTACATTTTCAAAAGCCAATGCTTTAGCTGAATCAAACATCCTGGCGAGATTTAAGAAAATCAATACATTAATGAAGATCAGATGTTTTAACAAATAAAATCATATTATGAGTACATAATGAATTACCAATTTACAAGTTTAGTAAATGAAACCAAAATACATAACTGAGTAACATTCAATATTTCAATCTGTGCTTGTTAGTTAATCAGCTATATACATTATTGATAAAGTGACAGCATCAGACATTAACTTTCAATTTCTCAAGTTTGTAAAACTACCTATCTAGATGTTCCTCAAGTTTAAATATCTTTTTATCATACACTCGAAGACCCTCCCAAACTGAGTCGCCTCCTTGGACAACTGAATCAAACACAGATACCTGATATATCATAGAAAACAATTAAAATCATGAGAATGTGTGCTCAACCACATAAATTAGATGCCTTATTCTATTGACAGGAAACCTTGAAAAGTTGTGAAATAAGTACCTTAGCACTCTCACGTGTCACAATCTCATCACCAACCCAAGCAACCAATTTCTCATTTGCAAGAACTGGAAGGTCGGGAGGAGGTGAAGGAGAGCTCAGAATGGATAACTTCTTCTTTACATGGCTCCGAAGCATGTTGTAGTGAGGTAGAGTTCGCGCCAACAAATTATATTGAGAAAGGGGAAGTGGCTGAAAAGGGAATAACATCACAGCATAAACTCAGCCAGGATTTCCCCAAACCAATCATAGGGAAATATATGGGACCTAATCTTTTACATGGAAAGAAGGCAGAGGGATAGCTATATAACATCAACCTTGTATCCAATTGCGATAAGATTAAGCTATACTAGTTATGGACAATGGTGCAACTATTGAAAAATAAATTGGTTGTTACTGCAAATGATATAATAGCCTGGACTCCTTACAACGGGAACTAAACTGAAGGCCACACACAAAGCAACTGCATACCTCAGGATTCTTGCTTTGTACCTCAAAGCAAGTAGATTTATGTACATTTTTGTACCACCAAGGGGCCCACAAGCCATCTATTGGTTTTGGACCTGCTTCCCAACTGGCAAGTTTAAAAACTGAGTAGTCACTTCCCATGCATGTATGCATAAATTCTGTTGCATTATGACAATTTCTATGTACACTAATTTATAACTTAGAGATTGCTTTTGACAAAGTTTTCAATGACTAAATCTCTACAAAAACTTCAAATCAAAATAGGCAAGAAAATATCAAAAAAGAAAGACAGGAAAGAATAGCAGCACAAGGGCAGGACTTGCAAAATGAACAGTCTACATACCTGAGCATTGCAGGTTGAAAAGGAATCTCCAAATCATTACAGAGGCCTCGTAAAGTACCCTGAAAATGAACAAGATCACAAATTGAAGCAAGATTAAAAGCAGAGTTTAGGTTTTTAATTCATACAAGTCAATCTAATGTACCAAGAAAAACATCAAACTTAAAGCAATTTAGACATAAAGAAAAAGAAAATTTCCAAGACATGTTGAAAGAATAAGGTGAACTGCTTTGATAGAGTTTCATTAAAAAAAATGATGATCTTTCAAAAAAAAAAATATTCTGATCTAGAATGTTATATGTGGTTTTGGGGACATACACTTCCATGCTAACAGTACAACTCGAAGATTTCATATTCATAGTCAAACATCTAGAGAGAAACTAACAGACAATATCAATTGTTGTCTGATTCTATTACACCAATGTATAGCAGAAGTTTTGTTAAAAATATCCTAGCTATCAACCCCCCTCCCCACAACTAGAAAACAATAACTATCATTCAGTTAGACATGATCTAATATGTACAAATTTATTTTGACAAAAACTTTTATCTTGGCCTACAAATGATGATTTTATAATCGAGACAAAAAACCCTGGCAACTCTGCTTGTGTAGTGCTTGTCGAAATCATTATACTTAAAGTTAGATAGAAGAGGAAGGTTGTGTTAGGCAATCTATAGTCAAACTTTATTGAACATTTATGATAATGACAATAATGCATATGATGGTGTCAATTGATCCAAGTAGTGGACCCCACTTAGTAAGAAAAACTGGTTTATTATTATAATCTGTTGGTGACAAATATACCATGATGACTGCAGCTGCAAGGTACTAACAAATGGCAATGATAATGAATGGTGTTAGGGCTGGGGTGGCAGTGATGATGGCTGTTGGGGGGTGATAGCAAGGATATTTTTGTTCTTCCAAATTTTTCTTTTAAAAAGACCATTTCAGTTATTGAGATAACAATGGATGCGATAGAATCATGACTGTTTCCATTTTGAAGGGAATGGGCAAGCAAATACATACTTGGCCTATTATGACTCCCCTTTAGATTTGTTATCTTGTCATTCCAATGAACACAAGATGACCTTGTTTTCATACTTCATTATGTAATAAGAAACAAGCATGTTCAAAAAACTCAAATACCTCGGGATCTTTTTGAAGTTCTTGGGCATCTATAACAGGCGGTGGTTTTCCAATATCACAGAGTTCATCATATATACCAACAAGCTGCCCCAAACCCAACTCAAAGGAAGTTGGGGGAAGAACCTTGTCAAAGGATGGCTGGAGGACACACAATGAGATAATCGGCCATTAAAATGAAGTAGCATATAGGAAATAATACACCGCACTTCCATTCTGATTTAGTGATAAAAACCAGAAATAGATGCAAAATAAAGAGTTACCAATATGTCAAGTGGATTTCTTATCAAAATGAAATGTTTCCCCTTCTTGATTAGATCCTCAGGCAAATTATGCACCTTATGTTTTGACATATGCTGAAGGAAACAAAGTAATGATGATAAGTAATGTAGTTATAGATATCACAAATCTAATAATTGGCAACAAGGGCATTGGCGTTTGATTGGATTGGATTGGATTGGATTATTTCTCCACTCTATAGACTTGTCTTTTAAGAAACAAAAGAAATTCACATATGGGACATAATTTATTGTTTACCTTGCAAAATCTATACTTTTTGGATCCTGGAGCGTATATAATATCTTTAACGACCTTGTTTCCGTCAGACTCCTGTTTGAATTGAAATAGCAAATTAAAGAAAGGAGGATTTATGAGTGAATGAATAGTTGGTAGGTTTTTGAAATGAGATAAATAGATAGATGGATAAATACCATTTTAGAAAGTAGTTCATCTCTGTAGGGTCTATCAAAAGCAGGGTCTCGAAGGAAATTAGCATAAAGAGGTTCATCAAGCACTTCTATATCATCTCGCTAAGTTACACAATCCAAAGATGAATTAGGGGAAGTGAAAAAAGAATATGAGAAAGAGAGAATTGATGATACCTGAGAAAATGAATACATAAGAGAGGTGCTGAGAGATCTTGGAGCAGACCATGAGTGAATCACCTCCACCTCCATATCCATATCCATATGCTGCTGCGATCAGATAATAGTAACAATTTAATCGACTCACACAGTTATGTTGCGAATCTTTGAATTATGTATGTTGAAATTAATTAATGGTAAGTTAGATTTTGAAACGTGCACGTAGGGAACACAGCAGCGGTAAATATGCTGCTACTACTACTACTAGTGTTTTGTTAATGATCTGAAACAACATCTCTCAAAAAAGAAACACCTTATATAGCTGAATTTGGTTTTTATTCAGTATTCAATTGGTGTTTCGGATTTTATTAAGAAAACTATAATCTTTAGCATAAATCAAATTTTCACACATTTTTTTTATTTTTTTTTACTAATTTTGACCTTTAGAATTGTGTTGTTTGTGCAATATTGTTTGTTTTCTAATTTTAGTTTGGTTTTTATTCTAGTTTGAAGTAAAAAAAAATAGTATATACCAAAGTAGATATATGATTATGGAATCTAAATCTAAAACTATTCATTTGTCTGTCTTTAATTATGTTTGCAATTAAATTATTGAATATAGACCTTGGTTTTAAAAGAGGAAAATAAATTAAATGTGATTAAATTTTATATAATCATATATTATGTTATTATTTCTCTATAAAAAAATCATGTCATCATTTTATTTTTTTCACTCAATTATTATTTATTTTTTAAACTCAAATATATACAAAAATATAAACTTAGTTTTCTTTCCTAAAAAAATAAATTTAATATCTAAAACTCTCAAAAGCTCGTGTCTCAAATATAGCCTAAAATAATAATAAGATATATATTTAGATAAATTATTATAAAATAAATTTTAAATATAACGTCATACAAAAATAATTTTTTTTTAAAATATATGTAGATGAATATAGAATTTAAAGTGCATTTGATTTGTTGAAAAATAAAAGACTAAACAATATAATGAAATATTTTAAAACTTGCAAGGGGATCGGACAAAAAGAGAGACAAGAAACTAGACATTTTAAACCATGTGATAATTTTTTATTTCAAATACAATTGATATAAGGTAACAAAAATAACATTTTATTTTAACTCAAAAAATAGACTAAATAGCACCCGTGGTCCCTTAACTTAATTTTTGGTAATGATTTGGTCCTTTATCTTTTTTTTCCCATTTTGGTCCTTTATCTTTTTAAATAATTTCAGCCTCAACCTTTAAGTGGGGTTCCGTTACAAAAAAAGTTAAAAAGTTACCCCTCTGTTTCCTTTTCCCTGGTTTTCTCTCACTTTTATGTTTGTTTTGTTTAGTTTAGGGTTACCTTTGACTTTCTCCCTTCATCTCTTTTCTTCTCTTCTCCCATGTCATCTCTTTCCTTCATCGTCTTCTCCCTTCTCATCTCCCTTCCATGGAAAATCATATTCATGGTTCACAAAACTCTAAATCTATGGTTGCCTCTTTCACAAATGGGTCAAACTCAACCTCGTACAACTCAACATCCTACAACTATGGTTCTTTTGATTCCAATGGAATTCATGAGCTGCCAAATTGTGCTTGTGGCCTGAAACCTGTAATTGGCACAGTGACAAAATGGGGTCCGAACAGAGGAAGAAAATTTTGGGGTTGTAGGAATTTTGTGATAAGCATAAATACCTTTGGGATTTAGGGTTTTAAGATTTAGGATTTTTAGATTTAGTTCAGATGAAAAAAAAAATTATTCGATTATTGCTGAAATTTTTTTTTATTGATGTTGTCTTTGTTCATCAATTGTAGAGTTATGACATTGAATGTAGATGCAATTACTTTGTTTGAGAAGATAAGAAAGAAGATAAAGGGAGAAAGTGAATGGGAGAAGAAAGGTAACCCTAAACCAAACAAAAGAAACATAAACGTGAGAGAAAACCAGAGAAAAGGAAACGGAAAAGTAACTTTTTAACTTTTTTTGTAACGGAACCCCACTTAAAGGTTAAGGCTGAAATTATTTAAAAACATAAAGGATCAAAATGGGAAAAAAAAAAAATAAAGGACCAAATCGTTACCAAAAATTAAGTTAAGGGACTACGGGTGCTATTTAGTCCAAAAAATATTATATTTTTCAAGGAGAGGAGAATCTTAGCGGAGATATAAGAGATATGAGATGACGATATCACAACTCTCACGATGGTTGTGGATACAAAATGAGGAATCATGTGATTGTCCCCCTTAATTCAACTAAACAAATAAAATTAGACAAATGAGATGCATGGAGATAAATTAAAAAATTGATTATACATATTCCCAGTTTTCCCCTTGAATGTGTTCCCTTTGTTGCAGCTAATGAACACAATTCCCCCAAATGAAAAGAACACAACGCCTGGAATCGATCTGAAGCAAAGAGGAAGGAAAGTTTCACTTATTTTGTCCCCATGTTTTATTTAAAATAAATTTTTAATCTTTTTATTTTTTAAACTGGTTTTTTTTGTCTCTATTAAGTAATTCTTGTAATTTTGTTGGTCTATTATTTATGATGTGGCACTTTTGACATGACACTTATATAATATTTGTAAATTTGATAAAATATTTTTCATATTATTATTATTATTTTAATCGATTTTATTTATATATTAAAATACTGAAAATTAATTTATTTTATTTTTATATTAAAATATTTAATATTTAAATAAAATGTTTAAAATTAATTTATTTTATTTAACTTTTTTTTATAAATTTAAATTTTTATTTATTTTATTTTAAATATTAAAATTTATTCAATTTGTAATACTATTTAATATTTATTTTATTTATACATTGAAATATTAAATTAGTGTTATTTTATTTATAAATTAAAATATTTAAAACTAAAGTTAAAAATAAAACTTAAAATATGTACATAAAATATTTAAAATTTATTTTTTATCCATCAGTAATTTAAAATTTTAAAATATTGAGATAAAAATATTTAAAAATTTATTTTATTTTTAATATTTTACTATATAAATAATAAAATTAATTACAACAATAATGATATAAAAAATATTTTATCAAACTCATAAATGACATCCAAGTGTCATGTCATCAAAAATGGTGAAGGACAAATTTTTTTTTCAAGAATTAGTTAATAGGGGACAAAAAAATGGGTTTTAGAAATAAATGAACTAAAAGTTTATTTTTAACAAAATAAAAGAACCAAAAGTGCATTTAAGCCGTAAGTTTTGATCCCTATAAATATATTATATTTCATTTTTATTCATAAACTTTTTCTTTAAACAATGGTCCTTCGAATATTTTATATCAATAATTTTGATTTCTGCTTTTAATTAAATTAATTCATGTGTATTGTCTGAAATTTTGAATATTTTTGTTATGCATATATAGAACATTATAAAAATCTTTCTTACAAAAATTTGAATTTTTTTAACAATGAATAAATTAAATATAATTGTTTTAGTCTTTTGATGCTTAAAAATTCATCTTTTATTAAAAAATTCTAAATGTTATAGAAGATATTATTATTATATTTTAAATATATCTGAAAAAGTACCAAAAAATCCAAATAATAACATGAGTTAACTTAAAAATATTGATTAAAATTGTTAACTAAAAACATTTGAGAGATAATTGTTTAAAGAAAAAATTAAAATAAAATATAATATAAATATAATGACAAAAACTCATTTAACCCTAAAATTTAACATATTACTTTTTATATATATAAGTATTGAAGATGTGACCAACTACTAGTTCTAAATTTTTAGTGAAAATCCAAAAAAATCATGGAGTATACTTTTTCCAAAGCGAGTATTTTGAGTGTTTTTAAATATAAAAAAAAATTCTGTGGTTTGAATCTAAAATCATTAGCAAAAGCCAAATTTTGAGTAGTCAAATTATTTTTAACCTTAGCCCCCTAGTCGAGTGCACAATAACTTCTCGGGAATCTAAAATCTAAATTTTACAAAATAAATTATGTTACAATTATACATTAATAATATCGATTAAAACTAATCTTACTTGATGGATTGTGAACCTTATTAAAGTAACACTGTTTCATCATTTCTTAGTTAATACTGATTAAAGTTCTCATTAAGTAACCGAGTAGGAATCATTGTGCTAAACTAGTAATATGCCTTAAATGCCTAAATTTTATTCCATTGAAGTATATTCAAATAATTGGTATACCAATAGAAGAAAGTTTTGGAGTAACGTATAAGCTGATGAGAATATGAACTTCTATTTGTTGTTCTGAACGGATCAATAAAAAGTTTTCATCCCACGACTTTAATCTTTCTATTTTCATTGTCTTTATATATTACAATGATAATTTTATCTATTTTGTTATAAATTTAGAGTCACGAAGAACAAATGTCTTATTCTGAATCATTTACTTGCTTTTAGGATATACTATAAGAATTGATGTATATGTTTATATGATAATGAATGAAGTCTTGATGTATTTAAGAAACTCAATAATATTTCAACAATAAAATGTCAACGTTACTCGTTGCACAACAAGCTATGTTATGGTGATACATAAATGAAAATGAAAACGAAAACTAAACAGGCCTGAAGTTGTTTGTGTTCCAAGAAATCTCCTCTTCACCGAGTGGTGTACCAGGTACAACCGGAACAAAACCTCTACCACCAAATATGGGTCTCATAAATATGTAATCAAATTTCCTCCAATAGTAGTGAACTGTAGTAGCAGGATAACACATCATCAAACTCAAGCTACTTCTTCTGTGGACTGCCTGATTCTGATTGTTGCTTTGGTCAATGGAACCATTGCTTTCAAGGAATAGTAATCTTAACTCCTCATGATAATCAGCGGAATCAGAAATGGCTTGTTTTGAATGCCTTAGATGCACAGCCTCAATCAGAGGCTTTGTTATGGAACCAAATACCTGTTTGTAATGGAAGCTACTATATTAGTATTTGTCTGATCCTGGTACAAATCACATTATTTACATCCATAAAAATATGAAACTCACCATAGTACTAAATAAGACTAGGTTTATTGTTGAGGTGATCATTAATGCAGAGTCTTCAGCTGATGTTATCTTGGAATTTGAAAACTGCATTGAAAGAAAAACAGACCAAAATGTATGACTTACAACAAAATTTTCAAGAAAAAATAAGTCAATTTATAGCATGTACTTGCCTGGTTGCAAGACAATGCAATAGTCACTGCACCTCTCATTAGGCCAGCCCACCATATTATAAACTGACAAATTCAAAATTTGGTGAGTTCAAACTGAAGATGTTAACGCTTGAGGGAATTAGAAGCCAACAGTTATCACCTGAGATCGAAACTCGATTTTGGTGCTCTCTCTTATTGTCATACAATTTACAATGTATGAAATAGGGAACACAAAAGCCGCTCTTCCAATCAAAACTAATGCGATAAATGTTGAACTGACAGCAACTGAAGTTCCTATGCTGCTCCAACATGATAATGTGTTGAGAAAATTATTAACATTAAAAGTAGGATAGTAAATCATTGGTTTTGTGCTTTGTTTGATGGTAATTTATGAATATCATGTATGAGTCAACGATGGACTGCGTAAGTTTTCAACTACCTGGCTTTGCTTGTTTTCCATTTGTCAATGTCTAAAGCATCCATGCCAACATATAGAAAAATAAAGGTTTCAGCAATGAATGAGATGGTTGCAAAGGAGTGCCTGAAATCATAAAAGAAATTTGTAAAATTAAAATTCCATGTAGTTTTATTTTTTGTTTAATCAACTTTTTCCTATCTGTATAAGATTCTAAGAAAGGAAGTATCAAAGCAAGGTTTAGTGTTCTGGCTGCCTCAGTATTACTCAGAAAAACAAGAGAGGAGAAAAAACAGTCATGGAATCAAAATGATTATACTAAATTCATAACTTTGCATTATACACCAATCTTTTTCGGATAAAAAAGGTTAAAGATAATGTCCTTACTTTGTTGTTATCCTTGAGTTTCCTGTAACGTTGTGCCATGTGTAGTGTGACATAACAATGCCACAGAAGAAAATAGTTAAAATTCCACTGAGAGCCAAAAGCTGCAAAAGCCACACAAATGTATTTGCTTGAAAGGCAGTCTGAAAATAATAAGATCAACTAAGGTGCATTTTTAGATGATTTTGTACCTCAGCAATCATATATGAAAAATATGCCATCAACATCATAAGTGCAACTTCACGATCAGTAGAGTGCCTGCAAATGATAGGTACTATGTCAGATTGAGCAACGGTTGAGAAATATTTTAGATCCCTTTAGTTTCACAAATCTTTCAAATAGATTCATGTAATTTATAAGTTTTGTAACTGAGTCATTAAACTTTTGATTTTTTTTCAAATAATAGGTCTCTATTCAATGATGGCATATTGAGAATTTGCTAAGTAAGCTACTAAACTATAGGGACTTATTTAAGAATTCAAATAAACTATAAAACTGTGTATTCTATCACAGAGATCTTTATAATTTATCCAAGTTCTCAAATAGATCCTTCTAGTTTGCTTGCTTAACTGCACTTATTATGTTTCCTTTTTGTATTACAAGTAATGCAAAGTTCCTTACTTATGCCAGTTTTTTTGCAAGTTTCTTGTTAATTGGCTTGTTAGTTATTCAAATTTCACCGTTATCCAGTTTACCAGAGCTTTAGTTCCATTCAAACTTTGAAAAAGGATAAAATTCTACCAGCTAGATAGGAAACCTTCTAGCACTTGAGGAAGCAAAGGAAACTTGTACCTTCCAAAGTAAAGTGTTTTAATAATATAAGCACTTAAAAGGCCAACCTGAAAAAGTCACCATTTAGAAAATCAGAATAGAACTGCGACTTAACTTCAACAATTCAAGATTTAAAATTTGGTTTGTAAATGCATCTAGATGTATTAATTTAATTTAATTGCAATTTTGAATATCGATCTATCCAGTGCTTTAATGAATGTAATTTCATGTTTAGATTGTATGTTAGCACATAATGGTGAAGTTGAATTTGGTATGTGGAAGAAAGGTGACAACAAAAGGAGAAAATAAACACAGAGAAACACTTTCCAAAGATGCTGCCTTAACATGGGATTACTAGTGTCTCTAGTCCTTTGAATTGGCGCATATAAAACTGAGCAATTTAGACTTACTGCTATGCCAAGGATAGTACTAGTGCAAAAGAGGTAAAGGAAGGTCCCCAACAATTCCAAGGCTGTAATAGGATTGATGGTGCTGAAGTTAAGTGTTTGGACTGAATTGAAAAGAACAATAGACATAGCGTCATTTACTACTCCCTCGCCGAATACAATGCTGTAAAGCAAAGGTGTTTCATCTTGACTCAGAACCTTCACCACAAAAAGAAAAGGAATGCATTATAAAGTTGAATATAGAAATACAAATTTTTGTTTGAGCTGAGGTTAGAACATACCTGCAAGGTACAAACTGAATCTGTTGCTGACAGTATGGCACCAATGGCTTCTCATGTATGGTGCACAAACAATCAGAAAAATGGAAAAAGTGTTGATTATATTAATAGAGAGATTGTTTTTAAACAAAAACTGTGTTACCTAGGATATCTTTTATGTCCAGGTTAACTCTGCCAATCCTATTAATAAGCAGAAAAGCACCTAGAGAAATTGCAGAAATAGAAAACTATGTTGAGTATTTATTCTGTTCATTCCACATTGTAGATTGAGTAATTGAATTGTGAAAGAAACAGTTTATCATTGACTTTGAACATAAGATTCAGAATGATATATCAAAACAATTTGAAACTCAAAAGGGCTGCCAGAAAAAAGATCTTACCAAGAGATATGAGACAGAATGAAATAACTGTCCCAAGAACTCCAAACAGAAGAATATGATTGAAATTCCTGAAGAACCGTTTCTTCTTGACTTGGAAACTGACATGCCATTTGAAATAAAATATGAAGTAAATAAAGAGATAGAGAAGGATGATAAATTATTCATACTTACCCTGCATTGAAGATGATAGGTGGAAGCAAGTAAAGGAAGAACAAGTCTTCACTGAACGTTAGAATATTGATACTACGGAACTTGGTCACCAGTAGTACCACCACTCCAGAAGAAAAACCCTGCAATCATTTAACCAAAGCCAAGAAAAATTTGAAACAATTTGATCAAGAAAGTCATATAGTTGTAAGTTGAGTCTATACCAGAAGAAGTGCAGTGATGGATTCGTTGGCCCAACGACTCTCTTCGAGAAGATGGCCAATGACTATGCAAGCGCAGAGAAGTGCGAAGAATACACAAAGAGCAACAATGGTGCTTGTGGTTGTACTGCTCAGATATGAAGCTGAAAAGTGAAGTGGTGAGGTTAACACAGCCATGTTGAGCATTCGTTCACTCACTCAAGTTGAGAGAATGAGTAAGCTTTTGATTCTCAATAGTGGTGATGATGGCTTTGATTAATAAGGAAACGTGTTGTTTTTCAATGACAAAAAATATGGAGGTAGTTATTAACGAAGTTGGTTTGGTTGGTTCTATTAAATCAACTATGAGACATGTTTATGATTTAGTACAAATGATATGTCATGTTTGTGGACTGGAGATAGCAGACATGACATGTTGAGTGTGCAATGAACAACTACCAGTCATATATTGTTTTTTATGTTGAAATATTAAGAGTAGCCTTCAGATTCAGAATAGTGTGAAACTAACATGGTGTTTGTAGTTCTTTTATTGAAGTACTGATTCTTACTTCAGCAGCTGTGATCAAATTTGTGTATTAATTGTGCCATCCATTGTAGGTACATTTCCCCTTTGATTTTTGTTTTCCATTCAAAGTCAACTTGATTCAACTACAGGAGAAGAGAGGTTTTAAATATGTATTAAATAGCTATAATAGATTTCAACAGAGAATAATATTAGTTCAAAAAAACAATAGAAAATAATAAAATTACTTTTTATATAAGAATATAAATTATTTATTTTGGTATGAAGAGTACAAATATTTTTTTACCTCTTTATAATATTTGATGTCACACAAATAAAATTATATTTTAAAATAGATTTTTTCTCAGAAATCCTCCACTTTTGGAGGGGATCTAAACTCAGCTCGGTAAAGATTTTGCTTCTATCTCCTTCAAAAGTTAAAGAAGATAATTAAAATTTAATGATTACTCTAGTCTCTTCCTCGTCTTCTATTTCTTTCCAATCAAATAAACCTTAATAGTTGCGACTAACAAATAGTACACTTCTGTTGGAGTGGGATTAAAAGACAATATCTCTGTATTCAAATCGGTTTGCAATCGCACAGACATCTTCATATCAAAAGATTAAAAGACAACATTTCTTTATTCATGCATTGGATTTGTATAGTCTAACAATAAAACACATTAGATAATCACTATACATACACTATTTTTTCACTGTGTAATTTATATCGATTAATATTGAATTATATTTTAAAAAAATCGCAAAGAAAGATTATAAATTAGATTTAATCTTTGCTTCATAACAACTGAATAGAAATAGTTTCCTATGAACATGCTCCGTCCAAATATGCTAAAAAAAAATTAGTTACATAGATTCCCAAGCATTACAATATATTTTTTCTGAAACAAGAATTAAAATATTACATGAGCATGAAAAGGGACAAGTACTATTTCATTTTCTGTTGAGTTTTAAACAAAAAATACCACCGGGTTTTCAATGCTCTTCGTACAAAATATTTTTTATAATTAAAACCAAAAACAAATCATGTACTAATTGCTTGTGTTTCAAGAAATCTCCTCTTCAGCAGGTGGTGAACCATGAACTACTGGAATAAAACCTCTGCCACCAAATACGGGTCTCATAAACTTATCATCTAATTTCCTCCAAAAGTAGTGAACCGTAGTGGTAGGATGACATATCATCAAACTTAGGCTACTTCGTCTGCGAGATTGAGATTCGTGATGATTTGTTTGGTTGATGGAACAATTGCTTTCAAAGAGTAGTAATCTCAGATCCTCTTGATTATCAGTGGATTCAGAAATAGCTGATTTTGATTGCCTTAACTTCACAGCCTCAATCAAAGGCTTTGTTATGGAACCAAATACCTATTCACATTTGGTTTTTTGTTGGCAATGGAAGCTACCAAATTAGTATTTATAAGATCCTAATGCAATTCATATTATTTACATCTATGGATTAGAAATATGAAACTCACCACAGTACTGAATAAGACAAGGATTATAGTTGATGTGATCATTAATGCAGAGTCTTCAGCTGATGCTATCTCAGATTTTGAAAACTGCATTTGAAACCAGCACAGGTCAAATTCCTAACTCACAACAGATTTTGTTATCAAAGAGTGAAGTTATAGAATTAGCATGTGCTTGCCTGGTTATAAGATAGGGCAATGGTCACTGCACCTCTCATTAGACCTGCCCACCATATTATAAACTGAAATTTGAAAATTCAGTGAGGTCAACCGAAAATGTTAATGCTTGAGGGAATTAGATGCCAATAGTTATCACCTGCGATCGAAACTCGATTTTGGCGCTCTCTCTTGTTTTGGTGCAATTTGTAATGTTTGCAATAGAGAAAACAAAAGCTGCTCTTCCAATCAAAACTAATGCAATCAAAGTTGAGCTGACAGCAACTGAAGTTCCTATGCTGCTCCAACAAGAAAATGATTAACTTTAAAAATTGAATAATTAACCATTATATACACTACAGTCTGAGATAGAGAAGTTTTCAGCTACCTGGCTTTGCTTGTTTTCCATTTGTCAATGTCGAAAGCATCCATGCCAACATATAGAAATATAAAGGTTTCAGCTATGAATGAGATAGTTGCAAAGGCGTGCCTGAAATTGCGAAAGCATTTTGTAATTCAAGATTTGATGCAACTTTTATGTTTAATTAGTTTTTTTTCCTACTTCTACACAAATTTATTTGTTTAATTAAGATTCAATGAAATAAGAATCAAAACAAAGTTTAGATTGCTGGTTGCCCGATACTACTGAGACAAAGAGAGGAGAAAAAACGGAATGAAATGATTTTTCTAAATTCAATAAATATGTTGATATTAATTGGCATTGCCTTCACATCTTAACAGATTGATCAACATTAATATTTACTAATCTTTTTCAGAAAAAATGTTAACGATCAGTCCTTACTTGGTTGTTGTCCTTGAACTTCCTGTAACATTGTGCCATGTATAGTGTGACATAACAATGCCACAGAAGAAAATAGTCAAAATCCCACTGAGATTCAAAAGCTGCAAAAGATACTCAAATGTATATAGCTTTAAATTATAAACTGAATAGTTCCACAATAGTGAGGTCAGGGATAGGGTTGCTTGACCTCCAGGCACATGACAACAACTCTTACAAAGACTCTCCTTTAGAAAATAAAATAATATAGTGGATAGTAATAATCAACTAAATTGTCTTTTTAGATAGTGATTTTGTACCTCGGCGATCATATATGACAAATATGCCATTAACATCATAAGTGCAACTTCGCGATCTGTAGAGTGCCTGAAAATGAAAGGGTGCTATGTCAGGTTGCACGACATTGAGACTTTGTTAACCATTTGTTACACTATAGGACATATTTAGCATTCAAATAAAACTGTAAGGACCAATAAATCTGGGCATTCTATCAAAAAGGTCTTTTCAATTTATCCGAGATCTCAAATAGGTCCTTATTGTTGCATTATTTCAAAGCAGAATGGAAGCATGAAGATTGAAGACTAAAAATACAGGTTTTTGTTTTCGCAATAAATAATTGAAACAGGGAGAGGGCAACAGGTGACACTATTATACTTTTTGCGTTTTTCACGTCTTTCTTGTTAATTGGCCTGTTAATTATTCCGATGATCAATGTTATCGAGTTTATCATAGTTTCAAGTGTATTTATATGAACTTACTATAGAAGCAACGGAAACTTTTACCTTCCAAAGTAAAGAGTTTTAATAATGTAAGCACTTAAAAGGCCAACCTGAAAAATTCAACATCATATAGCAAGTCAGCATACAACTGTAACAACACCCCAAACAATCAGATTTTCAAAATTTTGTTTGCAAGTAGGGTCATAGATTGTGTGTTAGCACATAAAGTGATGAAAATTCACTTAGTATGTAGAAGACAGGTGAGAACAGAAGGAGAAAATAAAACCCAAAAGAGAAGCACTTTTTGAAGGTGCTGCCTTAATGTGGTATTTTCACTGGGCCATATTGTTCCCACTAACTTTGAACTTACCTTGGTTATCAGTATCTTAATATACATGTGAGTTGTATCTCGATTCGATACTAGATTAAACGCAATCAATATGAATCTCTATTGTGTATCTATTTGGACATGAATCCCATCTTGGATCCCGATTCGTTATAATGAATCACTACCTAAACTTAGTGTAGTCAAGCATTTTTTTTGTTGTTGTTAACATTGTATAACCAACCACTTTTCTTTTGTCATTTGATATATGACTTGAATCTTGAATTATTTTGAGGATCATATATGATATATCAGATTATAATTTTTTTATGTCACTTGATTTTTATTTTAAATGACATATTTTTATTGGTAATGTATCTTACAATTCGTAATAAGATTTGATTTACGATTCAAGAAAAAGGTCTTCAGATTTAAGATTTGATAACCATGAACTTACTATTATACCAAGGGCAGTACTAGTGCAAAAGAGGTAAAAGAAGGTCCCCAACAATTTCAAGGCTGTAATAGCATTGATGGTGCTGAAGTTAAGTGTTTGGACTGAATTGAAAAGAACAATAGATGTGGCGTCATTTACTACTCCTTCTCCAAATACAATGCTGTAAAGCAAAGGTGTTTCATCTTGATTCAGAACCTTCAACACAAAAGGAAAATGAAGACATAAAATGATCTAAATATAAATTTTTGAAATGTAAATTTATGTTTAAGCTGAGAATAGAATATACTTGTAATGTACAAACTGAGTCTGTTGCTGACAATATGGCACCAATGGCTTCAAATGTAATGTGAACAAACAATCAGAATATGGACAAGTGATTATCATATTGAGAGAGATAAATATACATAATTTGCTTTTAAATACTGTCTCACCTAGGTGATCTTTTATGCCCAGGTTGGTTATGCCAATTCTTGTAAATAGCAGAAAAGCACCTAGAGAAGTTGCAGAAAAAACTAATGGATATAGTAGTTGATAGTGAAAGCAACTGTTGATCAATGGCTTTCGTAATGAGGTTCAGAATTGTTGTAAATGACGTATATTTGTAATAATTGTATTCGGCCGGTTAATCAGACCCGTTAGGTTTAGAATAGTCTATTTAAACGAATTAGTGTATTATTTATAACTTTGAATATATTTCACAAAAATGATATTAAAACAAGTTGAAACTTAAGAGGGTTGCCAGAGACGATCTTACCAAGAGATATGAGACAGAAAGAAATAACTGTCCCAAGGACTCCAAACAGAAGTATAGAAATGAAATTCCTGAAGAACTGCTTCTTCTTGACTTGGAAACTGACATGGAATTTGAAATTATTATACAAAAGAAATAAAATATGAAGTAAATAAAGAGACAGAGAAGGATGATAAGTTAATCATAATTACCCTGCATTGAAAATGATTGGTGGAAGCAAGTACAGAAAGAACAAGTCTTCACTGAATATTAGAATCTTGGTACTTTGGAACTTGGTCACTAGTAACACCACCACTCCAGAACACAAACCCTGCAATCATTTAACCAATCCAAGAAAATTTTGAGATTGAAAGTTGCATAATTGTAAGTGGAGAACAAATGAAGAATGAGTTGAGTGTATGTACAAGAAGGAGGGCAGTGATGGATTCATTGGCCCATCGATTCTCTTCGAGTAGGTGGCCAACGATGATGCAAGCGCAGAGGAGTCCGAAGAATATACAAAGTGCAACAATTGTGCTTGTGCTTAGATATGAAGTTGACAAATCAAGTGGTGAGGGTAACATAGCTACATTTAGCATTCACTCACTCACTCAAGTTGAGAATGAATGACTTTTCATTTCTCAGTAGAGTTGAATTGAATCTATTGATCCTTATGATTAATGGAGGAATTAACGAAGAAACATGTTTTTGGATGACAAAATGTAATGAGCTATTAATAAAGTTGGTTCACTTGGTTCTCTATACATTTGTAACAAAATATAAATAAAAAAACATATATATTGACCCAAGAATTAGACTAAATACATGTATTTTTTTACTTATATTTTACCCTGGAGTATCAACTAAAATAACTGTGAGACGTTTACCAATTTCAATTTTTATAAATGATGTGTTATGTTGTGGACTTTGGTGGTTGTTGAGCGTGACAACGAACAACCAGTCTTATGTTTTTGTTTTTTCGCTTGAAATGAAAGGTTTTTCAATTTTAAGATTGACCAAACATTCTGACGTGTATCTCCTTTTCTTATTAAGGTTATTAGTCACTCGTATAACTCAGCTATATTGCTATGCAAGTTAATTAGCTTGCCTCAAGTTCATTATTATCGCATCATTGGAAGGATTAAGCAATTTTACATTTGTTACAGAGATGCTTAATTTTATTTTGGTGCTATAAACAATTATTCCAAATTAAAAAAGTATCTAAGTCGTCTCTTAAGTGCATTTCATATGATAGGTGCAAAAAAAATTAATATGCTAAGACACGAGTTCAAACTTGAGATACACCTCTTTTTCATATTTCGTGTATAAGTTTTGTTTCTAGATTCTTTAGAAAAAAAAATGTGACTAAGCTTGTGCTCATTGATAGTAGTATAGTAAAGGAGTGGTTAATTATTATTCATGTGAGATAACTTAATACAATTACGTATACCATATACCAATACGTGAGAATCATACCTGAGTAACTCGTTAAATAATCTTTTTTGGGTGTAACCATAATGAATTATATCCATCAAATGTCAATATTTGGAGCAAAATTATTACACTAACAATTAAAAAAAAAAAGTAGACTCGATACATTCAACAAGTTTAAAAAACTGTTTAAAAACAAGTTATGCCATATAAATACATTTGTCACTTTCATTCAATTTAAACTCATTTGATATAATCAAATTGTCAAACTTTTCATGCCATTGCTTAGGAGCTTGTTTAAGACCATACAAATATTTATCTAACTTACAGACCTTGTTTTCTTGTCCATGAATTACAAAACCTTCAGGTTGTTCCATATAGATTTCTTCTTCTAGATCACCATTTAAAAATGTTGTTTTAACATCCATTTGGTGTATCACCAAATTATGAATTGCTGCTAGTGAAATGAGTACCGTAATGGATGTTATTCTCGTGACTGGAGAAAAAGTGTCGAAGAAATCTATATTTTCTCTTTGCCTAAAACCTTTGGCTACAAGGCGTGCCTTGTATTTATCAATAGTTCCATCAGGTTTTAATTTCTTTTTTAAAATCCATTTACAACCTATCGACTTGCAACCAGGAGGCAAGTTGTAAGACCCTTAATTTTAAATATTAATTTTTAGAATTATTGTCAAGGGTATTTTAGAAATTTTTGTAAATATTTAATATATGTATGTTTTGAGTGAATATATATATAAAATATTTATTTGGGAAGAGGAATTAAAATTATTGGATGAAGAAGTAAATTAATTTAATTTTAAGTAATTAAATTAATCAAGACCATTAAGTAAGGATTAGTGGCTAATTGCAAGATAATTAAAAGCTGAAAATCAGACATGTGGCAAGTGAGGTGGCACCACAAGAGCTTATATATAGGAGGGAGAAGGATGGTGAAGTCAAAACACCATTCCTTCCTCCTTACTGCCCATATTGCATGTACCAACTCCATCTCCCCCTCCCATTCTGTCTCTTTTCTGCCATTCCCGAATTTAAATTTGAAGAGAGGGAAATTCCTTCAAACACCATTAACTAAAATTCCAACAATCAAACCAGAAAACCCACAATAGTAAAGTTAATCCCCACCTCATTACGAAGCCAAAGAGCCCAGTTTTGCAGCAGCAAACTCAGGGAACAGTTTCGCCGTTTTTAGACGCAGAAAAGGGAACGCAGCAGGAACAAGAGAAATAGTTGAGCACGCTACAAGGGTAAGGGCACCTTCCATCTTTTAGCTGCATTAGGGCCACGAATGTGTGTTATTTCAGTTCTGTTTTTAAAAGAAAAACTGTTTTCGAGAAATGACATTTTGAAAGAAAATGCATTTTGTTGATATGTGATTATCCTGATGGTTATTGCTGGCTGTTTTTCTAATAAAACATGTTGTTTTACTTATGGGTGAAAGCTGGAAAATTTTTGCATGTTATTTTAATGATGATTAAAATGCATGTCATAAAACTGTTTTGAAAATAGTCTTAAAATGCAAAAATGCATTCTGTTGAGGTTTGTTGTTCTGTGATGCTTGCATGTATTTCTGTTGTTGAGAAAACTGAGTGTTTGATGAAGCTGAGTATTTGCATGTCATTCTGCTGTTTTGAGAAAAACTGAGTACTGCATGTTTGCTCTGACGAGTGAGAAAACTGAAATGTTGCATGAGGTTATGATGTTTTGAGAATCTGGATGATTTTGATTCTGGTTGTTTGTGTGATTCTGGTGACATTGATGATTTTGATTCTGGTTGTTTGTGTGATTCTGGTGACATTGATGATTCTGATTCTGGTTGTTTGTGTGATTCTGGTGGTGTTGATGATTTAAAAGGAAAAGGGATTTAAATGAGGGAGGTGTTTTCTAGAAAAATGCAGAATCTGTTTTGTTAAGTGGTTGTTGTCTTTAAAGAAATAGTTTGAAAAAGTGTTGATGTTTCAGGAAGTATTTCACTGGTTTTTCGAAGGTATATTCGAATACAACATGAGCATATTCGAATACAACCTGTCAAGTTCTGTTTTGCCTAAGTTTTCAAAACCTGTATTCGACTACGAGCCCCTGTAGTCGAATACAGAAGAAGGATTTTTGCTTCTGACTAAACCTATGTATTCGACTACGACCATGTCGTATTCGAATACAGAAGTGAAATTTTAACACTGTATTCGCATATGTAGTCGACTACAGGCATGCTGTATTCGACTACAGATTCGAGTTTTTCCAGAAACTCCATTTTCAGCTTTTGTATTCGAATACAAGGAAGCTGTATTCGAATACAGATTCGTGTTTTCCAGATTGCATGTCATCCTAATGTTTGATGAAGCTGAGTATTTGCATGTCATTCTGCTGTTTTGAGAAAAACTGAGTACTGCATGTTTGCTCTGACGAGTGAGAAAACTGAAATGTTGCATGAGGTTATGATGTTTTGAGAATCTAGATGATTTTGATTCTGGTTGTTTGTGTGATTCTGGTGACATTGATGATTTTGATTCTGGTTGTTTGTGTGATTCTGGTGACATTGATGATTCTGATTCTGGTTGTTTGTGTGATTCTGGTGGTGTTGATGATTTAAAAGGAAAAGGGATTTAAATGAGGGAGGTGTTTTCTAGAAAAATGCAGAATCTGTTTTGTTAAGTGGTTGTTGTCTTTAAAGAAATAGTTTGAAAAAGTGTTGATGTTTCAGGAAGTATTTCACTGGTTTTTCGAAGGTATATTCGAATACAACATGAGCATATTCGAATACAACCTGTCATGTTCTGTTTTTCCTAAGTTTTCAAAACCTGTATTCGACTACGAGCCCCTGTAGTCGAATACAGAAGAAGGATTTTTGCTTCTGACTAAACCTATGTATTCGACTACGACCATGTCGTATTCGAATACAAAAGTGAAATTTTAACACTGTATTCGCATCTGTAGTCGACTACAGGCATGCTGTATTCGACTACAGATTCGAGTTTTTCCAGAAACTCCATTTTCAGCTTTTGTATTCGAATACAAGGAAGCTGTATTCGAATACAGATTCGTGTTTTCTAGAAAAATCAATTTTAATCACTGTCATGTGAGTTTTAAAGTATTGAGAAACTTTGAGAAGGATTTAAATGATTTAAAAGAAGTCTGTGAAATGGTTTTAAAGAAGAGAGAAAGATGATTGAAAACTTTTAAGTGACATGGGAGAAAAGGTTGGATTTTTCAAAGGTTGAACTCCTGTATTCGACTACAGTCATGCTGTATTCGAATACAGAATGTTAAAACTGTAGTTCATGCTTCTGTATTCGAATACAGGGGGTCTGTATTCGAATACAGATTCGAATTTTCAAAAAAATTCAAGTTTTAAGAGTGTTTTGAAAACCCTGAGTATTTGGGGGAATATTGGGAATGCTGTAGTGGATCTAAATGGAACTTTTGATGAGATTTTGAAGTAGTGGTGATGAAGTTTTAAAAACTTTAATAATGTAATGAAAGAGGTTGATTTATGCACTGAAATCTGCCTCTGTATTCGAATACCAGAGGGTTGTATTCGAATACAGAGAGTGATTCTATACTGTTTTTAGCTTATGTATTCGAATACAGAAGAGCTGTATTCGAATACAGATTCGTAAATCCCAGAAAAATCCCAGTTTTAAACACTGTGTCAGAATTTTTGAGAGGTGGGGAAAACATTTCAAAGTGTGAATGATTAATTGACTGTTTAATCATGATTGTGATGATGTTAATTCTGACTGTGCTGTTATATTTTAAACATGATGGAAAGCATGAATTTTTGAGTTGCATTCTGTTTCTAGAGAAGTGAAACACCGCATATTCATGCATTGCATAGTCAAGTGGTACCCGCGATGGGCCATAGAGTAATGCGCAACCACGTGCTGATCTGTGAGCGATTGCACGAGTGCTGATCTGTGAGCGATTGCACTAAGTACTGATCTGTGAGCGATTGTACTTTGGTATATAAGTGCTGGTCTGTGAGCGACTGCACTGGTACTGGACTGTGAGCGTCTGTACCCTAAAATGCGCAACCACGTGCTGATCTGTGAGCGATTGCACGAGTGCTGGTCTGTGAGCGACTGCACGAGTGCTGGTCTGTGAGCGACTGCACTAGGTACTGATCTGTGAGCGATTGTACCTTGGTTTATGTCAAACGTGTTGGTCTGTGAGCGACTGCATGAGTGCTGGTCTGTGAGCGACTGCACTGGTGCTGATCTGTGAGCGATTGCACCCTGGTCATGAGGGCCGTTAGATTGTGCTGGTCTGTGGGTGACTGCACCTTGGTGATTCCAAGAAAATTTTGCATGAGCATATAAGCATTACATTGAGGGATTTGACCGATGTGTCACGATTGTTTATATGATGAATGTTGGAAATTAATGTGTGTGAGTGCTGTCCAGAAATTTGAAATTCTGAATTAATGTTTGTGTTTTGTTGACGTGTGTTTGTACTTACCGCATACTTCATAATCATTGATTGCTGTTTTTGGAAAGGCATGAAAGTCATAAATTTTCAAATGAACATTATTATTTTCCTCATCATCATACGTTATACCATGATTAAATTCATTACTGTGTAATATATGCTATGTGAATATATGTTATTTTCGGTTGGTGACCCCTTGCTATTATATTGTGGACTTTGGGCTTTGCCCTCACATGCCTCCCAAACCCCACGCCGCCCGTGGGTACCCGAACGATGGAAACGTCGTTGAATTTCCTTGATCGCTACTCGCGCACTGCTTGGATTTTTGACCCCCTCTCAAGCAGAGCGACTTATACGGGGTGGCTGGAGCGGACAAGTAGGACTGACGGTGTGGAGGACTTCGTAGAGCGTACTCACGCGAGCATAGAGTTTCCCGTGCCTTCTCGTCTGGTGCTAGAGGCACACGGCGTTTTCGACGACGCGGAGGAGTCAGCTGAGAGGGTTGATACGGAGGCCACTGTAGGGATGGTGACTCCCAACCCTGCGATTGGAGGAGAGATACATGAGTCTGATGCAGTAGAGAAGCATGAAGAGCTGAGACCAGTAGCGACTGAGATTTCGGGTCCATCTAGGATTTCCGATGATTGCTACGAGATTTCGGCAACGCCGAAGCAGCCACGAGTGTGTATTGACTTGATTTTTGAGGAGACCGATCCCTCTATGTACGAGGAGGAGGAGGAGGAGGTTACGTCGAAGCGAGCTGCAGAGTCAGAAGAGACTTGCGTGGGATGCGGAGGGAACCCGTGCTACTGCAGCTTCAGCGCATGATCAGTTAGACTTAATGTATTAGGTTTTGGGTTGAAATTGTAATTCATCTTATTTTGGGAATACTGTACTAATTTCCGCTGAACCATGTACTCTGATATTTGCTGTTGATGTATTATGATAATGATATTTTGGGATGTGTTAATGTTTAAAAACTGATTTCCAAGATAAGTACTTAGTGAAAATCCTGATGAAGTATTGAGTTTACGTTCATCGATTTATCTATAACGTACTATTTTACGCAGAACTCTATTTTAATCCTTCTGAAATAATTTTGGGAAAATTTATTTTAATTATTAATTTCAAAAAAAAAAAATGCACCCGCGCTGTGTTTTAAACTCGGGGTGTTACACAAGTCTACTATATGTCAGGTCTTGTTAGATTCTAGGGAATCCATTTCATCGTTTATAGCCTCTTGCCAAAGATCTGCATCCATAGATGACAAGGCTTCTTTGAGATTTGCAAGATCCTCATCTAAATTATAGGCCATATATTCTGGCCCATAATCTTTAGCAACTCTTACTCGTTCGAGTTTCCAATTCACCTTGTTTGTTGCTTTCAACACTTCCTGGCACGAGAGTATGACTTGGTTCGCTGCCCCCACTATTTCTCGATTTGAAAGGGAATTTATTTTCATAGAAGTCAACATCATTTGACTCTATGATCACTTTCGCATTTAGGTCATAAAAACCTATACACTTTACTGTTTACTGCATACCCAATGAATACACATTCATAGGCTCTACTGGCGAGTTTAATTCGCTTGGGATCGGAGATTCTGACATACGCCAGACAGCCCCATGTTCGAAGATAAGACAAGTTTGGTTGTCTTTTCTTTATTATCTCATAAGGAGATGTTTTGCTTATAGATTTTGGAAGTCTATTTAAAACATGAGTCTGATGCAGTAGAGAAGCGTGAAGAGCTGAGACCAGTAGCGACTGAGATTTCGGGTCTATCTAGGATTTCCGATGATTGCTACGAGATTTCGGCACCGCCGAAGCGGCCACGAGTGTGTATTGACTTGACTTCTGAGGAGACCAATCCCTCTATGTACGAGGAGGAGGAGGAGGTTACGTCGAAGCGAGCTGCAGAGTCAGAAGAGACTTGCGTGGGATGCGGAGGGAACCCGTGCTACTGCAGCTTCAGCGCATGATCAGTTAGACTTAATGTATTAGGTTTTGGGTTGAAATTGTAATTCATCTTATTTTGGGAATACTGTACTAATTTCCGCTGAACCATGTACTCTGATATTTGCTGTTGATGTATTATGACAATGATATTTTGGGATGTGTTAATGTTTAAAAACTGATTTCCAAGATAAGTACTTAGTGAAAATCCTGATGAAGTATTGAGTTTACGTTCATCGATTTATCTATAACGTACTATTTTACGCAGAACTTTATTTTAATCCTTCTGAAATAATTTTGGGAAAATTTATTTTAATTATTAATTTCAAAAAAAAAAAAAATGCACCCGCGCTGTGTTTTAAACTCGGGGTGTTACACAAGTCTACTATATGCCAGGTCTTGTTAGATTCTAGGGAATCCATTTCATCGTTTATAGCCTCTTGCCAAAGATCTGCATCCATAGATGACAAGGCTTCTTTGAGATTTGCAAGATCCTCATCTAAATTATAGGCCATATATTCTGGCCCATAATCTTTAGCAACTCTTACTCGTTCGAGTTTCCAATTCACCTTGTTTGTTGCTTTCAACACTTCCTGTCACGAGAGTATGACTTGGTTCGCTGCCCCCACTATTTCTCGATTTGAAAGGGAATTTATTTTCATAGAAGTCAACATCATTTGACTCTATGATCACTTTCGCATTTAGGTCATAAAACCTATACACTTTACTGTTTACTGCATACCCAATGAATACACATTCATAGGCTCTATTGGCGAGTTTAATTCGCTTGGGATCGGAGATTCTGACATACGCCAGACAGCCCCATGTTCGAAGATAAGACAAGTTTGGTTGTCTTTTCTTTATTATCTCATAAGGAGATGTTTTGCTTATAGATTTTGGAAGTTTATTTAAAACATGACAAACAGTCAAAATAATTTTCCCCCACCAATGAGATGCAGCACCAGAGTTAAGCATAATAGCAACAACAAGTTCAGTCAAAGTCTTATTCTTTCTTTCAGCTTTACCATTTATTTCAGATGAATAAGGTGTTGTGGTTTCATGTATGATTCCTTGAGTTTTATAAAACTCATTAAATAAACTAGAATCATATTTTGTTCATCTATCACTACGAAACCTCTTAATCTTTTTACTAAATTGATTTTCTATTTCAGTAAAAAAGATTTTAAACATATCAATCGCATCACTTTTATTTTTCATTAGATATACAAAGGTATAGTCAGAGCAATCGTCAATAAAAGTAATAAAATAAGCACTCGTCATTTAATGATAACTTTGGAATTAAGCATAAGTTATTTAAATTTGCAATCACACGTTTGTTCACATGACAAAGTCTAGCATGTCAAATATTAAAATCACACAACATGTAAGTAGAATGAGACATTTTATTTAT
This sequence comes from Cicer cuneatum, assembly GCA_037974295.1. Taxonomy (NCBI): domain Eukaryota; kingdom Viridiplantae; phylum Streptophyta; class Magnoliopsida; order Fabales; family Fabaceae; genus Cicer; species Cicer cuneatum. The sequence goes on from JBBPBO010000001.1 coordinate 13,772,568, forward strand.
TTCAACATTTAATTTAAACATGTCATCAATAGCGTACCCTTTCCCAACAAAAAATTACGCCCTCAGTATGGCATCACACTAAAATCGTGTTCTCGCCCCTTCACAAAATTAGGATACCCCTTAGGGCACACCCTAAGTGTCATACCTCCACCTAATAAACACTACTAGAATGTGTAATCCCTCCTATGTGGGACCTATTTTTTCAATTCACAAACTAGCTCTTTTGTTCCTCATTTCCAACAATTACGTATACCATATACCAATACGTGAGAATCATACCTCAGTAACTCATTAAATAATTTTTTTTTGGTGTAACCATAATGAATTATATCCATCAAATGTCAATATTTAGAGCAAAATTATTACACTAATAATTAAAAAGAAGAAGAAGTAGACTCGATACATTCAACAAAATATTAGTAATTTGAAGTCCAAGCATTATTAACAGCTTTTCAATTTTTACTGGTTGTTGAGTATAAAACGAGCCATGCGACAAAATTACTGTGATCATTCATCACAAGTAGAGAATGGTTACAAATCAGAAAGAAGCATCAATGTGAAAGCTAGAAACAGAAATGCTACACAAGTGATTAGAAGTAGTACAAGAAGTTGCTTAAAATAGAATGATTAACTGTTTATCACATAAATGGCTTACATTGATACTACAACATTCTCAACTCTCATCAGCCAGATCAGGCTCCAGCTTCAAATTCAAATTTAGAGTATGAAGTCGGTGAATGAATCTCCTACTGTCTTTGCACTAAGAAACATTTTGAATACCATATTTTTGTGGGGAATACATACACAATACAAAATTATATAATCTCATTACAAAGAAATTGATGATCTTCTATACTCCGTGAGGTTTACATAGAAACCTCGACTTAAAATAGCGAACAATATTATATAATACAAAAATATTGAAAACCATATCACTAAAGCATTGAAACTATGAGTTGAAATACCCGGTTAAAAAATATCAGGACATAGCTACAGAATTGTCAATGAAATAGCAGCAGAACGAAGTTTTACACCGTCAGTGTCCCACTTGGACTGTGGTGCAGTTGCGCCAGCAATAATAGCCTATTAATAAAATGACAAGATAATTTACTTTTCTGTATTTTATGTTCTTACAAATATAGCAAAAGTTGGTGACCTATGATATGTTTCTGGCATTGCATACCCAACGTGATATGGATGGATTAGTAAAATGCATAGTGACAAACCTTTCCACTTCTTACGCCTGCCATCAATGCTAAGTGCTGCTCATCTTTACCAAATTCATAGAAATAGTAAGTCCTGAAATTAAAAAGTCCACAATGCTTCAGAGTTTGGTGCAACAGAAAAATTGCTTACAAAGTTTTCTATGCTAGCATTATTTATAGGCCAGACCTTCTATTCTTGGATAACTTGTTTCCTTGTTTTGAAAAAAATAATAATAAAAAAGAATAAAGAAAAAAAAAACTATAATTTGTATTTTGTCCTCAGAAATAGTTCAAGTCAGTTGCAATTTGCATATGAGCTTACCTAAAACCATCTTCTTCCTTAATTTTTATTGATCTTGCTGAGTAAAGAGTTGACCCTCCTGCATGTACATCGTGGGCAAAATGAGACACCAAAACCAAGAACTAGGAGTAAACAGAAAGAGTAATGAAAGTAATCATATCATTTACTCAATTGAATGTTGGTAAATAACAACGTATTCTATACCATAAAAATAAACATAGAACAAAATTAACTTCATTGAAAATCTACAAAATTGTGCAGAAATTAAAACATAATTGCACCTGGAACAAATAATTTTGCCGCTTCCTTCAAGGAGCCTAAACCAGTTATATCCTGAGCCTACTACAATTAAGAAAATGTAAGTTCCTTGACCTTATATCAAGAATAAAAAATAGGACAACTGGGTCTAATCTATGTTACAGTGACTTGAGGCACAAAAGCCCAATAAAGAGAGACAGAAAAGATACAAGTTATACAATACAGTACAAAATCTAAGGCCGAGCCTGTGCAGACACATCACATTGACTGGGTGAAAATTGTATGCCCTACAGACATATAATGGAGGGTGAATATTTTTATGCGTGTGAGTAAAATGAAATGCCCTTGACTGATTACCTCTAAGAAGGTGATTTTAAGTTGACTGGTTGGCCGAGTAATAACATTCAGAACCGCATATCTGTTACAATTATGGACGAGATGCTTATATTTTTTCCTTCTAAACATACATGTAAGTGCATAATAAGAAAGTAGAAAGTTAGGAGTTTGATAAAACAAATTATTACCCATCTGAAGATACAAACCGTGCTACGACTTTCTTCTCCTTTGCCCTGTCTCCATAAAGAGACATTCCAGCACTAAAATCCTACAAGCAAATGAAAAATAAGCTCACTATACTGAAAATTCATAATGCTTCAATGCGACTTTTGTAAGATGCAAGTTCTTAAAAGTGAATCCCAAAGGTTCATTAGACAGATCAATCAGCTATATATAGCTGCTACGCTCATCTTGTTCAGTTAGTTGCTGTTGTTAGATTTCTATCATTAGGTTGCAGCTAGTCGATGTTAGCTTTCTGGTAATTGACGTTGGTTAGTAAATTTCGCACCAGTTAGCTGACAGGCATATCTGTATAAGCCTTCTCATTATCACAATTCAATAATAATTTGTTTTTTCCTTCTCCCTCGAAGTTTCATTAGTCTACATTCTTATATGGTATCAGACGTGTTTCCATAGCTTCTATTCGTACACTCTACAACTTTCAATCTTCTAAACCTTTTTTTGATTATCAGCAATGGGGAATCAAAGCAGTCTTTTCTTTTTGTATGCCTTTAACAACTGTGGCTCGTACTTGTGTCTCAACTACAATTCTCGGAGGAGAGCCGTGTGCATGGAATCACAGCCAGGAACAAATTGTGTTTCATTAATCGTGCTCACATGAAGTATGCTATGATTCCTTATTGGGGATCTGAATGAGTCCTTTGCACAAATTCACGACTAATTCCAATTTCCAACTAACTGTGACTAAATTTAGCTTCGTTGAATGCAATTTGTCATTCTTGTGTCCAACTGACCCGACATGATACTGATACATGTGTTAATGTAAATGTCCGTACTTGTCCTTCATAGGCCATTACTAAACACCATAGACACTTGAAGTTTCTATTTACTACACATTTCACAGATTAGTTTTAATTATAACTTTCTAAATTGCATTTCACAAACTTGAAGAGATAAGAATTGACAAATTAAAAACTAAATAACACGCATGAAAATGTTTTAGGAAATTATAATTAAAAATGGAGAGAACAAAGGGTGCTCCTCCTAGTCCTGACAAATTGAAAAGCTATAAACAACTGAATGAACGCAGAGAAGAATAGTTATAGTAATAGTAAGAAGAGTTTGTGAATGTACCTCAGGTTCCAAGACATCCTGAAACTGTGGTGGAATTCGAATAGCAAAGCCATCGCCATAAAATCGGAACCAAGAATTGGTATTTTCAATGGAAGAAAGAAGTGATGAGGATGAAAGAGCAGGTGGGAGTTGAGGAGTTAGGGAAATGCCAAAGCAGAGCAAAGAAGTTTGAAGAATGAAGTGCCTTTTGGAGGTAGGGTTGAGATTGAGAGCAGAAATGATGGGTTTTGAGGTGAAAGAAATGAAGGGTTTGGTATTGGCAATGCCAAAATTGGATAAAAGAATGGCCATCAAAGAAGGAAGAGCGTCCAGATAATTATCATCACTTTTTTAATATAGTGTAGTGTAGTGTACCACTATTACATTTAAGCTACTTTTGGAGTATGTTCAACTCTTTAGGTAGGATGGTAACTATTATAACAGTTTCATAATTATATATTTTAAAAAAGAGCTTAATTAAGCATATAAAAAAAAAAAGAGCTTAATTAAGCAGGGGAAAATTGTAGCATATCAAAGATCCACATGGCAATATACGTTATCCACTTCCAAACACAGCCAAAAAATTGAGACCACTCAAAATCTGAACCAAATGAGAGAACATGAGACTGATGTGAAACAGAGGAAGTTCAACTTTCCTCATTCCAATCCTTCCTTATCTTCCTCATGGGAACCCTTTTTCCTCCAAACTCACTCTCTCCACTCCTCAACATCAAATCTTCACTTTCCCTCCAACCCAAATCAAACTCTCTCTTTTCCTGCAAACCCATTGTTTCCAATCTCAAAAAGAATCAAACTTTATCACTCAAACCACCATCCCTTCCTTCATCCATAACATGGTTCACTCATGCTCAACAGGGTCTTGCAGCTTTAGCTATTACTTTAGCACTTAACTTTAGCCCAATTCTGCTTAGTGGCAATGCATTGGCTTCTGAATTTGATGTGCTTAATGAGGGTCCACCTAAGGAATCTTATGTGGTTGATGATGCTGGAGTTCTTAGTAGGGTCACTAAGTCTGATTTGAAACGGTTGTTGTCTGATTTGGAATCAAGGAAGAACTTTCACATCAATTTTATTACACTTAGAAAACTCACGGTTAGTTACACAACCATATGTCATTGAATTGAGGTGTTGGTTTTATATGCGTTGTTTGTTGTTGTTCACCATAAATAATAAAATGCTTGATTGTTTTTTTAGTTAAATTTCAATTTAATATTATTAAGAGATATTGACCGTTAGTGTAAAGTTGTTTTCCCTCTACACCGACAACCAATTACCATTGTTAGAACATGGTTCAAAAGAATATAGATATGAAAAAACTTAATCAAAAGAACACACGAGATTTAATCACGAAGTTTGGCTAATCTTCGACTGTAGAGTAGCTGCACTACCTATATATTATGATTTAAGCTTAAGGTTACAAATTACAAGTGTTTAAATACTATTGCTCCCCACACCCCCAACAAACCTTTGGGCCAAGCCCAAAGACAAACAACTTGTCCACTTATCGGTAAATTATGAGTCATGCTCAACAACAAATCACCAATTGGTCATATCCACTAATATAAAATGATAATCAGAAAAAATCCAAGTTGCTAAAAATCCAATTTATATTATATACATTTTTAAAATAGTTTAAATAGACAATCTATGTGTTGAATTGTAATCGGAAAACAGTAAAAACAATACACAAGTAACTCTCCATCAATAAACTTTTAAAATGGTGCAAAACAAAAATGCTGAATATTTTGATGATGTGGTTGGTTTTGGTTGCAGAGTAAAGCCGATGCCTTTGAGTATGCTGACCAAATTTTGGAGCGTTGGTATCCTTCTGTGGAAGAGGGCAATGATAAGGGTGTTGTGGTTCTTGTAACAAGTCAAAAAGAAGGAGCAGTTACTGGTGGACCTGCTTTTGTCCAAGCCGTAGGAGAAAATATCCTTGATGCTACCGTTGCAGAGAACCTTCCAGGTACTTCCTTGTGGCTAGTGAATATGGACTCTATTGTTTTCTGGCGCATGTACTTTTTGAATCACATAAGAACTTAATTGTCATGATTGTGTTTTTCTCTTTTAAACATAACAGTAGGAGGAGTGATCCTTGTTGTTACTTCCTACCGTTTGATTTATCTATCACCTAATGGTTTAAGAGGATTTACAACATTGGCTTGGAGTTTTTTTTTTCTTACTGAAAAATATGGCGTGTGAATCACTGAATTGTTGATTTTCATCTGTTCCTTTTCTTTGGATAGGCAAATGTTAGTATATTAATTGTTATGTTAACATTTTTTCTTTCTCCAGGGTTTGAACCCTTAGCTCAAACCAGTAAACTGTGTAGGAATCATCTTTGATATGAATATGGCCGTAACATGTCATGCATTGAGTATTGAGGTGAGTTTGTGCCGTATAAAGGGCATTACAGCATGCAAGATCGCAAACACTCCAACACTCAATGATCACGATGACCATATCGATAATGACAGATATGTTTCCATTTTTGGAAATAAACACATGATAATCCCTTTTTAGCTATCACAGAAAGCATATGGTCCCTAACTGTTTAAGTTGATGTTTGTAATCATTTTTTCAGGGCCCAATACTACTCATATCTGATTTTTTATATGCAGTATTGGCTACGGATGAGAAGTACAACGAAGCTATTTATAGCACAGCTAAACGACTAGTTGCTGCCATTGACGGGCTTCCAGATCCTGGTGGGCCCGCAGTTAAAGACGATAAGCGTGAGTCTAACTTCAAAACCAAGGAAGAGACAGATGAGAAACGCGGACAATTCTCTCTAGTAGTTGGAGGTTTGTTGGTTGTTGCATTCGTTGTTCCTATGTTACAATACTTTGCTTATGTAGCCAAAAAGTAAAGGAATGGTTATTATACAACTAGATCTGTCTTCCAAATTATCACTATTTAAATTCAGATGTATAATCTGCAGTTGTAACCTTGCTCATGTTACAATTGGGTTTGAGAAAGCTGACAAATAAGATCAGATTTTTTTGGCATGTAAATGTAATTCCAAAATATGTATGTTGGACTATTTTTATATGCCAAATTTTATGAACTCGATTCTGACATTTATCGATTGTCAGAACAAGGGTTTATGTTATCATGCGTTGTGTGTCATACAACTCTTATCAAGCATAAAACTTTGATAAGAGAAGTTTAAGAAAATAAAAGCAACTTAGTAAACTGAAAAAGAAAATATGTTATACCAAATGCTATGCTCAAACAATTTCCAAATGAATTTACAATCATCAAGAACATCCTAATATTCTACTGTTAGGTAAATTTTATTTGAAACTAGCATAGATAGAATAAAATTATTACAACAATAATTAGACTGAATTAGAACTTGAGCTAGAGAAGGAATGACATTTTTTCTGACAAATGAGTGTTGGAGTAATTTCCAGTTAGAATTTGTGATGCGACATATTGATTAGCAGCCTTAGTGTAATGAATCCCGTCCCAGTTTACATACACACTACTATCATTGCAACCTTTTGCTGTAATTGTGGTCCCATTCAAGACCTTTGTTAGTCCACAAGAAACACGACTGTCATAGTTCAACGGCGGACCACCATATCCGCAGCAAGCCATAATCGGTTGTTCAAACCCTGCAAACAAATAATCACAGAAATTTAATATGTCAGAAAGGAAAATGACTTGAACTGCAATAATAGATGTGAATTTAACAGAATCTGCAGGACACATGATGCTTAAGGCATTCGTGCTAGAAATTCAAAATCTACAGAAATTAACCTCCAAAACTCTTGGAAACATTGTATACAAAAAAAAAAAAAGAAGTTCATAATATGTTTAATTTTGATGAGACAATAATGAAATTTTGCTAGTTATACTTACCATGTTTTGAGTAGTTTGCAATGAGGTCTAATCTTATGGTATAGATATCAACATAAGTGACATTTACATCTAGATACTGGCCCTGCAATTTGCTGCAGAAAGCTTGCAATTGTTGATTAAAGATTTTAGCAGCTTGGTTGTGTAAACTAACACATCCTAGTTCATCAATATTTGATTGATTAGTGCCAAATTTGGCAACATTCTGAGCCAAGCATCCGAGGGGACCCGTGTTATGTATCCAAAAATTCCTAGCGCCATGGTCATATAGTCTCTAACGCACAAATAAGAGAGTGAGTGTTAATTTCAGCAAAACTATTTCACTTTTGTTGATTATAACCCTTTTTCTTTCAGTTACACCCAAATAGGCTACACGAACTCAATTCACGTATCCTACGGAAACTTACTTTACTATGCATGTAAATTTAATTTTACGTGAATTCAGTTCATGCAAGTAACCTATATGGGTGTAACTAGAAAAAACATATGTTTGACTAGCAACACTGAAACTATTTTTATATTCTGGAATTTAATCATTCTTTCTTTAGGATAAAATGTTTTGAATTAAAAAAAAAAAGAAGTCCCAATTCATTGTTTTTTGCTAGACACAGTGACACTAACCTGTATTCCAGTTTCAAATTCCAATAGAATTGTTGGAATTGATGAAAGTATTTGGTCCAAGCTTTTTGAATAAAATGCACCAGCAAGATCATTCTGGCCTATGTCAAAAATGTATAACCCCTTCTGGAAATAATCTTCAGCGGGATATATTCATCAAATTTCTTGCCTGAAACATTATTGTGATAAATTTTCCTTCACATGAACAAATTAGATAACAACAAGCAAACTTGAAGTAATGTTAAGATGTTTGAAGTAATTGATCATATATACCTGCAAGCAATTTAAGAACCCGAGCTCTGAATAGCAGAAACTGATTTACCTCAACTCCAAAGCCGAATGGACTTATCGACGATGCAATTGCTGGAAGGATAGTTGAACCTGCTGCTGCAAAGTTGCATCCTTGATGGAAATTTGGTAAACCCACTGAATTCAAATAGGGATTTAAGAATGGCAAGTCTATTGCATCCACTGCAACAATAAACCAAAATCACCTGTAACTATCATGAGAATGCAACTCTTCCTTCTTATATTTTCAAACACCTTAGTTAAGGAACCTCACAATGTTGTCCTTAGTTAAAAGACATATCACTGCGTTAAGGAAACCAATGTTTATAAACTTCTTGTAGTTTGATTCTCAAACAATGCGAGACTTCAATTTTTGGTGTCTAAAACATATAATAATTATAATACTACAAGTACATGTTTGTTTTCCTAGTAGAATTAACACCATCACACATTAATATGAAAGCTACAACCTGTAGCTTTTGTAAAATCAGTGTCAAATGATTTTGGAATGTGAAAACTATGTTTCTAACGCAATTCTAAACATTGGCTAAGAAATTTTCATGAAAAGGATTAGAAATTTACTTAAGAAGTCAAGTATGAGACGGCCATTGCAGAACCTCCCAGATGGAGTTTTGAAGTAATCTTGTCCATTAGGTGGGGAGAGTTGAATGCCCAACCCCGCAACAAGTTCACCTGTATCTGAATTTGAATCACCAAAGTTGAAAACAGCTGGGTAGCTGAACTCAACCGAATTCGCAACAACCATACATATGCAAAATAACACAAGTTGAAAAGCAGCAACATACTTAGAAGCCATGTCACTGAACTCTCAGTTCTTTGTTGTGTGCAATACAGCTAAATAGTAGTGACTTAGAAAGCAAGTGAATTTAAAAAAGGAAACGGTTCCTTTTGGTTTGCATTTCCATGCTATGTGGTTTAAGAAAGAAACAAGATATATCTTGCATTTGGATGCATGGTTTGCGTGCATTTTGTCTTCACTTGTCACTTGCATATCCACAACACTCTATTGTCTCCCCGTGAACCTTTTTAATTTGGCAATTAGACCTGCTATGCCACTACACTGTATTATCTTCTGTTTTTATTTATTTATTATTATTTAATTAATTTTGTACACCACATGAGCAGATTAATATAATATATTAAAATAAACACCCAAAATATTTTGTTGACACAACACATCTTTATATGTCATATAACACAAATTTTTCCATATCATTTAATAGTAAGATGTGATACCTCTAGAATTTATTCATTTTTTACTCCTTAATTCTACTAATTTTTTTTGTCTAAATCTCTGTAATTAAAAAATCAACAATAAAAAATATAATTCTCATTACAAATTTTTAATTGTCATTTACTTTTTTAATTCATGAATATAAATACATCACAATATTTTAATTACATTTTAATAATTAAAACATAGCAACCATAAATTACCACAAAATATATAAAAACATAATCATCACATATTAAAAATCAATAATTAAAATTATGTATAAACAATCTAATGAAGTTTAACTTAAAATAAATAAAAAATATTAAAACATAGTCATTTAAATTAGTGGCAAAGGACATTTTTAAAAAATAAAAATGTTAAATTATATATTTAATATTTTCAAAGTAATATACATTATGTATTTATTTTTATCTTATTAGTACTTGGATACATATTTTATTCCTTTAATACAAAAAAAAAGTATTTAATTAAAATCAGAACATAGTTTCAATTAACGGCAAAAATAATCAAAATCATATAGGATGTCTTATCTTTCTCATTATTATTTCGTGTTTTTGTCATAAAAAAATAATACTTTGAGTTTGTTCATTATATACACTTTTCAAAAAGGATAATTAAATCAAAATATTTTTGAAAGAAATATGTGGCATAACACCTCTAATTAAGAATTAAATATCGGAAATTTAAGTGGAAATGAGACATAAAACATAACATATAAGAAATAATAATTCATTCAATTAGTTAAAAATAAATAAATAAATAATACTCAAGATAAAAAAGTAAAACAAACATAAAAATAACGATCCTATAAAAAGTAAAACCAATGCTTATAAATATATTTCAAATCAATGCTTGTAAAATATATATTTTATTTTTTATAGGAATAAAGTATTCTATAATAATTGAATATTTAAAACAAAATAAAATGTATACAAACAATCACTCATATTTTTTTAATAATATTTTTAGAGTGAAAATCACATATTTTATTTTAATCTTTTTAATTGTATATACAAATAATCACTTGTATTTTTTAATCATATAGTTTAGAGCAAAAATCACTTATTTTATTGTAAATTTCTCAATTGTTTTCATTCCATTTATTCTTTTGTAATACAATTATTATTCTTATAAACTAAAAAACTTATAAATATTGAAACTTTTTTCTTATCATATTGATATATTTATACACCATAAATATCACATTTAAATTTTTATTATATTAAAAAAAAATTTTGCAAATTACAGACGTAACAGATTATATTCTAATTACAAAATAGATATCTGATCGATGTCTCCTTAGAAGACATATTAAGATGGCTACAATACAACACAAGCGCTTGTGCCAATGGCCTAGCCAGTAGCAAAAACTGTCCATTACAAAACAAAAATAGATTCATCAATTGTTAACAGGTTCATTTGAAGCGAAAACAGACAAGCATATATTACAAATAAATACGTAGCTGTTTCAGAAACTCGAATTTGACAATAGCAAATTCAGTATCTGTTTCCGGCTAGTGGATAGCCAGTTGTATATTTTCTTGTGCCAGAAGTTAACTTTATACAAAAAAATGAAGAGGGGAATAAAATTAACGATAAAAATGAATTAGCTAGGTCTACTTATACCATGTATCTCAAATACTAGAGAATCAAGGACATACTGGAGTGGGTGCTTGTATTAGCTAGGGGCGGAAATGAAGTTTTCCATGTTGCTACCACCTATACTCTTCCTTAATGTCTGTCGGTATTATTTGGAGAAACAACTGCTTTACTGTATGCTTTGCAATGGATTGTATTCATATGATCAAAAATGTGGTATAAAATGCTATCAACAAAAAAATTCCAATTAAATATCTAATGATCAAAATGTTAGTAAGTTTAGCCCATGATATTATAATAGTAAGAATTATTTTGATCGAAAATTGTATGTTTTATGAATTTTTATGATAGAAAATTATATCTTTCAAAAACAATTTTGATGATTCGAGGACTAATTTGTGTTTTTTTCTGAGTCAGAGACTAAAATAATTGTGTCCTATACTTTCAGAAACTAAAATGATAGTTTATCCGAAGTTATTCACATAAGTAACTCCAATATTTTAGAGATAAGTATTATAGTTGAAGATTGTTAAATAATTATTTCTAGTCATTCTAATTTTGAAGTGAGGTTTGTTAGGAGACAAATGAATTAGATTGTTCACTGGTTATCTTGAGCATATGTGCTCACAATTACACCTCAAATTTATTATCATTCTCCTCCTTGTGCTTGTAACGCTCGTTTGATTATTAATAAAATACAATGATTTTTTTTCCTCATAAAAGAAGTTAAATTTCATAAAAATATTGTTTTTTACATCAAAATTCCATATAAATATTGGAGTAGACCACTACTTTATGTCATGAAATTATAAATGTTACTCAATTTGAGAAATTAAATTTACAAAATATCAAATTGTTCTTTCAAATTGTTTCCGTAGACAAAAAGCTCCCTAAATATAGTCGAGGAATTAACATTTTGTCTGACTTTAGACAACTTGATATTTTATAAATTTGAAGTCTGAAATTAACCCTTACAATTTCATGGGATACTCCTCATCATATAAGGGGTATAAGTGTCTCAATTCTGATAGAAGAATCTATATCTCAAAAGATGTTTTATTCAATGAAACAAAGTTTCTTTACCCTGAACTATTCTCCAAACCCTCCACTTCATCACAAGCACCATCCACTTCATCATCATCATGGTTGCCTCTACAAGTAACACAACTCCTGCCTCCCCATCAAATTGCTACAAACTACATTATTAATAATGCATATCCACCTACTTCTGGTAATTCACCAACTCTAAACTCACCTTTAGGCTTTTCTTCATCACACATGTCTCCTCCCACCCCTGATTCAGATTCAAACCCTGTAGCACCTAGACATGTAACTCTCTCTCCCACCCCTAGTTCAGATTCTAGGCCAACAGCTCCTGCAACTAATTTTGTCCCCATCAGAGTTCATCCTCAGAAATACGCATTTTGTGCAAAAAAGATCTAAAAATGTCATTGTCAAGCTAAAATTGCACCCCACTTTGCTCCTCACACACCTAGAACCTACCATTGTCCAACAGGCACTTGCTGCCCCACAATGGTTGGCAGCAATGAAAACAGAGTATGTTGCTCTCATTCAGAACAACACTTGGTACCTAGTCACTCCACCCCCTAATTGTAAACCTACAGAGTGTAAGTGGGTGTTTAGAATTAAAGAGAATCATGATGGATCAATCAATAAGTATAAGGCACGCCTTGTGGTAAAAGAATTTCATTAGCAAATTGGTTCTGACTTCATTGAAATGTTCTCTCTAGTAGTAAAACCAATCATTGTGCGTACTGTGCTCACAATTGCAGTGTCCAACAACTAGCCTATTCAACAAATTGATGTGAGTAATGCCTTTTTAAATTGGGGTTTTAGAAGAAGAAGTATCCATGGTGCAACCTCTAGGTTTTGAGTCTCAAGACAAAAACTTGGTGTGTAAGCTCGACAAAGCTTTGTATGGACTAAAACAGACCTCAAGGGCCTGGTTTGACAGACTCAAAGGAACCCTCATTCAGGATGGCTTCAGTGCCAACAAATGTGACCCCAACCTCTTCATTATACGTTCCACCTCGTGTACATTAATGGAATTTGTTTATGTTGATGATATCATCCTTACCGGGAGTTCCCTAACTCAGATTCAACAAATTATTACCAAGTTGAACTCTGGATTTGCACTAAAACAACTGGGAAATTTGGACTATTTCCTTGGAATTGAGGTGACTCACTTACCAAATGGCTTTTTACTTCTTTCCCAATCCAAATACATATGTGACTTACTTGCCAAGGTACATATGGGGAATGCTAACACTTATGGTGTCCAACAACAAACTCTCGAGATTTGGCTTTGTTAATGTGCTAGACCCAACTCAGTTTCGTTCTTCTGTTGGAGCATTGTAGTATGCAACTATCACCAAACTAGAGATATCATTCTCTGTTAATAAAGTATGTCAGTTTCTGTCTCAACCTCTTGAAGATCACTAGAAGGCGGTCAAAAGGATTATGTGTTATCTAAGCGACACCCTGCATTATGGTCTTCTTCTTTAGGCAACACCTATGCATCCACCTCTGTCTCTAATAGGCTTTATGATGCAGATTGGGCATCAGATCCTAATGATCGTAGGTTCACCTTAGGGGCTTGTATATATCTTGGTCCTAATCTCATCTCTTGGTGGTCCAAGAAACAACCTCTAGTAGCACGCTCAACAATAAAGGCAAAGTATAGAAGTTTGGCACAACTTGCAACATAAATCCTTTGGATACATTCAGTATTAAGTGAGCTTCATTGCAAGTTCAAAAATCCTCAACTCCTATGTGAGATAACTTAAGCACAATCTCTTTTTCATATAACTCAACTCTCCACAACCGAACCAAACACATAGAACTTGACATCTTCTTCATTAAAGAAAAGGTGCTGAACAAAAGCCTCATTGTCTCTCATGTTCCAGCTCAAGACCAATAGGAAAATGCATTAACAAAACCTCTTCATGCCACCAAGTTTGTAACTCTCCGTGGTAAACTCAGAGTGTTTGATAAACACACATTTTAGTGAAACCACCCTCAAGTTCTAAAGGGGGAACATTATAAAATATATATTGCACATATGTAAAAGCAAAATAGCTTGATGCCTCTAGAATATTCTGTTATAGTTTGTTAGATTCAATTTAGAGTTTGTTACAATGATCTTTACCTATAAATAAAGACCACACCATTGTAATCACAATTCAACTTTTAATAGAATTCAGATTTACAATTACATCAACTTCTCTCAATTCTTTATCTCATTTACTTCCTTCAATTAACAATTTCAACAATGGTGACTTACTGATTGATGCAATACAGTTTGAAAGTATAATTCTAAAAAGGGTTATTTTAAAAAAGAAAATCGTCGGGGTGAGGTGTATTAAAAAATAGTTATGCAAATAGCAACTCCTTATAAAATGGTACAAGTGGTCGGGCCTACAGTTTCGCAGGCCCAATAAATTCCACATTCATTTCTATTATATTTTCTAACGACGTTGAAGGCTTAAACGTTAAACCCTGGAAAACCAGAAACCTGCAATTGTTACTTCCGTGTTATAAACTTGAATCAATCAATTAATCAATCTTCTTTCATCCCTAATCAGCTAGTAGCAGCAACTGTAATGTTTAAGCATCGAAGTTGAATATGATGTCTTTGAAACGCTTACAATTAGTTCGCACACTCTATCGTTCATCTCAGATTCGAGAAGATTCTTTATCGTATCTGTGAGTAACAACACTACCTTGCTCGTTCTCACAATATAAAATCGAATTTCATACTTTTTTCAGTTTGAAATGAATTGCATTATGCAAATTTTCTCTTACTTTTTGATTGCGCTGTGTTGAACTTTGAATTTCAGGCTTGGTAGCTGTAGGAGCTATTCAAATGCTTTATCAAATGGTAATCTCTTTCAATATAGATTCTTTTATTTGGCTGCGAATGTGAATTGCCCTTCAACCTTACTGTGATTTCTGCTTGATCAGGTTCTCACGGTAGTTTTAAGAGCTTCCATCCTAATTTGTTTAAAGGCAACGATGGGTTTTCATTTTCCTTGGATAGTGTTAAAACTTTGACACTTCGATCTACAATGGTAAATCATGTTATTGAAAAATATAAATTTACAATAAGCACTTCTGAGGTTGTTTGGGATAGTTTATGGAAACAGTTTATGACATTGCCCATAAACTGTTTTCATCTAGTTTTCCTAAACTTTCTGGGATGGCTTATGAAAACAGCTTATAGTTTATATAAAAATGGTTTACCTTTACCATGTATTATAAAAATAGAGTATACACAAACGCATGTTATAAGTGTTTGTCCATTCAGATCCTGTGCTGTTTTAAGATTCAATACTGTGATTTTTAGCTTTTGGGGATTTGGATTTGGCTTTCTGATTTTTGTGTTTGTTGAAATGTCTTTCTTAGGCTGCTAAATTGTCCATTTTCATGAACGATAGAAGGATGGCAACTACTATAGCTAAAGCCCCCTCTGCACAAGCGCGCCATGTGGTAGACTCTCTTAAAATTTCTTCTCTTTTTATAATAATAATGATAAGGTGTTTTCGATTTCAATTATTCTTCTTCGCTATAGTATACTATCTACATTATACCCAATGTGTACTTTTTGTATTGGATTAATAAAATTTACAGGATGATTTTTGTTGTGTGGAGGATGGTACCTGTTTTCTTTGGAGCTCTGCTCATCTAATTTTTATGCTTAAAGTTCTTAGTAGTTATGGATTAGGGAGATGTTAATGGCGATGCTGTGATGTTTTCAGTTGAATTTTTACTACATCTCATTATCCCTCATCATACCATTCTCGTTGTACTGGATATATACTCTCTCCATTCCAAAAGCCAAAATAACTAGTATTCGACCATTTCACATAGATTAAAAAAAATGATGAATGAAAGAGAGAGTGGTAATTTTACTTAATTATCGTTATTAATCATTTGTATGTTCTATTTATCATAATTGCAAAATGTAGAATAATAAATTGGGAGTGATGCACATAATATTAATTAGAGGGTACTATTGGAAAAAATTAATTAAAACTGTATTGGAAACTAAAAGTGATTGTCTTTTTGGAGCAATTTATGTTTGCAAATATGATAGTTATTGTGGGACAGAGGGAGTACCATTTATTTTATTATATTTGAATTGAATTACTAAATTTAATATTTCATGTTTCCTTTCTGTTCAAAATTGCCAATTGAAGTGAAGGGTTTATTCAAACAACAAGGAGTTTTTTCTACTCTTCAACTAGAGGAAGAGTGGAACCTAAGATACACAATTCATGGCTACAATTAAGGAATCAAAAAGTTTTTTTTATCATTCAAATACTCTGAAACGTTTTAAATATATTTATAGCATACTAGCATTTTAAATCGAAGACCACATGAGAAGCTTCTGTGTTTTTAAATGCATGGTAAAGTAGAAATGCTAGATGTAAGTACATGCACCATATATGTGTGTTGTGCTCTGAAACATTCTTCCAGAGTTAAGGATTTAGATAGACAAAAGTAATACTCTTTAATTGCTTTGTCATTATAAAATATTAAATTATAATTTTGTAATACTCTTTAAAAGATAAAACAAATAAAATCAATCTAGGTAGCTGCCTGTGATATTTTTATTTACAGAACAGGTATTAGTATACATGCTTTATTGACTTATCATTACTGCAGGGAACACAAATAGCCATGCCAAGTCCTGGATTTATCTATGAACCTTACAAACCTCGTGAGAAAATCCCATTTTGGCAAAGGTTAGGTGCCAGTGGTTTTGTACGTCCATGTATTTTAGCTTCTTATCTTTATTATACTTTCCTTCCTCTAAGCAGCCTAAAAAAAAAATAATGCCATATATTGTTATGTATGATTCTTTTCCTTTAAATTTAAGTTTGCATATCTTTTTGTGGCATTTATTTAACATGAAAGCAGTTTCTGTGATGTTGCATCTACATAGAATTATTTACATCTTTTTAAGGTATTTTCTTCCACCAATTTGATGTGTCTTCAACACTTGTATTATAGCATTACTACATATATACTATTATGATTATGCATCCTTGTCTTTTCTATAATTTCTATGATATTTGCTGTATCAGGTGGTTCACTAGAAGTGGTTGGAGAAGAACGAAAAACGACATAATTATAGAGGTAATGATGCTTATAACTTATGTTACTTTCTGTTTGCATTATCTCCCTATTTTGGAACCTAACTATTTCTATGCAATGATTTATATCTTGGAGAATTGTAGCATATTGTTTCTCTAAATAATCTTCTTCTATTATAGAAAATAAAATTAAAGTCATGTAGAAAGTACTGAATCAGGACAATAACAATGGCCCTTTCCTCTATGGTTGTTATCAGATGCCTTAATCAAATTTTGGTTTTTGCTCTGCTACAGCTCAAAAGTGCTTATGCCATTACAAAGTTGAGAAAAACAGGATATTCAAAGAATCAGTTCTACAAAGAGGCTGTCAATATATACAAAGAGGTATATAACTGTTATATTTTGTAGTCTCTACTCTCTACCAAGCTTTATTTTTTATGACTCATTCTGCCAACAAGCAACAACTAAAGAGGATATTCTGTAGTCTCTAAAAGTAATATAAATTTATTGTAGTAAATAAAAAAAAATAGTCGTGAATTTTTAAATAATTATAATTTTAAAATCATCGAACTTATTCGCAGCATAGATTGTTAGTGAACATAGTTTTATATTAAAGTGCATTAATTGGTAATTAACTTTAGAGCTTCTGTAATATTACACAAAGTTCTTACACATTGTAAATTCCAAAGCTAAGTTCAACTGCATCTTTTATTTTCAAAATTTGTTACGATACGACATAACTCATTAAATAAAACAACATTACTTCTGGTCAAAATTTGGAAACCAACATTGTCCACCTTGTCATTTTCTTTCCAATAATGCAATTAGTCGCACAACTTGAACTACAAAGCTCTATGCAACAAGCATCTGGTGGTCCTCTTCTCTCGTAAGGACAATTTAAGTTTTTTGGTTCAACGCTAAAATTTCTTTTTCTTTTCTGCAGATAAACACACTTATAGCTAATGGTGACAAAAAGTTATTAAGGAAAGCAGTTACCGAGAAGATGTTTTCTGTATGCTTCAGTTCCTTTTTTTTATTTTTTATTTATTTAATGTTTTATTTTAGCTAAGATACAACTATGTACATTTTTCATCAATAATTTCCAGAGAGTTTTGTTTAATTTACAGACACTTAAGAATGAAATTAAACAAAGAGAAACTGCATGGAGTGGAGTTTATTGGGAAATGGTTGAGCCTGTTGTTATGATAAGAACTCTGCGTGCTCGTATGGTTGGTATTCTTCTTTACTTTACTGTGTTTTATATTATATTTTGGTCGAGCTGACGTGGCAACTCTAAATGTAGCAAGAATATGAAATAAGGGAAAAAACACTTGCTGTTTGTTACTGCATTGGCTCAACTTGCTAACCTTGAGGCATTGTCAAAACCTGGTTTGATCGGATTTAGTATTATTAGCTTTGGTAGGGCCACCGGTCTATTTTAAGATGTTTTTACAAATAAAAACTTTAAAATTAATCCCTGAGGTTACTTGTCAGTTTTCTAATGTTCTCTTGCCATCTTCCCTGTTTATGTCTGATAGGCACTATGAGTGAAAAACTTATTTTGAAGATTTTTTTCCATAGTTTCTGCTGCACAGAACCTGTCTCGGATTAAACATTTTAATAAAATTGTGATTCTATGTCATGTGTATTTTCTTGCTTGACTCATGATGACAATTTTATATATATATATATGAATTGAATAGATCTTGTTAGTATGCATGTCTTTTGAACCTGTTTGGGCTATGCAAAAGAGCATATTATGTATGATGCTGAATTGTACCTACATACACATACACACATATACAAACAAGCATACACACCTGCATTACATATTTTGATTCTTTTTATATATTATGATTTTCATGGATATTTCTGTCATTTACAGATTGGTGTTGACCGAAAAGACCTCAATAAAGTATTTTATCAACTCACTCTTGAGATTTTGGCTAAACAAGTATGCTTTACACATTAAAATTTCTACATGTGATTCATGAGTACTGGGACTTCAAAAACTTAGGACAGTGAATTGATGTTGTATTACTTGCAGAAATTTGAAGCATATGACTCAAAAGGTTCTGTTGTTGCTGGAGATAAAAACAAGGAGGTAATTTTAGTTAATTTCTTTACTTTCATCCTAGTAGTGTTTCTGGATATTCATTCTCTTTTTTATCCTGCCAATTAGTAGAGTGCATTAGACCATCAAGGCAAAGATAATCAGTTTGCATTTTTTACCGCCAATATGAATTGTTTTCTCAAGCTTACTATTTATTTAATTGCTGGTTTCCTATGTTTTCCAGGTTCTTGTTCGTGATATATGGGTATTTGAGAAGTCTACGTTTCACCCTGGAGCACACTGGCGTCTCTGTGGACGGATATCTCCAAAAGCATCGTAGCTATCTCCATGAAAGAAGAGACCAAAGAGTATGGTAGTTATATCTGTTCATATATTGTAACTTATTACTGTTGAGCTGATTTGCCACAGCAACCTTTTACTTGGTTCCTTTAAAAACAAATTCATCTTAGAAGAGTTTTGTTTTAGGAATAAAATCAAAGATAGGTGTAAACCTATCCAAATTTTGTTCTTTGAATTCATTTGGAGATTTTTCCCCTTCTTTATTCTCCTTACAAGTCTCTTTTATTCGTGCAAACTAATATCGATCAAAAGAAACCTTGTGGGAAGGAATTCGCTAACATCAGCATAATAATAGAAATAGTAATCGTGGAAGAATGGGCAAAGTGATGCTATTCTCCCAAAGAAGTTAATAATAATTCCGTAATAATTTGGAAGGATTCACTAAAGCAAGCTTAAATTTTTTTGTAATTGAATTAGTGCTTATTAATTGCATCGCCAAAGTGTGTTTTTGCCACGCTTTAAACATAAGTATGAGAGATGCATACAATAATTAGCGATGCCTTCTTATATTCTTGCTTTCTACTGTCAGTTACTTAACAGCAACTTCATAAAGGCTGAAGACTTCGTGGTTAACATCACTTCCAAGGAAAGCAAAGGATATCTTCAAAAGATTTTTTTAATATCTATTTCCTAATTTAGACATCTACATTCTTACCACACTGTGGGATTAATCTACTTTTGTTTTTTTCATCATACATATTAAACAACACAACACCCTTTTTCACATCTTTATCTCTGGATAAAATTCTAGCAATGGACCAAAGAGAAATCCACCTTCAAAATTTGGGCATCTGCCGCAAGCTCTACCATTTCATAACTGAAACTCTGGCTTCGCAAGTGTTGAAGACAGCGACTTTAGGGTGTTCTACACGTTACAGTTCAACCTCAACTGCACCAAGGGGTTCAGAAACACCATGTGAAGATGGTAATGAGCAGTTCCCTCACACACAAGGTCTCTTAGGTGACTCTATTTATTCTCCTGCACAGCAGGCTCAAGATAAGGATACTCCATGCAAGAACATCGATGAGACAGTCAGAGAAAATAAGACAACATTGCCGACGACACCCTTACCAAAAAGAATATCTCTAAGAAAAGTGGTAAGCATAAATGACAATGTGGAAGAGATTCTACCACGTAAAAAGAACAAGAGGAGCAGGTCCTTCAAAAAATCAAGTTCCCTGGATCAAGAAGAAGAAGAAGAACCAAAGCCTCTGCGATCAATTCTGAAAGTAGGTTCTGATCTCAAGGACTAATCCAATTCAATTTGTTGATTATATATTTCAATCGTAACAATATTAGCAGCAATAATATATGTTATTAAACAGCAGAGTAGCTGTTATGAATGTGGTGTGTAGCCTTACAATCTCTTCAGGAATTCCATAAACCATAAGTAGCTTCTTTCTTTTGGTTAATGTTTAAAGGGTCTCGCCAACACATTAAGTATTCTAAAAGTAGAATTTTTTGTTGAAAAAAAAACATTTTTTAAACTTTCAATGAGTTGAATACATAAATTACAAGGTAAAATTTCTATATATGATACCATAAATTTTATGATCTTTGGGGTATAAGTCAGCATTTGCCATTTAAAAAATTTAGATATCACTCTATCCTCTTTGTCCAGAGACATGTTTCACCAACATTCGTACATATGGATAAATACAACTATGGTGAAGACTCTGATACAACACCATGTTTAATTGACTATAGTATCTAATATTCAATTATTTAAAGTCACGTAATTTTTTATATTTAATTATTTTATATTAAATTTAAATTTTGAATTATAATCGTCTCATTTGGTATGAATTTTCTAGTGCGAAAAGTTACAAAACATTTTAACTTATAATAATAACGCATGATAAGTCTGTCAAAAAAAACCACATGAGAAGTAATTTGAACGTGTGAAAACAATTGAATATCACCATAGTTTTGTGCCTTTTCTGAATGCATAGAAATTTTCATAAACAATATCGATACCATACACAATTTGTGCATGCTAGAGTACAAAGTCCAACATCACAATCAATCCCATAAACTTTGCATAAGGTTTGTTTCTTTTAAACTAAATTTTATCTCATCAAAGAAATATAATCCGTAAACTAATACTATTACACAGACTAATGAATACTCAGTATACCTACAATCAATCCAAGTTTATCTATAAAAACCTCCAAATTCTTCTTAATTTATAATAAAAATCTTCTTAATTTCTAATAAATTTATTCTTTTCAGTTTTCATCGTGAAAAAAAGAAAGAAAAAACCTCTGCACTTATACTGAAAAAGCTAGTTAGTCCCTTTCATCTTCTTCATTTTGGATAACTTCATCATCAGATTGAGCAAAGCGATCAAAAAAACCGTCAAGATACCAAGGACATTGATCATTCCAAGCACCTCTAGGTGCAGTAGCACGCCATTTCTGATCGGCAATCATATCACGAGACAATCCCCATTCCAACATCTCTTCCTCCGTATGATTAACCGCCAAACTGTACTCTCCACCACTCCCTTGCTGTATAACACGAAACTCGCAGTTTCCGAAATTGTTTAGGTGCTCAAATTGTTCAACCGTCCACTTGAACCACTTCATCATGAAAATTCGTGACGTTAATCCGTGAGATACGATTACTAGATTCAGATCGTTTGAAGGATCGTTGTGAAGTCGATTCAAGTCTATGTCTCTCCATAAAGATTCGAAAAAACCTAAAAATTCAAATTATGTAAAATCAAATCGAATGATTCATTGTTGCAATTCATGTATCGCGATTAAAATAATTCAAATCGAATGATTCGTCTATGAAATGCACGAGTCGCGATTATAATTATTCGAATTCAGATCAAGTAAAATCGAATTGAATGATTCGTCGATGAAATGCACGTGTCGCGATATGATTTAAGAAGGAGAAGGAGGAAATAGTTACCGGAAATGCGATCGAAGACATCGGCAGCGGATTCACCTTCAGGAAATCGATAAAAGAATCTACCGAAACGTTCACGAGTTTCCTTGATGATTTTCATACGCTCTTGAACTTGGAAGTTACCGAAGTCTTGTTCTCGGACACGCGACTCTTCTCTCACGCCGATCAAGCGCTTCTTCGAGAAGGATCTACCAACCTCGCGGAGAGTGGATCTGGTGCGGGCGTAAGGAGAGACGTAGAAATAGAGACGCCAGTCAGGAGAGCAGCCTTGGCCGGCAACGACGCGGCGGAGTTCTGCGCCGGCATGGCGGGCTTGGGCGATGCCTTGTGGAGTCAACTGAATGCTGTGGTCAGGTGTGGTTGTATATGCTGACGTGTCAAGGTTTCCTTGAGACTCACCGTGACGCATTAGTATTATCCTCTTTGGAAGCACACCCATGATCTACCCAATACGCTTTCTTTTTCCTTCCCTTCTTTGTGTTACTTGTTTTCAATTTTCATAAACTCCTTCTTTTCTTCAATTTACAATTTTCTTTACTAACTGCCAATAGCCCAATACCATCTCCTCTCTCTGTGTATGTGTATGTGTATGGGAAAACATTTTGAGAATCGCTTTTCTGGTCAAGTTGCGGTAGCTGTAATGTGTAAACGTGCACGAATAATTGATTCCATTTTTGAACGGTTTAACAGTCAAATTATTCTTTATTTTCTTTTTCTCTGACTATATTATATTATTATTCTGTTGTTTGTCAAAGTTCAACCGCTGCCTACCATTCCAGAATTGAATTGTCTGTGTTTATCAAACTTCTAAGCAGGAAAGTCAAGAGTCCATTTTTCTACAGTTTTAAACTTCAAACGAATTGGAATGTAAAAGAATTGGAGTGTTACATCCTGTTAGAATTGAACCACCCAAATAACTTCTTCTCTATTTATTTCTTTCTCAAATTCTTAAATCCCTAAATTCTCAAATCAGAAAATTATCTAATCCTAAATTGCACCACCCAAATTACTTCTTCCCATTCTCCCCATAAATTTGTAATCCTTAATCAGAAAATGTATCAACAATAAACACAAACACTTTTTTAAAAAATTGATGTCTTTGCAATTTTTGTTATCTTTATTAAACAAGGTTTGATCTCTGTTTTATTGAAGTTTTCCTTTAATTGATGTTTTTTATAAATTTTACTTGCGGCCACCATAAGGATCACCAACACAAGAACCAAGTTAAGCTAAATCATCACATGCATAAACAACATAGGTTCAAAAATGCTTAAAAAAATCATCAACAAAAATGCAACAACAAAAATTAATCAACAAAAATAAAGATTAAAAAAAATAAACAAGACCAAGAGCCATACACTAGCACCAAAGGTCACTACCTAATCCAATGAACCAAAAACAAGACCAAGAAAATAAGACTTCGAATGCCAATATAAAACCAGTCGCAAATGATAAAACATTGAAATCATCAACACAAATTGTTAAATGAGCAAAATGCAAACTTTGAATGCATCAGTAAAATGAAAAAAAATGCATTAACTAGGAAAGACATTGTATTGCTACACGGAATTTATTGTTGGCACACTTACTTTCTACTTGACAGAATCAAGATCATGTATATAAGTTGTTTCCTCATTGATATATATTGATTACTACGGAAATTATGTACACTAAAAATGTGAAAAATATATAGTTGTATATAATTAGAAGTAGGCTAATATCATTAGCAAATGGAATCAATGGTAACATAATTGGTAATGTAAAATATAAAAGGTAGTATCCAAAAAATTTCTTAAAAGTAAACCATAGTAATACAAAAAAGTTGCAACAACTACTTTTGACATGTATGTAATCTAAATCTACATAGTGTAACGATAATTGTCTGCATAACTATTGTAGTGGATCATGGGATTATATCTTGGCAGTCTTGAGCCATAATGTCCATAAGTGGGCCATGTGGGATGACCATGTCCATGGTAACCATAGAGAGGCCTTGATATTGGATACATTGATGGTGGTCTTGCATATGCCATATGTTGAGGTTGGTGCCAAGGCATTGTTGGGTGATGGTTATCATATCCTGAGAATTGTTGTTGGTAATTGAACCCTGACATTGGTCGATGATATCCAGTAACCGATGGTTGAGTTTGTGATGCATGTTGATGTTGATTATCAAAATGGTCATGATGGTGACGTGTCTTATGTTTATGACCATCATAATGATTAGTTTCAGACTCATCCTCAGTGTCACTACTCTTATGACAACAGTGAGAATGATGTTTTTGTTTGTGATGAGAACTAACTCTCTTTTTCTGCGGTTCTTTGTCAAATGACCAAAGTTGTACTTTTTTACCCATCTTTTGAAGAAGTTTGATTAGTATCATGGGATTTACATTACCAACGACTGTTACCTTCCCTTGATTTGGATCAATGGAAATAGATTTCACTCCTGTTTATAAGTGTTAATTACAATTTAATAAACTAAATAAAATATTTATAAAAAAAAACTAAACCATTAAAAAATTAGCTACTACATAGCCTAAGAGGACTAATAAAAAAATATATAGAAAAACATCAAACATACCTTTCAGTTGTTTCAACATGTTGGTTACATCCGCCGGACAATTCTCTGTGCACCCCAAATCAACTTTCAAAGTAGAAACCTAATTGTATAAAAGGTGTGAAAATAATCAATAATCAATGATAATGGTGAAGCTTTGTATGAACAACATGTAAAGTGATAAAACTTGCTTACCGGAAATACGATATTTTCCTCCATTAGTTAGCCTTTTTGGTGATGAGGAATAAAAAATCTATAAATAGTAAGATGGACTTATAAGCATAAGTATAGGAAATAAATATATTTATTTTATTGTTTCACTTTTCTATAATTCTTTTTTTTTTAAGAAAACGTTCCAATAATTCTTCTTTCCTAAAAAATAGAACTATAATTTCAAAAAAAAAAAACTCTAATTTAAATACTCGTATTTTTTTCTTTGCCAATTTGTTTTCTATGTAAAAGGATTGTACCCGAATTAATTAAACCAAATATTTTTAATTTGTATGCTCAACGTTGTAAAATACATATGTTGTTGCGATAAAAAAAAAAAGAGGGTTTGTTTGTGATAAATAGAGCTGACACTAATAATTTATTTAATTAGAAAAAGTATTGAAAAAACTCTTATTTAAAGAATTATTCATTTCAACTAAATTTGGATTTGAGAGTCCATATTGAATATAGATTGCATTACCACTTTTAGACATTATTTTGAAGAAAAAAATTACCTCTAATTAATCATGCAAAACTTTATTGATTTTTTTGATATTTATTTCTCCTTTATTAAAAAAATCAAGAGATAGAAAAATAATACTTACAAAAGTTATTTATTTTTGCACATGACAGAGATTGTTATTTTTTATTTGAATTTTGGGATCATCAAATCAAAAGAAGATTTAACCTAACCATTATTTTTAAGTTTGTAAAATTGCAAATGTTTAGGTTTCAAACAAAAATCAAATAATTATTAGTTACTTTACAACAAAAATGATTATAGGTAATAGGTTGCTCTTTAATAATAAGCAAAAAAACAGATTTCTAAAGGAAAAACAGACAGACAATTTTGATTCGTAAATAAAGTGAACATTATTGAAAGGCTCATGTAAAGAAAAAAAAGAAACTAGTCTAATAATATTAAAAAAATTGTGAATGGACACATAAATACCCCAATGACATCAATAAAGATAGTATTTAAATATGTGTGATATATTAATATGATAAGATGAAAGCTAGAGATACAAAGAAAATAAAATATTAAATAAATATATGAAAATAATTAGTGTATGTGTGTCATTGTTAATAACAATATTACAAAATTAGTTAAAGCATACATGGTACTAGACTACTAGTACATTAACACACACACACACGAAGTCTTTTCCTATTGTTTGAATAAACATAAGATATATATAACAAATGGAAAATATTTATTAAAAAACAAATGGAAAATATTTTTATTAAAAAACAAATGGAAAAAAAAAATACAAAAGTATATGGAGGAAAGAAACGAAAATTACCTCACTGCAGTGAACGATGAAAAAAAACTTACGGTGATCTCTTTTTAATTTTGTTGTTTCACTTAATTTTTCATTCTTTTCTATCTGTATACTCTTAGTTGAATTAGGGTTTTCATGTAGAACCACTAAATTTTTGAAAAAAACTATTTTCACGAATTCCTTTCTCTATGTTATGTGTTAATATTAGATATTTATAGAGTTTCCATGATACCGGTGAATATGGAAGGCAAAGAAAAGGAGACAAAAAATTAATTGTGAAAATCAATCAACCATTAAGTTAATTGACAATACCATAATCTATTTCCTTTTTGTTCCCTTTTCCTTATTTTAGATCTAATTAAGTTAATTGAAAATGGCGCACACAGACATGTTGTCATCCTTCCTGATTTCTTTCTTACTCGAATGTTTCCCTTGCCTTTTTTTTATGTGTGTTTTAATTCTTTTTTTTATTTTTGAAATTTTTTTACTATTTTACTTTCTTTTTTACCATTCAAAAATTTATGGATCAAACAATTCAAGTTTTTCGTTACAGAAGATTGGAAATGTGTGTACTGAGAACCTTTAAAAAAGTTTTATGGTACAGAAGGTTGAAAATATATATTATAATTTATTTTATATTTTACTTCATATATTTGATACACGAAAAAGTGTTGTAAATTGAGCTAGGAAAATTGGTATAAAAAACAAAGTGACGGTTATCATTACTAGATAAGATAAAGAGACAAGAGAGATGAGGAATAAATTAATATTAGAATATGACAAATAAGAAAAATACAAACGCATTGATAGTTTAACTCAAAATTCAAAAAAAAAAAATGTGTTTGTCATTTTAAACTTAGATCAAAACCATTAAAAGATGGTTTAACATGGACAATTAAAATAATTTCTTGAATTCACAACCATGTATTACATGATATTATGGAGGGACATGCATTTGTTGGACGTTTAGACGAAGAAGACAAACACTACAAGAAAAAGTGTTATTACCTACGGCAAATTTTAGCTTTAACCACGGCAAGTCCATAGGTAACATGAAATTACCCACGTATTACCCACGGACACGGGTTCGTAGCTATTTCGCTCGTAGGTAAATATTTACCCACGGACAATCAGTAGGATATAGGTACCTAAGGAATGTCCGTGGGTAATTTACTCACAGATTTTCAGTGGGTAAAATACCCACAGATTTTCAGTGGGTAAAATACCCACAAATTTTCCGTGGGTAAATTATCCACAGATTTTCCGTGGGTAATATGAGTAACTGATTTTCTATACATAAAATTACCCACATATTTTCATCTTACAAGAAATCAATACTATTGGAAAATTAAACATATAAACAAATGCAGTACACAATATATAGGCAAAATTTAACTCAGGTATTAGAGATATTGTTATTTGTTAGCTTGTAATCAATAGTTGTTAGCCTATATAAAGGCTTGATGTAATCACTACTCATTCTAAATACAATTTCTGTTATACTTTCTACATTTTTATCTTATCCATGCTTCCATCTAGAATTGTATAACATCTAGAAAAGTTCTAGTTCCTGACCTTAGTGGCTCCAATAGCCAGCCGCTTCGCATAATCATCAGTTGTATGTTGTTGGGCAGTTCCAGAGACAGCATCATGGTGCTGTGCAATTCCTAAAGCATCTCCAAGGTCAAAAGTATTGTATATAGTTGATCTATTTCCGCGAAAAACTCAAGTTGACGCGTTGCCTACATCGAAAATGTTAGAAATGCCTTGAATTTGTTAAGAATGCTTAAGTGCAAACAAGAAAAATACACTTAATTTCATTGTTGTATAGAACATCAATATCTTACCAAATAGTATCCACTTAGCATCCTAACATATCGCTTTAAGGCCAGTTGGCTTGTGAAAAATCCGGTCTAATAAGCATTTGGGCCATCAACATACCTATAAGAAATCATCAAAATGTGTGTAAGTGGTTTAACAGATCATAAGTTGCATCACAAACAAAACAATAGCAGATCCTCACAGGAAGTAGTCGTCGGTTTTCAGTGGCCACGATTGGTTTGCGGCATTTTTGGCGTTGGTGTAAAGAGATGGAGTAGAATACAAGGCATTCACTCTACCATCTTGAACATTAAACATAAGGAAACATGTATTAGAACCCAGCATGATACAAATTAATACATGTACAAAAAAGAATTATCAGCATATGCATTATAAATATAAAGTATAAACCCTTACAAGAAAGAAAGACACAACAAATTATATCTTTATTTAAAATCTAAAAAAAAATCTCTAAATTATGGAGTTTCAAAATATCTTTTCTCAATGTAAAAGGACAATGCAACGTCTATTTTCAGTGAGCAAATGAGATGTTTTATGTTTGTGACTAGCTTTGAATTAGGTCCATATTTGACTCATCTCTTACCTCTCCCTTTCTCCCATTGATTATGTTGAGGAAAAAACCTTTTTGATATATGTTTTAATGACAACAAACCTTTTAAATTAAATGATTAAGTTTTATGAATGGTGGTCTACTAATGATTTCACTTAAGTTTGTTTAAGGAACATAAATGCATAAGTGAACAAAGCAAGAATCAAAGAAAATAGCAGCAAAAAACATTCTCCACATATTTTGGAAAATGGAGAATGTTCGCCAGTCCATGACAGCCTAAAAACCTAACTTTCTCCATCACTTAATCGAAGTTGTTGGCTCTGGAAGTTACATGGATATGATCACTACATGGCAGAGAACACATAGGATCAATTCAAATCAAGAGGACATTCGAATTGAGAAAGATAAAGAATCTCAAACAAGTCTGTCCAGACAGTTCTGGAAACAGTAATTATCAGACTCCAGAAGATACCTCATGAAGTCAATTACCAGAAGATACATTCTGGAAATTACCAGAGGATACATTCTGGAAATTAACAGATGATACGTCTTGAATTTACCAGAGGATAAATTCTGGAAAAAACCAGGAAGTCGAAAAACATCATCAGAGGATAACTTTGGAGGCCCAGATCAAACGGAAACAATATCATAAGAACATCTGAAATACACTAGAGGGAAGCCTGCCATAAGGACAATTGCTTCATACCATAAGAATTCAAATATCAGAAGCAATCAAGAAGTTATGCTGATCAGAACATAGCCTGGCAGTGAAATATCAAAATTGTCCAGACTTGATCCAGAATGGATCAGAGGATATGTTTGCTGGCCCGGATCAGAAGGAAAAAATATCAGATGAAAACCTGGACCATACCAGGATGAAGACTGCCATGAGGAGAGTTGTTCCATCTCAGAAGTAATCAAATGTAATAAGTATTACAGAAGATAATCTGACCAGAACATAGCATGACAGTCAAATTTTACTTCATCTAGAAAACGATATCAGAGGATATCTCCAGAAAAGATCAGGAAGACATCCAGAATGATCAAAACTGAACCTCCAGATTGATTATCAATCTCCAGAAAGTTCAAATACTAGGACTCCAGATTGATTATCAATCTCCAGAATTTTCATTAACATTCTGCAGAAGTTCATCATCATTCTCCAAGCTGTTCTAACATAATCAAAAACTCCAGTTCTGCTGTCAAGATTGATAAACAATCTTAACAATATACAATGCATCAAGACAGCTTCCAGTATGTTCAGAAATCAGTCCAGATTGATTATCAATCTCCAGGATATCCAAAAGCTAAAGCTCCAGATTGATCATCAATCTCCAGTAACTACAGTTTTCTGCAACAACATTCTGTGATCATTTTCAATCTGTTTTAAATGATCCAAAGCTCTAGTTCAGACCAGCAATATTATCACTTATCAAGAAGCATTAAAGGATCATTAAATATTCAAGAAAGTTTGATTCAAAAAGCAAAATACAGCTCAGCCTAAAAAGTAAAAAGTGTCAAAAGTAGATTACTTTTGATTAAAAATAATGCCCCTGGTCAAGTCAGACAAAGGCATCAACAACGGCTATATTGGCCTTCATTAAATGCTCTCAAGCCTATGAAAGGAAGGCAAAAGTTCAGGAAGAAACACAGCTTCAAGTACAGAGAAAAACATCACTCACATACATCTTCATACTTGAAAGCTTCTCAATCATAAACAAAAGATTCAGTTCTGTTTTTTCCTCTTCATATCAAAATCATCTACTGAATTCTTTTGTCAAGAATCTTATCTCAAACACGAGTTGAGCATACTCAGATTCTGTCCAAAAATCAAAGACATTCAAGTGCCAAGATATATCATCAATCACTCACATACATACTTGAAAATCTCTCATCACTTACAAGAATCAGTTTGATTAAATTCGTTTTACTCTGATACATTTATACTGAGTTCTTTGTAAAGAATCGAATCTCAAACAAGAGTTGAGACATCTCATATTCTAACAAAACAATCATTATTATTGTAAAACTCAAACTATAAGAGTTTAATATAGTTTGAGGTAGATTGTAAGAAATCCTATCAAGACAGATAGGTGATTTGATTAATCTGATACCAGGTGGAATTAGATTAAGTTCTGTAAACAAAGATCAAGGTTGATCTAAGCTAGGTGCTGTAAAACCAAGAAGGTTCTTGTTTTAAACACTTAGTGGAAAATCTCACCGTGGTGAGGACTGGACGTAGCCCGGGTTGGGTGAACTAGGATATATCTGTGTGTGATATCTCTTCCCTTATCTCTATTTACTTTCAGTCTGTTAATTATCAAGTTAAATAGATAAACTGAACTGTTGATTTCAACTAACCAAGAACGTTCTCTGTTTTCTGGTGAAAACCAAGAACGTTCTCTGTTTTCTATTTTCACAACCAAGATCAATCTTGAGTTATTTTCTTAAGTTTTTAACAGAAATTTTGAAAGGGCGGATTT
The DNA here is from genome assembly GCA_037974295.1 of Cicer cuneatum. Lineage (NCBI taxonomy): Eukaryota > Viridiplantae > Streptophyta > Magnoliopsida > Fabales > Fabaceae > Cicer > Cicer cuneatum. The sequence continues at coordinate 13,803,986 of JBBPBO010000001.1, forward strand.
ACAATTCAAACCCCCCTTCCTTGTAAATCGATATTGCTACTTCAGATTATACCTTGAAAAGGCGGTTTAGCAAAGAAAACAAACACAGTGGACAGAAGTGAAGGGATAAAAAGAACTGCACTATTCACATAGATGGATGTACAAAAACTATCATGTATGACGATTGTTCAGTCTCTAGGTCATATAATTCACAGTGCTTCCAGAAATAGTTCGTCTATAAAACATAAACCATCTCTGAGAGACCAGTTAGTTGAACCAGCGCTGCAAATTTGTTTCCATTGCGAACAAACCATGCCTAGGAGCGGACAACAATATCTTTAGATCACAGCCAGTAAGTCCACATGATGGAATCATCAACATCAACCTGTATGTATGTCAATACACATGTTATAAACTTTCTAACAAGTAACTGATAGATAAAGGCTAGCGAGATTGGATGATTGGCTTAGTCCCCCATTTCGGTTAAAACAGATACCTGATCATCGAAACCTGCAGGAATCTCAAATTTAGTCCCAGAAGCATCAGCAAAGAAATTATAAAGCAATGAAATTATCATACAAATTGTGCAAAGAAATTATCATACAAAGAAATTATAAAGCAAAGAAATTATCATACAAATTGTGCAACCAACTTGACAAACTTACAAGTCTTTCTTTCGGTACGAATCCCACGAGTAGTTCAAAGTTCATTTTGAAGGACGTAAACTGTGAGGCAAGGCCAGGGGAGCTTACCGCTATAGCTGGTCCTAGTGGAGCTGGAAAAACAACACTGCTTGAAATTCTTGCCGGGCGGATACCTTCGCATAAAGTTTCTTGACAACTACTTGTTAATCACAAGCATATGGATGTGAACAGATTCAGAAGAGAATCCGGGTACGTCACACAAGAAGATACTTTGTTTCCATCACTAACAGTTCGAGAGACACTAATGTATAGTGCTTTGTTGAGGCTTCCGGGAGGGCAAAAAGTGGCTGCTATGAGAGTTGCAGAGTTGATGAAATAGTTAGGATTGGATCCTATTGCAGATTCAAGAATTGGCAATGGATCAGACCATGGTATATCAGGCGGCGAAAGGCGAAGAGTTTCCATTGGTGTTGACTTGGTTCATGACCCTGCAGTTATTTTGATTGATGAACCAACTTTAGGTTTAGATTCATCATCAACTTTTAATGTAATCTCATTGCTTAGACTAATGGCATTTAATCAAGGTAAAACAATTATTTTAACTATCCACCAACCTGGTTATCGAATCTTAGAGCAACTTGATAGCCTCATTTTGCTATCTGATGGATTTGTCATGCATAATGGTTCATTGAATCTTATAGAGGCAAGGCTCAATTTATCTGGCCATCAAATTCCTAATCATGTCAATGTCCTTGAATTTTCTATTGATGTCATGCAAAGCTTGATTATTCTCACTTTAGAATCTGGGAACAATCAATTTCTTTGCAATGACAAAGAACACCAAGATCACAAGATGAGAATGCAGTGCTCTATGATTGTTAAAGAAAAAGATATGTTGTACTCAAATTCTCCAATGGAAGAGATTTTAATCCTAGGACAAAGATTTTGCAGTAACATATTCAGAACTAAACAACTCTTTGTTACAAGGGTCATACAAGCCTTAGTAGTTGGATTGATATTAGGGACCATATTCTTGAATGTTGGAAGCAAACAAAGTAAATTAGCATTACAAACGCGAAGCGGCTTCTTTGCTTTCAGCGTTACCTTTTTGTTATCATCAACAACAGAAGGGTTGCCTATTTTCTTGGAAGAGAGAAGAACTTTTCTGAATGAGACCTCAAGAGGAGCTTATAGAGTTTCTTCATATGTTTTAGCAAATACATTTGTTTTTCTTCCTTTCCTTCTAATGGTTGGTCTTCTCTATACTACCCCAGTTTATTGGCTGGTAGGATTAAGAAAAGACATTGATGGATTCCTTTACTTCTCCTTAGTGGTTTGGTTAGTCCTACTCATGTCGAATTCACTCGTGGCATGTTTCAGCGCCTTAGTGCCGAAATTCATCATGGGAAGCTCAGTGATCGTCGGCCTAATGGGGTCATTCTTTCTATTCTCAGGGTACTTCATATCAAAGGATAAAATACCTAGTTACTAGATCTTTATGCATTATATAAGTCTATTCAAGTATCCATTTGAGTGCCTTATGATAAATTAGTATGGAGGTGAACAAGGGAAAAAGAGATGCATAGAAGTTAACAATGAGGAATACATACTTTATGGAGTTGAGTTCTTAAGACAACAGGGTATGAAAGAGTCACACAAATGGACCAATTTGGCTTTAATGTTAAGCTTCATAATAGGGTATAGAGTGCTTAACTTGTGCAACCAACTTGACAAACCTGTAGGAATCTCAACTTCTCAATGAACATTCCAAAAGAAATCAAAGAAAATATAGAAGAAAATGAACAGAATAGTCATGTAATACAAATATCCAATAAAATAATTAGAATAATCATGATATGGCTGCTGCCAAAGGCATTTCCACACCACAATCAGAATAATCACAACACAAAAACCCTAAATCAGAACAAAGCTCACAAAGCTTCAAAACCAGAAGATGAAGCAAAAGCTGAACAAAACAATGTCTTCGTAGCAAAATTGATTTACAAGGAAGGGGGGTTTGAATTGTAAATCTCCCTTTTTAAAATTTCCAGAAAAACTTCAGTTTTAAACACAAGAAAGTTCTTGGTTAAGGAAGCAAAAAAAATGGTGAACGTTCTTGGTTTGAATATAAAACGGAGAACGTTTAGATTAGTGTTTAAACAGAAAACAGTTTTGTATTTTAATCTTTGAAACACGATTAAACTGAATAAAGAGATAAGGGATAAGAGATACCACACGCAGATATATCCTGGTTCACCCAAACTTGGGCTACGTCCAGTCCTCACGAAGTGAGATTTTCCACTAAGTGTTTTAAACAAGAACCTTCTTGGTTTTACAGCACCTAGTCTAGATCAACCTTGATCTTTTGTTTTCAGAACTTAAACTAATTCCTACCCAGAAATTTTTTAACCAAATCACCTATCAATCTTGATAGGATTTCTTACAATCTACCCAAACTATCTTTTACTCTTATAGTTTGAGCTTACAATGGTGATGAGATTGATTTTGTTTAGAATCTGTGAATTCTCAACTCTTGTTTGAGATTCGATTCTTTACAGATAAATCAGAATATATATCAGAGTAAAACAATTTAACTAAAAACTGATTCTGTAAGTGATTTTCAGAACTTCAAGTATGAATGTGAATGATTGTGATAGTTGTGTTAGCACTTGAACTTCTGATTTTTCCTTGAGCTGTGGCCTTCCTTTTATAGGCTTGAAAGCAGTGGATGAAGGCCAATATAGCCGTTGTAAAGGCTTTGTGTCAGACTGGACCAGTGGCTTTATTTCTAAATAAAAATAATCCTTTTATTTTCCTGATCAGTCTTGAGCTACAGTGTTTTGGATCAATCTTTCTTGAGTTGTTAATGATCTTCTGAAGCTTCTGATAAGTGGCAATTTTGCTGGCTTGATCTGAAGCTTTGGATCAGTAAAAACAGATTGAAAACAATCACGAAAGCTTGAAGTAAGAAGCTTGTACTGAAGCTTCTAAAACTGCCTGGAGATTGATTGATCGTTCTGGATGTTTGTTCTTTTAGGTATCCTCTGTTAAATTCCATAATGTATCATCTGGTAATTTCCAGAATGTATCTTATGGTAATTTACTTCATGAGGTATCTTCTGGAGTCTGATACCTATTGTTTCCAGAACAGTCTGAACAGGCATCTTTGAGAGTCTTTATCTTTCTCAATTCGAAAGTTCTCTTGATCTGAATTGATCCTATATGTTCTTTTCCATGTAGTGATCATATCCATGTAACTTCCAGAGCCAACAACTTTAATTAAGTGATGGAGAAAGTTGGGTCTTTATGCTGTCACAGTCTGGCGAACATTCTCCGTTTTCCAGAATGTGAAGAATGTTCTTCTGATGCTGTTTTCTTTAATTCTTTTGAAACCTGTCTATGATTTAAAACACTCAAAAGCACAGATTAAATTAACAATACATTTAGAATCATAATTAAACAATCTTTAATTAACATTTGTTTGTTTTCATCAAAACATTAAATTTGAGAGTTTGTCTTAACAATCTCCCCCTTTTTTATGATGACAAACATGTTAATTTAGATTTTAATTTTGAAAGAGCTTGAAAGCTCCCCCTCAATTTGTGCAGTGATTTAAATTTAACAGAAGATAAATCATGCAATTTCAAAAGATAAAGCAATTCAGCAAGTGGATTCATAAAGACATTTCATTAGAAATTAAAGACAATTACAAAGAGAGATTAAGTCAGAAAATATACAGAAGTACCAAAAACAAAAGGACTTCTCTCTAATTAAGGACTAAAACTTAATCTAAAATCTCCTAATTAATTCTCCCCCTTTGTCACAGCAAAAAGGTAGGAGAAAAAGATCCTAAGTAGCCAATGAAGGTGAAGATCCTTCTGAGGAAGAAGCTTTTGCAGGATCAGCAACTGGCTGAGGAGATGGAGAAGGATGAATAGGATGCGGAACAAGTCCAAGCTTTGGAGCTAGCTGTTCTGTCATCCATGTTCGCAAAAGTGTGGACTCATAATCCTGGTGAGCTTGGCATGTCATGATTGTCTGAAGGGCAGCCATGATCTCAGAGTTGGTTGGTTCCTTAGGTGGAGGAGGAGGAGGTGGAGGCATTGCAGAAGCAGGGTGAGTAGAAGGAATAGAGGCAGAAGACGAGGATTGATTGATTGAGGGCCCAGGTGTATAAAAGAAAGTCAAAAATTGACTTACCCCAAGGAGTGAAGGATTTGTTTTCTGGGAGGAAAGGAATAGTGGTGACATGGAGGAAGTATGTTGATGTGGTAGTAGGGTGCACATGTTATCAATGGGTGTATGAATATGGTGGAGAAGGTCTGTGGAGGATACGGAGAAGGTTTGAGGAAAAACGGAGAAAGTCTGAGGAATGGTTGGGGAACTTTCTCTGTTTTCAGCAGAACGTTCTGGAGCAGTTTCTGCTGCTTCAGGAAGGTCTGGTGCAGGTTGTGGTGAGGCTGGGATGGTAGCAGGTTGTGGTGAGGCTGGGATGGTAGCAGGTTGTGGTGAGGCTGGGATGGTAGCAGGTTCAGCAGTTGTTCTCCTTGATGAACGCTTCCTTTTTAGTGATGGTGGAAAGGAAGGAGGAGGATCACTTGCCTCAGAGGAATCTTTCTTCATATTAGAGATTTTTTTGGAAGAAAACTTTGAGATTTTGATCAAGCTTTTCTCATTACTGAGAGGAATTTGAAAATGCTTGAATATCTTGGTCAAAATCATCCCATATGGGACAATATTCTTCCTGTAATCTTTGTTGGCCGCTGCAATCATATGATGAATGATGAGATGAGGCAGGTTCAAACTCTTGCAGTTGTGAAGGTGGTAGATTACAAGAGCATCATTATCAGACACATACTCATGACTTCCACAGTGGGGAAGTATGGTGTGATGACTGATGCTGTTGAACATTTTGGGAAGTGGTTTGAGGAAGGTGGAGAGTTGTCGTGTAGACCCTTCTAGAAACAGATCAGAGAGTACCTCTGTCTTGTTCAGGTTTAAGGCAGTATACCATTTTTCTCCAAAAATGGCAGGCCCTTCAGTGGGAAGATTCAGAATGGTGGCCAGAGTGTCTGGGGTGAGAATAATTTCAATCCCCTTAACTTTGGAGATGATGAGGGATTTATCAGAAAAAGTCTTGGTCTGGCAGTAGAATGCCCTGATAACTTATGTGTAGTAGCATTCTGAAGTCTGCAAGAAGGAAGTCCAGCCTAAAACATCAGTGTGATGTTTTATGGCGTTGCCATCAACAACCAGATTATCAAAGATGACAATCCATCCCACTCCAATAGGATGATTAGCCCATTTCTCTTTGAAAATTTTATTGGCAGAGAGGGGAACCAGAGGGATGTTATTGGAGGAGTCAGAGGGAGAATGTTGGGGAGCAGAAGGAGTAGTGTGGGCAGAAGGAATGTTTGGGGGGGCAGAACGTTTAGTAGGGGGCAGGACGTTTAGTAGGGGGCAGAAGAAATAATGGGGATTTCATAAGGAATAGTGGGGGGGTCAGAAGGAACATTTGGAGGGGAAGACGGAGTGGTAGGAGAGGGCTTCTTGTTGAGCTGTTTTGGTGCCCTAGATTTACTTCGCTGGAAAATCTTCAGATTCTTCCTAGCTAGGTATTGAGAGATGGTTACAGCAGATTTTTTCTTTAGGGTTTTAGAGGGGGGTTGAGATGAAGGTTCAGGAGTTTGCTGCTGTTTTTGGAATGGTTGTTGTTGAGCAGTTGCTGGAATACTGGAAGGAGGAGCATTTATTTCTTCCTCATCAGAGTCAAAAATGATAAACACAGAAGCATCAGTTTTCTTAGGGTTCGAAGTCCCTATTCCAGACAGAATTCACATGGACCTTCGTTTTTGGGGGTTAGTGGAGTTTCTCGAGTGAGGAGGAACTTGAGTGGTGTTGGGTACAAATTTAGGGTGAGAAGGGGGAAAAATTGTTGCGAGTGGTTTAATGGGAAGTGGGATAGGGCTTGATTCCCGTGAAGACGAGGATGAGGATTCTGAGGAAGAAAATGACATTTTGATGGGAGAGGGTCTGGGTGGTGGTGAAGGTGAACGATAGTGAAATGGAGAAGAAGGTGGTGGTGATGGTGATTTATTACGCGTATTTTTACGACCACTGGATTTAGATCTGGCCATTTGAGTTTTTATAGAAAGGGAGAAAGTTTTTTAAGGAAGAAAGGCAGAAAGATTTTGAGGAAGACGAAAGGAAGGTTTCTGAAGGGTTTGTGAGAAATTGCAAAGACAGAATTTGCCTTTTTAGAGAGAAAAGATAATGATGAGTGAAACCTAGGGAAGGAGGTTTTGAAAAGATGTAACGCCTCTTCTTGAAAGGGTGTCAAGGCGCTTTTGGAGGCAGGGGACAAGAGCATTAAATGCCAAAACTCCCCTTTTTCTCATGCGCGGAGAGAAAGAGATACGCATAGGAGAAAGTTGATTTAAAAACGGAGAAAGTTGACTGAAAAACGGAGATTGATAAACGTTCTCCGTTTTCTGCATAAGCAGTTTTAATGAGATTTCTCTGGATTTCTCATGATTTTCAGCCTTTCCTTAATTGAATTAAAACTATCCTCAGCAAAAGGCTTTGTAAATACATTAGCAAGCTGATTTTGGGTATCAACAAAGATTAATTCAATGTTTTTCTTGCTAACATGATCTCTAATGAAATGATGCTTAATTTCAATATGCTTAGATCTAGAATGCTGAATTGGATTTTTAGACAGATTAATAGCACTTGTATTATCACAGTAAATTGGGACATTAGAATAACTTACAGAGAAGTCTTCAAGTTGATTCTTTATCCAAATTACTTGGGAGCAACAATTTGCAACTGATACGTATTCAGCTTCAGTTGTTGACAGTGCAATCGTGTTTTGTTTCCTGCATGACCAGCTGATTAGGGCTTCTCCCAGGAACTGGCATGAGCCACTTGTGCTCTTTCTTTCAGTTTTGTCCCCAGCATAATCAGCGTCGCAGTAAGCTACAAGATCAAAATTTGAACCTTTTCTATACCAAAGGCCAAGATCAGTAGTACCAACAAGATATCTAAAAATTCTTTTTACAGATGTTAAATGAGATTCTTTGGGTGCAGATTGAAATCTAGCACATAATCCTACTGCAAATACGATATCAGGTCTACTTGCAGTTAGATATAACAAAGAACCAATCATTCCTCTGTATTCTTTTTCAGAAACAGATTTTCCATTTTCATCTTTGTCCAATGAAGAAGATGGATGCATGGGAGTAGTCATGATTTTGGCTTCATTCATTTTGTATTTCGTTAAAAGATCTTTTGTATATTTTTCTTGAGAACTAAAAATGCCATCATCATGCTGCTTGATTTGTAAACCAAGAAAGTATCTCAACTCCCCCATCATGCTCATTTCAAATTCACTTTGCATAAGATTTGAAAAGGCAGCACACATTTTTTCATTGGTTGATCCAAAGATTATATCATCAATATACACTTGAAAAATGAGTAAATCATTTTTATCATTTTTCTTAAAGAGTGTAGTGTCAATGTTTCCTCTGGAAAATCCATTTTTGATTAGAAAAGAGCTTAATCTTTCATACCAAGCTCTTGGTGCTTGTTTCAGACCATACAGAGCTTTGGTAAGTTTATAAACATGGTCTGGTTTTGATTATTTTCAAAGCCAGGGGGTTGTCGTACATAAACTTGCTCATTTAAAAAACCATTTAAAAAATCACTCTTAACATCCATGTGAAAAAGTTTTATGAATTTATGAGATGCATATGCAAGAAGAATTCGTATAGCCTTTAACCTTGCAACTGGTGCGAAAGTTTCATCATAATCAATACCTTCTTGTTGATTATAACCTTGAGCAACCAATCTGGCTTTGTTACGAATGACCTTACCTTCTTCATCCAGTTTGTTTCTGAACCCCCATCTTGTTCCTATGATGGTCTGGTTCTGAGGATCTGGGACAAGATTCCAGACTTCATTCTTTTCAAACTGATGAAGTTCTTCTTTCATTGCATTAATCCAAGATTGATCAACAATGGCTTCTTTGATTGACTTGGGTTCGAGTTGGGAGATCATTGCCATGTTGTTGTTGTCATCCTCTTTGAAAGACATTCTGGTTCGAATTCCATCAGCTATATCCCCAATAATTTGATCATGAGGATGATCACTTATTGTTTTCCAGCTTTTTGGAAGAGAATGAATTGGAGACTGTTTATCAGTCTGGTTTTCCTGGAGAATATTCTGCTGCTGCTGTCCAGAATTTTCTTCTTCTTCATCATCTTTCTTGCTTATTTCCAGATCATCAAATTCATCAAATAGTACATGTATACTAATTTCAACAACCTTTGTTTTGAGATTAAACACACGAAATCCTTTAGATTTAGTTGAGTATCCCAAAAATATGGCTTTGTCTGATTTAGCATCAAACTTTCCAAGGTTTTCTTTATTGTTCAAAATGTAACAATAACACCCAAAGATGTGAAAATATGAAATGTTTGGCTTTCTATTTTTCCAGATTTCATATGGTGTTTTGTTGATGATTTTTCTTATTGTTACACGGTTTAAGATGTAGCATGAAGTGTTTATGGCTTCAGCCCAAAAATATTTTTCAACATTTGATTCTTCCAACATTGTTCTTGCCATTTCCTGCAACGTTCTGTTTTTGCGTTCAACAACCCCATTTTGTTGAGGAGTTCTAGCACATGACAGATTGTGGGAAATGCCAAGTTCATCAAAAAATGCTTTAAAAGAAGCGTTTATAAATTCTCCTCCATGACCACTTCTTACAGAAATGATGCTGGAATCTTTTTCATTTTGAACCTTCTTACAAAAGTTTTTGAAAGCATCAAATGCATCATCTTTTTGTTTTAAAAATAAGACCCATGTATATCGAGAATAATCATCAACAATAACAAAACCATATCTCATTCCACCTAGACTTGTTGTTTTAATAGGACCAAAAAGATCTATGTGAAGCAGCTCAAGGACTCTATTTGAGGAAATAAAATCTTTTGGACGAAAGCTACTTTTAACTTGTTTTCCTTTAGCACAAGCTTCACATATTTTATCTTTATCAAAATTGATTTTTGGCAATCCTCTAACAAGTTCTAGTTTTGAAATCTTTGAAATAGTTTTCAGACTGATGTGTCCTGTCCTCTTGTGCCAAATCCATTTATCTTTGTTTATGGACATGAAGCAGGATTCATCAGGTAATTCTTCAAGGTATAAAACATAAAGATTTTTCTTTCTTATACCTGAAAAAATGAGTTCGTCATTTTTGTTTTTAACTTCACAGAAGTTTGGTTTAAAAATAACCTCGAAGCCATTGTTACATAGTTGACTTATGCTTAAGAGATTATGTTTCAGACCTTCTACATATTGAACATCAGAAATTTGAGCTGAGTTTTTCTTACCAATGGTTCCTTTACCTTTAATTTGAGCTTGGTTGTTGTTACCAAAGGTTACAGAACCTCCTTCTTTCTTTTCAAATGACATGAAAGAGCTTTTATCTCCTGTCATATGTCTTGAACAGCCACTGTCCAAGAACCATGGCTTTTTCTTGACAAGTTGAAATCCATTCTACATAAGATGTTATATTAACTTTAGGTACCCACTCTTTTTTGGGTCCTTGAGAGTTAGTTTCAGGATTGGATTTTCTTTTGAAATAACATGCTGATTCATGATGACCAAATTTGAGACAATAGGAACATTTAACAGTTGGTCTTGGTGTTGTATTTGAAATCTAAGTTTTCGAAGGTTTGAATCTTGATTGTGTAAAGATTCTGGATCGTTCTCCCTTTTTTAAACTTTCTGGAGAATGTTCAGTTTTTCTTATTGAACTTTCTCCGTTTTGAGAATAAGCTGGAGAACGTTCTGGTTTTTTCAAAATTGGCTTTTTCTTTTCAAACATCTTTCTGCTCTTAATCTTTTCATCCCGTTTTTTGAAATAGCACGCAAATTCCAAATGTCCAAGTTTTTTACAGTATGAACATTTTGTTTTGCATTTTTCGATCTTGCTTTCCGGAATAAAAAAGTTTTCGTACATTTTGGTTTTTTGAGTTTGATCAAAACCAAGACCAGCCTTATCAAATATTCCTATTTGCGATCACATGATCTTCTGAAAAGTTTCAGTAGCTTTTATAAAATTAAGCAAATCAGTTTTTAAGATTTCATTTTCAGATTTAAGATTAACGTTCTCCGTTTTAGCATTAGAACGTTCTTGACCTTTCTGAATTTCACAATCTTGCTGTTTTGATTCCCTCAGTTCTTGAATGGTATTCTTAAGAATATCAATCATGGCCTGAGCCTTTTCTTTCTCTTCTTTTTCTTTAAAAACTTGTTCTTTTAAAGAACTACATTTTTGTATAAGAGTGTTCGAATCATTTAGCAAGTTGTCAAATTCTTTTCCCATTAATTCACACAGAGAACAGGGTTCAGAATCTATTACCTCGTTTTCTTCTGTATTTGCCATCAAGCATATGTTGGCTTCTTCTTCTTCTTCTTCTTCTGATTCTTCAGAGTCATCCCATGTAGCCAGCATTGATTTCTTTTTGAAAGGAAATCGCTTTGTTTTATTCTTATTCAATGGACATTCAGATTTGTAATGTCCAAGTTTATTGCAACCAAAGCATGTAATCTGGCTCTTGTCAACTTCTGTTTTGGGATTTTTATTGGGAAGTCCCTTTTTGATTTGATTTCTTCTTCTCATCATTCTTTGTATTTTTCTGGTGAGAAGAGCAATTTCTTCATCAGCATCTTCTTGTCCAGTTTCTTCTGGTTCTTCATCAGTTTGTAGAATGATGCTTTCTTGATATGCTTTTAGAGCTACTGCTTTTCCTTTCTTGATAGGTTTATCTTCTTGTAGCAGTATTTCATGTGCTCTTAAAGTTCCTATCAATTCTTCCAGGGGAAGTGTTTCAAGATTCTTGGCTTGGCTTATAGCTGTTACCATTGGTCTCCATACAACTGGAAGACATCTCATGATTTTTCTTACCCTGTCTTGTATTGAATAGGCTTTGCCAAGAGAACGCATTTCATTCACTATTGTTGTGAATCTTGCGTACATCTCATCAATGGTTTCTCCTTCTTGCATTTCGAATAATTCGAATTTTCTTATACCAATGTTAATCCTTGTTTCTTTGACATGGCTCGTGCCTTCGTGGTGAGTTTGTAATGTGTCTCATACTTCTTTGGCAGTTGCACATTCGTCTACTCTTTCACTTTCTTCCCTGCTCAAAGCACACGATAAGAATAAATGAGCTTTGGAGTTTAGGAGTACCTTAGCTTTATCATCAGAAGTCCAGTCTGCTTCTTTCTTTTCTGTTGAAGCTGGATCTTCTTGATTCATCCTTGGAACATGATTTCCATTTACTATGATGTTCCACATGCCTGTGTCCTGTGATTTAAGAAACAATTGCATTTTGTTTTTCCAAAAATAATAATCAGTACCATCAAAGAATGGTGGTCTGTTAGAGGATCCTCCCTCAACAATGTATTTTGCTTTAGACATTTTCTGGATCTTTTTCTCAAACACTGGTTAGGTGTTCTTTCTAGAGACCTTGCTCTGATGCCAATTGAAGTAGCAAAATTGATTTACAAGGAAGGGGGGTTTGAATTGTAAATCTCCCTTTTTAAAATTTCCAGAAAAACTTCAGTTTTAAACACAAGAAAGTTCTTGGTTAAGGAAGCAAAAAAAAAATGGTGAACGTTCTTGGTTTGAATATAAAACGGAGAACGTTCAGATTAGTGTTTAAAACAGAAAACAGTTTTGTATTTTAATCTTTTAAACACGATTAAACTGAATAAAGAGATAAGGGATAAGAGATACCACACGCAGATATATCCTGGTTCACCCAAACTTGGGCTACGTCCAGTCCTCACGAAGTGAGATTTTCCACTAAGTGTTTAAAACAAGAACCTTCTTGGTTTTACAGCACCTAGTCTATATCAACCTTGATCTTTTGTTTTCAGAACTTAAACTAATTCCTACCCATAAAAAGTTTAACCAAATCACCTATCAATCTTGATAGGATTTCTTACAATCTACCCAAACTATCTTTTACTCTTATAGTTTGAGCTTACAATGGTGACGAGATTGATTTTGTTTAGAATATGTGAATTCTCAACTCTTGTTTGAGATTCAATTCTTTACAGATAAATCAGAATATATATCAGAGTAAAACAATTTAACTAAAAACTGATTATGTAAGTGATTTTCAGAACTTCAAGTATGAATGTGAATGATTGTGATAGCTGTGTTAGCACTTGAACTTCTGATTTTTCCTTGAGCTATGGCCTTCCTTTTATAGGTTTGAAAGCAGTGGATGAAGGCCAATATAGCCGTTGTAAAGGCTTTGTGTCAGACTGGACCAGTGGCTTTATTTCTAAATAAAAATAATCCTTTTATTTTCCTGATCAGTCTTGAGATACAGTGTTTTGGATCAATCTTTCTTGAGTTGTTAATGATCTTCTGAAGCTTCTGATAAGTGGCAATTTTGCTGGCTTGATCTGAAGCTTTGGATCAGTAAAAACCGATTGAAAACAATCACGAAAGCTTGAAGTAAGAAGCTTGTACTGAAGCTTCTAAAACTGTCTGGAGATTGATTTATCGTTCTGGATGTTTGTTCTTTTAGGTATCCTCTGTTAAATTCCATAATGTATCATCTGGTAATTTCCAGAATGTATCTTATGGTAATTTACTTCATGAGGTATCTTCTGGAGTCTGATACCTATTGTTTCCAGAACAGTCTGAACAGGCATCTTTGAGAGTCTTTATCTTTCTCAATTCGAAAGTTCTCTTGATCTGAATTGATCCTATATGTTCTTTTCCATGTAGTGATCATATCCATGTAACTTCCAGAGCCAACAACTTTAATTAAGTGATGGAGAAAGTTGGGTCTTTATGCTGTCACAGTCTGGCGAACATTCTCCGTTTTCCAGAATGTGAAGAATGTTCTTCTGATGCTGTTTTCTTTGATTCTTTTGATAATTATGATAAACAAATATCTTTGTATTTAAGAATAAACAAAGAATAATTAAGAAATGTTTCTTCCTATAAATGTTTTGATGATAAACAAAGAATAATTAAGAATTATAATTATGATTCTAAGCATTTTTGTATTTAATATGTGTGCTTGAGTTTATTAAACAACATAAGTATTAAGTGAAGGTGCAAACACGAGAAAGGGGGTTGAATTGTGTTTGACTTAACTTGAATCTTTTTCTGTTTTTATACTTTCAAAACAAAACTTAATGTATAATTAAAAACAGAGTTAGCAGCGGATAAAAATAAAAATAAAACTCACAGATTTTATACTGGTTCACCGTTAACGAGGCTACGTCCAGTCCCTTCGCCTTGAAGGATTTCACTAATTCAATCTTGAATTACAACCTTGCTACTGACCCTCCAAGTCAGTCTTCTCAATAGTCTAACAATCCTAGACTTCTTGAGGAAAACAACCTTGTCTTCAGCCAATCTGACAACCCCAGATTGTAGAAGAAATCACAACACTATGAATCTAATTGCTAAGTACCTTGCTACCCTTTTTTGATTCCCTTAGTTTGTAGACTCTACTTCAACAACTTAGATACAACCCTATCTAATTGCCAAGTACCCTGCTACCTCTACTGACTCCCTCAGATTGTAGACTCTACTTCAACAACTTTGAGCAGTTTCCTTGATTCTACTTTGGTTTATAAACCATGTTCCTCTGATGATTCTGGAACATGTTTTGGTTCTGGTGATTCCAGTGACTTGGGTGAATCTAGAAGTTCTGACGAATTTGGTAATTCTGATGATTCTGGTAACTTCTTATTTGACTCTGGTTCTGGTTCCAGAGTTGATTCTGATTCTGGTACCAGTATTTATTCTGATTCCGGTTCCAGAGTTGATTCTGATTCTGGTTCCAGTATCTGTGCTTCTGAAACTGATTCCAGTTCCTATTTTGATTCCAGTTCCTGTTTTGGTTCTGGTTCCAGTTTTGGTTCTGATTCCGATTTCGGTTCTGGTTGAGATGACCAGACCTTCTTCCATCAGACTCAGATTGCCTTTGTATTATTGTAGCAGGAACATAGACTTTCTTCTGTTTGTGCATTGCTAACATCCATTGTCCAGGCACCATTGTTGGTGTCTCCTTCTGGTTGCTCAGAACATCTGCAACATAGACAATTTTATCTTTTGGTACCCAAAACTGATTGGGTCCAGGTTTGTTAGTCTTAACAGCTCTCTGATCTTGTTCAGATTTTACCATTGGACAAGATAATTCAGAGTGACCTTTCTTAGCACAGACAATACATAAAACATCATAATAAGCAGCTTTATTTTCAGTACTTGTTTCTGTAAAACCAAGACCTCTTTTTCCAGAGTTACTGTTTCCATAAATCATAGATGCATACTTACTTCTTTCCATTCCATTTGAAATAAAGTTTTGAAAAAATTGCTCATGCATATCAGATTTACAAACAGTCTCAGAAGTGGAACAATTATTACTTTTCAGAGTTTGGTTTTCAGACTTGAGTTTTGCAACTTCAGTTTTCAAATCTTGGATTTCAGTTGCATACTCAGAAATTCGATTCTTTGAAACTTGGACCTCTTTGGTTAGATTTTTCTTATCTTCCCTAAGAGTTTTCAGTTTTAAAGATATCTTATTATTTGCATTTAACAAATCCTTTAAAGTATCAATTAATTCAGGTTTAGAAAGATCAGAAAATACATCACTGTCTTCATCTTCTGATTCTGTTTCAGAGCAGTATTCAGAACCTGAATTTGTATGAGCCATCAAAGACAGAATTGTTTCCTCTGATGTGCTTCCAGACTTGCCTGAGTGATTGCTTCTATCACTCTTCCTTCTGCCTATTTTCCCTCTGGAATTCATGCTTTTATGAAGACCAGAAGCAGACCTGATGTGAGCCATCTTTGCTGTTTCTGCCTCTTCTTCATCAGAAGATTCTTCCTCTGATTCTGATACATCCCAGGCAGCCATCAGACCTTTCTTTCTGTATCTGGAACTTTTCTTATGTTGTTTGCCTTTTTCCAGATTAGGACATTCTGACTTGATATGTCCAGGTTTATTGCATCCATAACAAACAATATTCTTCTTGTCAGATTCTTCCTTGCTGTTATGTTTCTTTTGGGAACCTCTCCTCTTTCTGTTTTCCCAGATCTTAACCATCTTTTTGGTTAAGTAAGCCATATCATCACAGTCACTATCACTATCCTCTGATTCTGATTCTACCTTAGCAGCTTTCTTCTGTTTCGACTTCAGAGCCAGATTCTTCTTCTTCTTAGGTTCATCTTCTTCCAGTTCTATTTCATGAGACCTGAGTGAGCTGATCAGATCTTCCAGCCTCAAGGTACTCAGATCCTTAGCTTCCTGAATTGCAGTAACCTTTGGTCTCAACCTTTTTGGTAGACTTCTCAGAATTTTCCAGACATGATCTTCAGTGGTATAGCTTTTGTTTAATACTTTCAGTCCTGATACCAAAGTCTGGAATCTGCAGAACATTGTATCAATGTCTTCATCCTCTTCCATCTTGAACAGCTCATACTTTCTGACCAATATGTTAGCCTTTGTTTGTTGAACCTGCTTGGTTCCTTCATAGGTCAGAACCAGACTATCAAATATACTCTTTGCTGTTTCTTTATTTGTGCATCTATCAAATTCCTTGAATGTGATTGCACTGACCATGATGGTTCTGGACTTGTGATGAAGTTTGTGTAATCTGCTCTGATCTCGTGTCATATCATCCAAGTCTAATTCTTTAGTTGGATCTTCTGGATCAGTTGGTGCAGTGTATCCTTTAACTATCATCTTCCATAGTTCAGGATCTTGAGATATGACAAAACTTCTCAGTCTGTCCTTCCAATACTCAAACCTTTCTCCATCAAATATTGGTGGTCTGTTGATGTTGCCTCCCAATTCTTCTGACATATTGAACCCCTTGGACCTTTCCTCAAACACTGTTAAGTGCTCAGCCTTGAGACCGAGCTCTGATACCAATTGAAGGTGCAAACACGAGAAGGGGGGTTGAATTGTGTTTGACTTAACTTGAATCTTTTTCTGTTTTTATACTTTCAAAACAAAACTTAATGTATAATTAAAAACAGAGTTAGCAGCGGATAAAAATAAAAATAAAACTCACAGATTTTATACTGGTTCACCGTTAACGAGGCTACGTCCAGTCCCTTCGCCTTGAAGGATTTCACTAATTCAATCTTGGATTACAACCTTGCTACTGACCCTCCAAGTCAGTCTTCTCAATAGTCTAACAATCCTAGACTTCTTGAGGAAAACAACCTTGTCTTCAGCCAATCTGACAACCCCAGATTGTAGAAGAAATCACAACACTATGAATCTAATTGCTAAGTACCTTGCTACCCTTTCTGATTCCCTCAGTTTGTAGACTCTACTTCAACAACTTAGATACAACCCTATCTAATTGCCAAGTACCCTGCTACCTCTACTGACTCCCTCAGATTGTAGACTCTACTTCAACAACTTAGATTTGCCACAGTGGAAAGAAAATAACACGAGTACTTGCTTCTTGAAAGCTAAAACTCACAATTGACTTCTATGAAAATTTGGGTGTTTGTTGCTTTGGAAGTGTATGACTCTTTTGTGATTTTCGATACTTTATTCTTCAGCATTAAGTCTCTATTTATAGTTGAACTTTAGAACTTCACTGATGCTTTACTTCTGCAGTATATTTAGATTAATCTGTTTTGAAAATATTCTGGAGTATTTTGCTCAGATTCTGTTTTGAGCCTTTTGCTCACTGATCTGTTTTGAGCATTTTGCTCAGCTTCTTTTTTGAGCGTTTTTCTCAGATTCTTTAATTCTCATGATCAAATCTGCACCATTGGATCTTAATGCGATAGTCCACATCTGGACCAGCCTATTTCATATTTTGTGATCCTCTGATTTCGGCCATTCCTGGACCACACTTCCTAACCTTCTGATTTCGGCCACAACTGGGCCATGGTCTGATTTTTTGATCTGGACCATCACTGGACCAAATAATTATTTCTGAACCATTGATCTGGAAATTTTTACTCTGATCTGGACAGATTCTGGACTTTGGTCTGGAACAAACTGAAATTAACTTGAACAAAAAATATTTCAGTCTGGACATTTTACCTTTAATTTTGAACCAGGTCTGGATTGATTCTGGAACTCATTTCTTTTGGTCTGGACTTAGTTCCATGCCTTGAATCATGCTATCTCATGATCTGGGCCAAATCTGAATTGATCCTCTTGTTCTGGACTCATAAACATACCTTCTGGTCAAGTCTGGAACAAGTCTAGACTGTGTAATTTTTCACTGCCAGGCCATCTTTTGGTCAGAATAACTTCTGGAATAAAATTGATATTCGACTCTTGTTTGTCTAGAACAACTCTCCTTCTGGCAGGCTTTCCAATGATATGATCCATGTTTCATTATGATTTTTTATTCCTTCTGTTCTGGGCCACAAAACATATCCTCTGATGATGTTTTGACATCCTGAAACATCTTTTGGAAATTTCAGAATTCATTTTCCTTTGATCTCTGCTTCTGTTTCCTTCAGTTTCTGGGGCATTTAACTTAATAATTCAAAGTACAAAATAAGTTTACATTGAGTACATTTGTAAGCATCAAAATCCTAAGTACTTAGAACCAACTTGGTTCCAACATTAAGAAACTCAAACCATATCATATTAAAGAAGAAACAAACTAAGACAGAAAAAACAAGAACGTTCTGGACAATTTTGAAGAAAAACGAAGAACGTTCTCTAGGTGCTCCAGAAATGCAAAAATGTAAAACATATTCCAAGCATGTTTTCTCAAATGTACAAGAGCAGACTACTGTTGGAAGAATACTCTAAAAAGACAAAGGCGAATGATATATTTTATAAAAACAAAACTCAGTTACCACAAAAGCAATAACGAATATTGTTCTTGATTTTCAAAAGCAAGGATGCCCAGAATCGAAGAACATTCTTGCTTTTTACCTGATCTTATCCACTCACTGACATAGGACAATTGGACTGCTCCCAACGGGCAAATGAGTTGTCATAAGCTCTTTTGAAGCCTATAAAAGAGACCTCAAGATAGCAAGCAATCCATCATTTACGATCAGATTCAAGAGTCTTTAAGCTTATCAAATATCTTTCTAAGTTTTGTTCAATTCTCAAGTGGATGTAACATTTAATCACTACTGAGTTCCAAGATCAGAATCCATACTTAAACACGAGTTGAGGATAATCAGATTTTATCATACTCTTTATCATTTCATTGTAAACTCAAGATAAAGTTTGTTGAACTAGTCTTGAGAAGTTTATGAAAATCCTTCTATGTTTTAAAAAGGTAGTGTGTAAATTCCTTTCTAAAGATTGAAAGGTAGATCAATGAAAATCCTCTCTGGTTTGAAAGGTAGTGGTTTGTAACAGATCAACATTGATTTGTAGAAAGTTGTGTAAAAACCAAGAGCGTTCTTTCTTTGAGCACTTCATGGAAAATCTCACATTTATGAGGACTTGACGTAACTCGTATTTGGTGAACCAGAATATATTTGTGTGTTATATCTCTTCCTTTATCTATTTACGTTTAAGCCTTTCAGTATCAAGTTCAATAGATAAAGCTAAAACTGTTATTTACAACTAACCAAGAACGTTATCCGTTTCTGGTTCAGAACCAAGAACGTTATCTGTTTTTCTGATTTGCAACCAAGATCAATCTTGAGTTAATTTTTTCAGGAAATTTTAAAAAGATAAATTTACAATTCAAACCCTCTTTCTTGTAAATTCCTACTTCATAAGGTGCATGAACTTAATTTTCCAACTACAAGTTCAATGCGTTCACCACCTAAAAAAGTTAAAACCAAAGAACGGGTGAAGAATAGTACGCGTAAGAAGTCAGATGGAAATGATGTATATCAAGATCCTTCTTACTTTAAGCATGTTAATGCAACACATTGTGACGATCCTGGTTCTCAACCATCTCAATCATCAAAGAAGAGACGTTCTTATTATCAAATAAACAACCCTCAATCATCAATGAAGCAATCATCTCAATCCTCAATACATGATGTTATTCAATCATACATTGATGATATATTTAATGTGATAGCAGATGGAAATCGTGGTTATCACATTATTGCATCATTGCTTGGACACAATGAAGAGTCTTAGTCTTTGGTCTGTCATTGTTTAGACTAGGAGATTGCTTCTCATATAAGTCTATATGATATATTGTAATCAGGACGCATTAGAGAAGTTAGAGATTCTTTGAAGATAACAAGCTTTGGTATTCAACCCTTGGATAAATGGATGTTCATACCTGATATGGATTACGATAACGACATCATATAATATTATTCTAGTCACATTTGGTCAAACATTTTCTATGACTTTCATTCCTATGAGGGGTTCACATTCAGGATCGACATCAAATGATTGTATTATATGTATTGGTTTTGTCGAAACAAGTCATTGGGTTCTAGTAAAATGATATTATTTTCTTAAATAATGCTTATAATTTTTTAAATAGTAAAATTATTTATTATTTCAATCTATTTTGCAGTTAAAGATGAACGATGGATTTTTAATGACAGACATTGCACCAGGTTGAAAGAAATATCGCATCAGTGACACAACTTCTTGGGCAATAGCATATACAGGATATCTACAACAGTAGGGTATTTATTAGACCATATAGCATGTGTTACACAAGATCCACCAAAAGAACTCGTAGATGTCATGTCATTAAATGAAGATTAATTTTGTATAGACTACTGATAGCGTTTCAGCAAGTGTACTAAATCGTTGCAAGTAATAATTAAAACGGTAGTACCGAGTGTCGAACTCAAGGATTGCGTTTTACTATCGAATTTTATTTAATTACTGAAATTGAACAAAAATTTTCTGGATTTAGTAGAATAATATTTGAAATAACAACAGTAATAAAATTGAACTTTTATAATGAGAAAAATGTCAGGGATGAGTTTCACTACGAGTCCAACCTTGGTCTCTAATTTGATCCTAGTTACTAAATTCCTTTATTGAATTATTACCGAATTTTCTTTAGTATTCTTGCCCTAATGTCTTAGTGACAGAACCTTTAATCCCAAAATAACCCCTAATTCCTTAGTGGATTTAAAATTAGGATTAAGCTTTACAGTACAGAAATTCTCTTTTTAAACTGTTGCCTCTGCAACTAATTCAATTGGTTTCATGACCTGCATCTATCCCTAGAATACAATCTCATAAATTTCGCATCTCAAGCATTCGTAAAGTCTACTTCCGTTTCAAAATACGAATCGTAAAACATTTTAAAGTTGATCAGGCAATAAAAAGCATTAAGCACAGAGATGAGAAAAATAATTCAATAAACTTATTCATATAACAAAGAATCAAATTAGACAATTAAGGGATTTATCTTGTTTCACTCATCCCTAACAAATAGGGTTTAGTTACTCATTACAGAGATTAAAGAAGAATTACAAGAAAGATTCATGAATGATTCTTGATAAAACTCCTTCAATGGTGTAGAACAGCCGTCTCTGAGCTTCTCTGCTAGGGCACAAGTCTCTAAGCTTCCCAATTGATCAAAAGATCCCTAAAATATCAGAAAAACTCGATTTTATGCAATCTGCAGTGCGCCACACGCCCCAGACGCAGGCCTTGCGCTTCGGGCGCATTTAAACAGAATCAGCAGTGCAGAAATGCGCTTCAGGCGCATGCGTTGCGCTTCAGGCGCACAACATCTTATGTCTAACGTATACTGCATATTTCTACTATTTTGAATCCGAATTTGATTTCGATGTCTTCATGAAAGTTGTAGCTATGGATGTTAGCTTTCATTTGCACTTAGTTTGACTCCAATTGGACATCTACAACTCCAGATATCACTGAAATACTCCACATAGGTCATGTTGATTTCTCACCAGAATTCAACACTGCAATAAAAACAAAGAAACGACGCAAAACTCCGAAAAATCTCTACTTAATCAACGAAATAAGAAAATAAGCATTTTATTAAGCCCAAGAACTAGAATCAACAAAATATATCAAATAAATCATTAAATTAACTAATGATTGAAGATAAATAAGACTAAAAACAATGAAAAATATGCATATGATGAAGAGTTATCAACTACAATATTTTAAAACTTATATAAAATCATTTGTTATTAATTCATTTTGGTTACTACTTTCGTTATATTTCATCTTATATTTTATTTAGTTGTTAACTTACGTTGTTCATCACAAATAATATAAAGTAAATGAAATAACCAAATTCAACAAATATACCATAGCAGCACAAGCAAATCTCTCTGTTGCACACTATCTTTTGAAGACTTTTTTTAATCAATCCAACCTATAGTGTGCACCCCTTGTCTTTCTAGTTTCCTCACATATCTCTTCAGCAAATACCGATAATAAAGTTATTGCAAGATTACATGTCTTTACTTTATCTAGGTCGGGTGGTGGATTGTAGAACTCACCCCTAATATGAATGCCTAATAGATTGGCAACATCATCCAAAGTAATTGTTATTTCATCAAATGGCATGTGAAATGACGAAGTCTCAGAGTGTCATCTTTTCACAAATGTAGAAATCAGGTTGTTGTCAATCAGCTTCAGACTACTCCGTTGTAGTATGGCTAATCCAGACAAATTCACCTACGTCTTTATAACTTGTGGGAGTAATTGCAGAGTAAATTTTTGCAGCTTCTTTCCATGAGCAACTATTTTCAGCAAAAATAATAATTAATTTAAATACTCTTAATGCACCATAAATAATATTAACTTAATATACTTGACCAAACCACAGTCTTGCATAAACATGATGTCGTATCGTGTAAGGACAAACAGATCATATGCTCCTCTAGAATACCATGTCAGCTCACCCTCCTGCTGTACAGGTCCCTCTTGTATATGCTCTTCATGTGCTACAACTAGGGAAGACAATTAGACCCAATGGGTACCCGCAAAAAAACCCGTAATGGGTAGGGTAAAAACCAGCATTATGAGTATGAGTATGGAGACGGGTAATTACCCGCAAAATTGAACGGGTATAGGTGCGGGTACGGGTACTATAATACCCACCTCGCCCCGCACATATATTATTATTATTATTATTATTATTATTATTATTATTATTATTATTATTATTATTATTATTATTATTAGTATGTAAGTTTGTTTGAGCTTAAATAAAAATGATTTTTGTTTTAAATAATTTAGAGATTATTTTTTAGAGATTTTTTAAAATATGATTTTTTTTAATCCCGTTTGTTTACTATTATAAAAATGATTTTTTTTTGTACAATAATTTTTAACATGTTTGTATACAATTTTATAAAAATAATTTTTTTAAACTAAAAAGTTACCATAAATGACATAAAAATGATTTTCAAGAAAACATGTTTGTTTGAAAAAATATTTTTTAAATACATGATTTTTCTAAATACACATGTATCTCTCTACTATCTTATGCATCTCTATCTCCCCTTCCAATCTATATCTACTATTTCTCTCACTCTCTATTATCTCATGTCTCTCTACCTCTCCTTTTTATTCCAAACAAATCAATGAATTTAGGTCATTCATTTCATAATATACGGATCCTCTTGAAAAATAAACATATAAGTAAATCATCACGAAAATATGTTAGTAAATAGCAATAGATTTTGGAGGTCCTGTTCTAATCTTAAAAATTGGGCCCTTAATAAAAAAAGTACAATTTTAATAATTAAAAAAATTTGAAAAATAAATTTTAGTCCCTATACACATATTTGATTCTGATGAAGAGGTAACTAATTGTGATTTTATATTTAAGAGTTTTTTATATTATTAATCGTGAATTTATAATTATAAATAACTAATAGAATACACATATCAATTTTTTCACATATCTCGGAGAATACCGTCCAAGGACTTGCAACTTCATAAAATATTCTTTCGAAAAACATTATTTTTGATGTTTTGATATTTATTGTAGTAATGTACTAATGTTGGATCATGATATATTTTGGAAGTTTTGAGTTAGACAATATTTTGGTTTGTAATACTTATGATTTGGATTTAAAATATTTGAGAATTTTTTTAAATTTAATCACAAATTATTTATCGATATATTTTTGTTTAAATGCGGGTAATGGGTATGGGTACCCAAAGGGTAAGGGTACGGGTATTAAAATTGATACCCACAAAGGTACGTGCACGGTCATGAGTATTTTTTAAAATTGCGGGTACGGAGACAAGATACTATACTACCCTACCCATACCCTACTCATTGTCATTCCTAGCTACAGCCTCATCATGTATAGCAATATCAACTTCCTAAATAGATAAATGACCCTACCCTCCCTCGTCATCATTTTCCACTATAAATTATCGTCTCCTTTGGGGATGATGTCGGTAGAATTCTTTCCGGATGAGCATCCATCATAGATGATGAAGTATCAATGTCGCGTGATGTTTGTCGTCTCTTCCTCTAGCACCAACACCAACAAAAAAAAATGAGCTAAAAAAAAAAGAATTAAATAAATAATAAAGGAATAAAAAAATTTCTAGAAAACTTGTGGTTTAAAAAAGTTTTTCTGTACCGAAAATCTTGAAAATAAGTTTTCCCCAATAAATAGGTATGTATCAGAAAAGTTAAAAAAAAAATTCAGAGTGTAAATTTTGTACCAAAAAATTAAAATGATATGATAGTAAAAAATAATAAATTTTAATATTTATACGAGGACAAATATGTCAATTCATTTTATTTGTAGGGGTTGGAATATAATTTAAGAGATAGAGGGTAAAATTTCTTTGAGCAGATCCAATCAATTTTTTCTCTTTTGTGGCTTGCAATAATATTGTGTTTTGGGCTTCTTTTTTTTCCTGGAGCAAAGTTGAAATAGATTAAAAGTTTGATAAAATGAGCTCAAAAAGGATGATTTCTTAGCCTTTTTATTTTATATAAGAAATAAAAATATATAAAAGTTGGTCAGACAAAACCATATGTATTCAATTATATTTCACCATTTTCGATAATTGTATAGATATTACTATTATATTTGTAAAAAAAATATTATAATATATCTAAATAATAATGATTCTTTTTTAACAAAAAGTAATGATATATAAGGGAATATCTGTCTAAAACTATTTATTACGGTGTTAAGTGCATACAAATTTAAATTAAACTCATATTTTTGATGATGGTTAAATAAAATATAAAAGGTATAAATAAGTGAAACTTTTGATTCTTTAAGCTATCAAAAATTGTTTAATTTATGGAAAACTTAAGCAAAACATAGTAGCTAGGTCCCACTTCTATGGAGTTGAGTATTAATGATTCAACCATAGTTTGTCTCAAGTTTGGAATTCAATTGGGGATTGGGGAATTATTATTAATAACAGCTTCGATTGCTTGTTATTTTATTATATTTTAGAGTGAATATATTTTAATGCATGAAATTTTTGAACTTTTACTCACATATTTTATTTTCAATTTATAATTTATTATTATTATTATTATTATTATTATACTAATTTTACTATCATTCAATTATATATGATGAGGTATTTTAAAAAAATAAAATTATATGCACAATGATAATCAACAAAAATAAGAAAATGTGAGAAGTTTTGTAGCATAAGTCTATCTACATCATATTCTTTCAAAAAAACAAAAGTTTAACTACAGTATTATTATTAAATTAAATAAGTGATGGTTTGAAGTTTTATAGAGGTGCCACCTAGACACATTTATAGAGGTTTTGAATTGAAAGTAGGCTATATAGTATATTATTTTCAAAAATGGATTAAAAAAAAAAATCCAAAAGAAAGGGTTTACACTTTGAAATGATTAAACGGAATTTCGTATTCCAGTATGATTTTGGATTATAATTGTTTTGATTCATGGATTTAACGTTATGTCGATATGTCCGAGTGGTTAAGGAGACAGACTTGAAATCTGTTGGGCTTCGCCCGCGCAGGTTCGAACCCTGCTGTCGACGAATTTTTTTTCCCCAATACTCCAAGTTTACAACCAGGTTCACACTTTACTTTTGGGAATTCTGTGATTCGCAAAACATAAAAATTCCTCCAAAAACTGATTTTTTTTTTCCTTTTAAATATAACATATATACACTCATTTTCGATTAAATTTGTTTTATTCTTTTACTAAAATAATATTATTTATTAATTCAAATTGTAAAATATATTTATACAATACAAATTTAAATTTGTTAAAAACAAAAATTAATATGCGAACAAATTTACAACACACAAATTAATAACGTAAAACAACAATATACCATAAAACGACAATTTATTTACAAATATGAAAAATTAAAGTGTTTAAATTATTTACACATCTATATGTGTAACGTAGAAGACGTTAAAATAATTGATTGAACATTTTATTTTTTCTGTTTTAGTGTGGTGTTTTTAAGAGTTCCGCATGAATGAAAGAATTGTAATGGATCAATAAGTTTTTGTTTAGATAAACAAATGTTAAGTAAATTAATGGATTGTGTTATATAGTTTCCATAAGTTGAACCATAAATCTTCATTTGTCAAAAAATAAAAAACCACTAATCTTAGTATTATTTCAGTGTACCCTCAACTCTTTCAATAATACTATGGATTGTTCAATTCAATTCCTTTTAATGCATTTTTATTTACAATATATATATATATATATACTAAATTTTCATATACTTGTTAAATATTTTATTTTACTTTTATCTTTCTCTTAAAAAAAAATAATAAATTCTAGGTAGTCTCTAAAAAATTGTAGATAAATTACGTGCAACTAATCAAAATCAATTATGTGTATTAATCCATCGACTTTTATAACAATGAAAAAATAAAAATAAAATAAAATGTTGAATGAGTATATGAAAATTTAAGGCACCTCCGTATTATAGTTTTAGATTATGGTTGTAGATTTTGATGCCTTAGCCCCTTGAAACCAAAAAAATAAATAAAAATAAGAGTGTTGCTACTACTTTTTGTAGCAAGTAGATGACATGACAACACCCTTTATGTACACGACATTGAACCTCTATCTAGTGTTCTATTTTGACAAAAATTAGCAATACTGGGAAAGTGGTATGTGACAAAAAGAGAAACGTTAAGGAGAGAAAATGAATAGTGACAAAATAGTAGTGTTAACTTTCATAATAATTGAAATTGAAAGTTAAAACAAATCAAACGATCGAAGCCACAATATACTACTAATTAATCGTCATGCAATACTAACTCCATACATGAGTAGATTGTTATGACTTCCATGAATATGATTCACCAATTGGTGGTGGTTACAACTTCTTCTATACCTTTCATTATTATTATTGCACTCTCTAACCCTATCATCCTCCTCATACTCATACCTATTCTCTTCAACCATTTCCTCTTCTGATTCAGATTCAGATTCTAATACTGTAATTTTTTCCTCTTCCACAAATTCACACTCCTCTTGTAAATATTCTACATCGTCTTCGATGTATTGATCTCGAACGAGATACAATCTCAACCGTCCATCTTGTCGATCAGCGATGAGAATTTCCGGTCTCTTTGGTTTCACTTTATATAGTTGTAATCTTCCGTCCTTCCTAACCGGTAACAGAACAAAACTCGGTTGACCGTTAACGTCTAACGAAGAAAGCGGCGGTGGAAATGTATTACTATTTACACCTCCCTCCGCCTCCTGTCTCCTCCAACAATATTCATTCTCATCTACTTGCATCTCATATCCAATATCATGATGGATCGCCGTCATCGGTGGTGGTGGGAGAGGGATTACAGGCTTTTGATGATGAAGATTATTATTATTATTGTTATTGTTGTTGTCGGTTGCAATGGTGAGAAGAGTGAAGAAAGAGTGAAGGTGTTTCTTGAAATTGATTGCATGAAGAAGAAGAAAAGAAAGAGAAATTGAAAGAATGATGTTAAAACAAAGAGAGAAAATCATGATTGATTACATCGATCAGATGAGAATGAATTTGATGATGATGATGATAGGTAGGGGGAAGGGGGATGAGGGTATTAATAATATCCTCAGCCCCCAAAGATAGATAGAGAAAGAGAGGTAATGATAATGATCAAAAATGAAAACGGTGAAGAGCAAGATAAGAGTGTGAAATTATTATTAAAAAAATAATAATAATAATTAAGAAGAAGGTAGGGGTGAAAAATTGGAATGAAAGTTGAAGCATGAGGTGTATAGTGATTAGGAGACAGGAGTACGCAAGAGAACGGTGCCGGGTCCAACTCAGATCCGCTCAAAATGCACATTTCCGCATTTTTCAAAGACTATCCCCATCCTCACTTCTGCCGGTGGAACTTAAATAAATATTTTTAATTTTAATTAATAAACTCAATTTACTATTTTATCCTATATTACAATTTAAAATATATAAAACAAAATTACAAACACACTTTTGTAACAAGAGGGTGGAATTCGACTTAAAAGTTGTATAAGTTTAACAGATATTAGTTTGGTTCTTATATTATGAGAGAGAAAAAAATCTAAATTAAAAAGATAATTAGTATGATTGTGTTTTTATGGATTTTATCACAAAATTTAAATCAAAATGATGATCAATTTGTTGATTTGATTAGGTATGATTGGGTTGAAATTAATAAAAATTAATATACCAATTTTATAAACTATTTTTAATGATATGAATATATAAACTACAATGAAATTAATAATATGAAAATGATTTAAAAAAATTTAAATTTGAAACGTATTAAAGATAACACTACTAATTACTCTAATGATTTTATTCATATATGTGTGGTTGATTTTGAATAAAGTGAAACTATTCCTAAATTAATAGTAATTAAGTTTATTTGGTTTTGTTCAATTTTAACTCAAACATAGGAAAAAAAGTAAAATCAATTTAGTTGATTTTGAATAAATTTTTTAATTTATCATATCATAAATTTTTATATCTCTAGACGAAACTCAAAATACATACAATTGAAATTTAAATTGAAAGATATAGTATATTTTTAATTAATATTTTTTATAATTATTTTATAAGACTATTTTTTATGAAGAAAGAAAAATTGTTGGGAACTTTAAGGTGGCTATGGCCAACCTATGACTTAACAAAACTATCTATAAAATTCTAATATCTCTCTATTCTACACGGATCAATGATGCATTTTTTAATTGAAAATAAATATCATACACTTTAAATATAAAATTATTTTATATTAACAATCAATCATAATATATAAACACTTTAAATAAAATTAAAAAAAAAATTATCAATTTCTTCAATGTGGTGACAAATTGTGATTAGTTGCAAGGTAGGGTCTTCATTCTCTTTTTAGTTTATGTAAACTTTGTCTGGATCACTGGTTTATACTTCTATCATATATTTTATACAAATTATTTATTTTATCTTTTTATTTTAAATAACTTTTTTATCTCATTAAATTTAATTTGGACTTCAAAAAATTATAAAAAAAAAAAAGATTTCTCGAAACAGGTGTATTTGAGAATATTTGAATTTTGTATATCGAAATCTTTTTTTTAAAGTTTTCTGATACATGTGTTTTAGAAAATCGAACTTTTTGCACTAAATTTTCTTTTTAAGTTTTCTGATATAGAAATGTGTTTTAGAAAAATTTGAACTTTATGTCCTAGATATTTTATTTTTAAATTTGCAGTTTACAGTTTTTCAGTACATAAATATTTTTTTTATATTTTCGATTCGATACATAAATATGTTTTAAAAAAATTGAAACTCGTGTTATGAAATTTTTTTTCTTGTTTTTCAAAATAAAAATGAAAAATTTCAAAAAAAAATATAAATACTTTTAAAAAATTCAAATTTTGTGTTTCAATTTTTTTTTATGTTTTTCTAATACATTTTTATTTAAAAAAATCAAAATTTTCAAAACACAAACATAAAATTTAAAGGAAAAATTAGATTAATAAAATGTCTGATAGTTATATAAACGTACGAGTATCGAGTAAAATTTTAATTGCAAAGAGATATCATAAATAATAAAAATTGAACATTCTCATGATTTCAGTCATCTCTATCCAAAATTACACATTTTTCCATGCTTCCAATTTTATACCCTGTTTGACTGCGGTTATCGGTCTCTTCATTCTCTTGTTGCAGAATATTTAGATACATCTAAATTATTTAATTAAAATTGAATAATTAAAATTTTAAATTTAAATTTAAAAACTATAATCCAATCTTAAATTTTAGAATGTTCGATTTAAATTAGAATAATATGATAAAAGATCAGATAATAATCTTAATTCTAATTAATTTACTTTAAGAAATATTTAATAATATTTTAATTTAAAAAAATAAAATAAATTGTCGCTCTTTTTTCTTCCAAAATTTAACTCCCAAATACACTATACATCAAGAAATTCAAATTCTCTCATTACGATCTGATCATTCGTGTAAGTCCATTATTAGTTTATCCAAAACATAAAAAAGAATGATGATGTTTTTTCTGAAAGAAAAAAAAATGATAATGTTAAAACTCAAACTCTATATAAAATAAACAAAGTTGTATTTCTTTTTATAATTATTATTATTTTATTTAAAAACAATATTCATTTGTTCATAGTAAAAAAATATATCACGAAAATAATAAATTTTTGAACAAACTCACAACACCAAAGTTAATAATATAAACTAGCAAAATATTTGTAAATTTGACAATATGAAAGCGACTGAAATATTATGTATCTGAATTTGCAATGTTGAAGACGTAAAAATCATTAATTGAATATGTCAATCTGAATAAAATGAACACCGCACTGAAACAAAAAAAACAAAACAATATAGATAGATGATTTCAAAAATAAATACATATGAAAATCACTTATTTATCTAAAATGATAAATTGAAAACGATATAGATAGATGATTTCAAATCAAAAAATTGTCTCAAATTACTCATTTTTTATAATCAAAAAAAAAAAAGAGAAAAAAAAGTGTGGTGGTTAGATTTTTATTATAATTATATTTTTAACCAAACATAACTTTTGGACTATATATAATTATATTGTATACTACTAATAAATATATTATAATAACATATTAAAATAAAAAATTAGAAAAAATAATAATAACTAAAATAAAAAATTAAGATAATATTAACTACAATATTAATCGAATTGACATATACTTTTGCAAATATAATATATACCTATTTTATTTATTTTATATTATAATATAAAATATAAAGGATAAAAATGAATTTGAATAAAATAATAAAGATAATTGACATAAAAAATGATAAGCTAATAAGTTGCATGAAGTAACTTTTAAAAAAATGCTATAAGAATGGAAAAAATTATAAATACCAAACTTATCAAATAAGATATAGCTTTTAAATAAATGTTAGAAATTAATAAATAAAAAGTTATAATATCTATTTGATATCATATAACAACTTTTAATAACTATTTGATGCCATATAACAACTTTTAGTTAATCCAATAGATAAAATAAAACATAAAAATTGAATAATGTTTTTTAATAAAATATTAGATTTTTCATGTGTAGTATTTTATATAAAATAGACTTCTAATCGTTGGCCCAATATGTTTAAATAGACTATTCTATTGTGATTTTGCTAATTGTATCCAATCTAGTAAGGCTTTTGTATTTTAAAAATATTAATTCAGTCAAAAATATTTACGTTTATTTTATGTATTGGAACTTGTGCAATAGTATGAAAAGTTATACAGAAAGAACCAAATGGTTTGGATGGATTATTGTGCTCTAAATATGCATTTGTCAAGGTTAAATTTTTTGTACAAAGAGTTAATTTATTTATTTATTGAAATAATATTTTTTTTTGTGATAATATAATTTATTTAATATGGGTACAATATGACCATATGCTACATAATCAAATTTTAAATATACCTATTAAGTCAAGCGAAAATTACTACAAAATACCAAAAGT
This sequence comes from Cicer cuneatum, assembly GCA_037974295.1. Taxonomy (NCBI): domain Eukaryota; kingdom Viridiplantae; phylum Streptophyta; class Magnoliopsida; order Fabales; family Fabaceae; genus Cicer; species Cicer cuneatum. Next base: position 13,835,531 of record JBBPBO010000001.1, read on the forward strand.
ACAAATTGCATTCATGTTTGAACATGCAGTATATAGTGGCTATTGATTTTGTAATCATTGTAATTTATAATTTGCAATTGTAATTATTGTAAGGTGTAGGATTCATATTTTTTTGTTAATGGTAAATTGATGTAAATTTATAAGAGTGATTATTTGAAATTATTGAAAATGATATTTTGAATGATACATTTTTAATTCGATCAAAAGTAAAGGAGGAGGATCAACAAGTTGTATTTTGAGTGTTTAATTGGTTGTTTATTTCCATTACAGGGAGATTGCAATCATAACTCAGTATCCAGGTTAATGACAATTGAGAGATTGTATTCATAAACTCATGAAATTTTTACATCTTGATTCTTTTTAAGGAAATATAGAAACAAAATTACACATTCAAATCAATTTCATGTACTCTTTTTTTCAATAGATCAATTTTATTTTATTTAAATACTCATTATATTTAGATTACTCTCAATAACATATTAAATAATTTTATATTTATATAAATTTTTACACGTACGATTTATATAATATAAATTTTTCATTTAAACTAAAAAAACAATTATTTTTTTTGTAAAATTAAGAGAAATAGAGAGGATCGATAGAGATCGAAAAAACTTGAATTGAATTGTGAGACAAAAATGAAATAGTTAAATTAATTACATATTTATAAACACCATAGTTTAAATTAATATAACTAATTCATATATTTAATTAAAAATAAATGACATACAGAAGAGTTATAAATATAGATCGATAATTAGAAAACCAATTATCATGCACAAAGTCAAAACAAAAATAATATTAAAATTTAAATAGTAAATAAAAGACTGATTTTGAAAAAATCCTGAATAAACCATGCATGAGGTCTTTTATCTCTGTATCTGATTATTATTGAAATACAAATTTCACATTTTGAGAACAAGTTTGTCATCTCTAATTTGCTTTACTTAATATGCCTTTTCCATAAATTTGTTATGATTGATATCAAGTGTCGCCTTGAATAAAAGAGACTTGTTTATTAGTTTATCATTTTTTTGGAGGCATTGTGCGTATCATTTTTTTTATTTGCTTACACTCTTAATTGCAAAATTAGATTTAAAAAGATACTTTAAAATCTATTTATACATATACAATTATAAAACTTTTATAAGAAGCTAAAAAGTGCAACCACAACATGAATATTCGATTTTTATTTTATAACAAAATATGTAACGAATAATATTGCCTCTGGGTTGAAATATATATTGTATAAAATTATCTTTTTAGAACCTAACATATTTGATTTTTTCTTTGTTTTAATAGAATTGTAATGTTTCAATATTTATTCAACAGCTTGTCAACTGTATCAATTTGATTTTGTAGAATCTCTAAAGTTTTGTGCTTGTTTCACTTGGATTGAAAGGACGCTTGGCAATAAATCTTGTTATTTTCTAATGTATTGTAAATGATTTAATGAGAATTAATTGTTTGATTAAAAATTATTTATATATTTGATTTTATTATTTATTTCAGATTCTTGTACTTAATTTAGTGGGATAACATTGAATATATAATTGTTGTGAGAGTAGAATCGTTGAGAGGCTGCCACATAGAAGGAATTATGTCTGAAATCGGTCCTAATAGTGATAATAGTGATAGAAGAAGTACATTAGGCTATGTATTTAAATTTATGAAATTCTCAATAGCATATAGCGCAAAGAAGTAGCCAATCATAGCCTTATCATCACGTGAAGCTGAATACATTGTTGGCAGCTATGCAGCCTACCAAGCACTATGGCTGGAATCCTTGATAGCAGAACCGAAGATTGAAGTTTGCAGGCCAATACCATTGATGATTGACAACATCTCAACCATAAATCTAGCAAAGAATCTCGTGTCTCATGGAAGAAGCAAGCACGTTGAAACAAGGTTTCATTTCTTGAGAGATCAAACTTAAACTCATACATTGTCAAACTAAAGTGCAAGTGGTTGACATTATGACCAAGGCATTGAACAGAAACATATTTGAGGAGCTAAGACAAATGCTAGGATTAATATCCCTTAGATACTTGAATTAAGGGAAAGTGTTAAGTAACTTGTAATTCAAGTAATGTAGCAATTGAAGGTTATAACTAACTAACCAATAAGTTAGTTAGTTAATTAGATGGTAGTTAAATGGTTGTTAGAATGAGTAGAAATCACTCTTGTATAAGTAGCATATTCAATTCATTCAATGAAGAAGTTCTACCATTCATATGCTAGTGTATTTTTCTATTTTTTGTACTTGAAGCAACAGCTTGAAAGCTAACATCTTTGACTTGGCCTTATATTTTTCTCTACTATATGTACCATTTTTTGATGACTTTTTTGTATGCTTATATGTTCGATTATCAAATATGAAGCACAAAAGGTATGTATCGTATAAAATTAGTGTTACTACTATATACAATCAATTAAAATATTTGTTTTTTTATTAAAAAAAAAATAGTCGGAGGTATTTTAAGAATTGTAACTTATATTCCTGGAAATAAATACTAGAAACCAATCATAAATTAGTTACTCATTGGAATTTAATATAAATATTTCCTTTGAATCTAAAATGCAACCAACACTTTTTTTGAAAAAATTCTTAGAAATAAAATTTCCATCTTATATTCCATTGGTAAATTATTCCTAAGAATAATTTTTGAGTCCGGGAAACAAACGCCACCTAAGTCAAATAATAATAATAATAAATAATAATATTTTTGTAAAAGGCCAAAATTGAGAAAGTTAACTTGTGAGGCACGCATGAGTCTCAAATAATCCAAAACATTGGCCCAAACAAACCCAACGGTCGCTTCCTCCTACATCGTTCACTTTGGCCTTGGTTGAGAGCACAATTCGCTATAAAGCTTCTATTGCTGACACGTGTCCCCCTTTCAGAGATTCTACGAACTCACAATCATCATCATCATGTAAAAGAAAAATATCAAGGTGTGTATGAATAAGAATAACAAATTTTCTGTAATCAATTTCATTACTATGGATCACATTAATTCACATCACTCCAATTTGTAACGCATAGAAACGCATATACAAAGAAACAAAAACAATGGCGAATGAGGGTGACGCCCACCAGCTACGTTATTGTTTATGGTATGCATCTCTTTTCCTTCATGTTAATTACTATATATATATATATATATGCCATTGTATCAATTGATATATGTATTGAATCGTTTGAGACAATTAACCGAAGTTCGAATATTGTCTGAAACAATTCTTACCTTAAGACCGGAGGGTTAAGAGTTAAGACAAAAAAAATGATATAATCTCCTGCCAATGTTTTGGAGCTCAAATGTTATATTCTGTTTATGGTTTTATAATATCTTAAGATCATGTGAATTATAGGAACCATAAGAGAAGCTTTGCTAGTAAATCAAAGAAAGTCCCTATAGTGGATGCTCTTAATCTTAAACCAAATACTCTAGGATCTCTTCTTGCTTGGTCTGCTTCTGCTCAAGGTTCTTTCTAAACATGCTTTTCAATCCCAAATTGTAAAGAACTTTTCATTGTGTAACAATGTTGAGCTTGTGATTTCCATTTTATCAATTAGACTTGAGAGATATGGATCTTGAGAAAGAGAAAGAAGACGAGGGGTCTCCAAGAGGAGTCTTAGAGGCTTGTGTTAGAGGGTTTGGATCTAAGCAACCACCTGAATTGGAAACCAGTTGTTCAAAGTCGAGGGCGCGATCGCATTGGGGCAAATTTTTTAAGTTGTGGAAGAAAAAATCAGTTAAACGCCTTTCTTCTTTTCATCCGATTGGTGTGCCGAAGATACCAAAGTGGAAGAGTAAAAGCACTAGGGAAAATTTGGTTTTGAGTAATGTTCACAATTTAAGGTCTTCTTTGGTGACTTTTAGCCTCTCTGATCTGATAAAAGCAACCAATAATTTCAGCCATGGTATGTTATCTAGCGACAATACTTACTTTAGTCAATTATACCATAGTTTGATATTAGTACACATTATGAATGATTTATCCACTGGTCGAATTTAACTTCTCTAAAGTGAGTAGTGAATAAAACGAGTAAATTAATGTTGATATTATAACCACCGATGGTTGATTTATATATATATATATATATATATATATATAATATCAACCATTGATTTATTTATTAATGGTTAAAATTACTCACTGTATTCTCTAAAGTGAGTAGCTAACTTTAGAGGAACTTAATCCCATATGTCTGGATGTTTTTTAGCGAAAAGAACTATTGTAGTTGAGTTGAGATGCCCTGAATTATGTTAACGGTCTGATCTGAATTGTATGTAACTTGACATTTTGAAGCTCAATATGTTAAGGAGAAACAATGGATCATACCCGTTTTTATGTATTCATTGTAGTCAAGATTGTTCATTGTATCATTGAGAATTACTTCGAGATGTATTATCTGTATTCTCAGACTATTTGCGGACGTAGGCTACCATGGTTGGACCATGCAAACCTTTGTGTTTTGTTATTTATTCTCTTTCCTTTGATTATCCGTGTGATTTATTCTTGTCTATTGCCATAACAATTGCTTTGTTAAGAATAGGATCAGTTTGATTGAGTTGACTTCATTATTCCTTTAACTTGTAGAAAATTTGATTGGAAGAGGTGGTTTTGCCGAGGTTTACAAGGGTCGTCTGCAAGATGGACAACTAGTAGCCGTGAAGAAAATGACTAGAGGGACCACAGAGGAGAAAACAGCTGGCTTTCTATCTGAGCTAGGCATAATTGCTCATGTTGATCATCCTAATACTGCCAAGCTTATTGGATGTGGTGTAGATGGAGAAATGCACCTTGTCTTTGAACTTTCTACACTGGGAAGTTTAGGATCTGTTCTTCATGGTTTGTACTTTGCAGCTAGTTTGAAGTCTCTCATGATATCATTCTTGAAGCTTTAAATGTATTTATTTATTGCTTGTTCTCTCATAATGTATTTCAGGTTCAGATAAAAGCAAATTGGATTGGAGTAAAAGGTATAAAGTTGCTCTTGGAATAGCTGATGGTCTTCTCTATCTGCATGAGAATTGTCAAAGGAGAATAATTCATAGAGATATTAAGGCAGAGAATATTCTGCTCACAGAGAATTTTGAGCCACAGGTATTTTATTGAACTTCCTTGGAGAAAATGATGAAAGAATTTATCTGCAATATCATGTGATGCATGAAATTTAGGCTCTAAAAATGTAATATTTGGTTGTGTTGTGTGCTATATATAGCCCTTAGTATTTTAATACACATATTTGCTCATTTTGTATATTCAATGTCTTGTGATTATCTTGAATCATGTGATGTGATTGAGTTGTGAGACTAACTACTCTTTTGATGTGTTGCTTTATCTGTTGAGAGTTTCATGGACAATATTATAGTCTACCGCAGAGAAACATCATAAAGGTGATGATTTTATGTGGTGCCATCTTTGCCCAATTTAGCATTTTCAATATGATTCTTACTGCCTTAAAATATTCAACTTTTGCCAAGAGATAATAAACTCAGCTGTTTGTGTTTTATGCCAAACATTCTCTTTCATGTCTTGTTAATACATGTTCTGTTTGCAAATCAGATAAGCTGGTAACGTTATCTTTCAAGGATTATATATATCCAACATTATTGGGGGTATATATAATTTTAATGTAATTTTTCTTCCTTTTCACTCCTTTATTAATCAAGTTTTTATCCAGATTTGTGATTTTGGGCTTGCAAAGTGGTTACCGGAACAACTGACTCACCATAATGTGTCCACATTTGAAGGCACATTTGGGTATTTTGCTCCTGAGTATTACATGCATGGCATAGTGGATGAGAAAACCGATGTTTATTCTTTTGGGGTTCTACTTTTGGAGATTATAACTGGGCATAGGGCTTTGGATCATATGAAGAAGAGTGTTGTGACATGGGTAAATCATTTTTCTAAATAAGTTATCAGTCATGCTAATAAGTGTTCTTAGGACATAAAAATTTTATATTGAAAATAAAGTTTTGACATTTCAAAACTTTCTATCTTTAAATATAAATTTTTTATCTTTAGATACTTAACAAATGCTCTAAGGGCACTTGTTAGTATTTCCCGTAAGTTTTATATATATATATATATATATTACATAAGTTAAAGTAGAGTAATATTACCTATATTATATTATCTAATGTGTCACTACATGAGAGAACTTAGAAGTTTGCTATTTTTTTATGTATGATAGGCAAAACCATTGCTTGATGCTAATCATATGAAGGACCTTGTTGATCCTTCTCTTGGTGATAACTATGACCAAGGACAAATGGGATGTGTTGGTTTGACTGCATCAATGTGTGTTGAGCAGTCTCCTATCTTACGCCCTCGCATGAATCAGGCAAGTATACAATGAGTTAGATAGTTGCATATTATTTCAATCAAATTGAAATTTCACTTGGCCTTGCCATCATTATAAATTTATAATGCAAGGAAATGGAGTTGTATTTTTGGTTAGGCCAAGTATCAAGTTAGTAGATTCAAAAGATTTATTAATTAGTATTGTTTGTTAGTTATGCTCATGTTCTTTCATTAGAAATCATACCCTCTCATAATAACCTATCATAATTCGTGTCTAATGACAGAACCATTTAAATAAATAAAAAAAGGTAAAGAGAAGTAGAGAACCATGTGATTTTAGAAAATTGAGATTTTGATCATATATTTTCTTTGATGGGTGCAGGTTGTAACACTGCTAAGAGGGGAAGACAATGTCCTATCTGCAAAAGCAAGCAAAAGAAGGCCTTTCCAAAGAACATATTCAGAAGAGATATTAGATGCACAAGAATACAACTCCACAAAATATCTAAGAGATCTCAATCGACATAAGCAGGTTGCTTTGGGTCTTGACTCTTGAGTGCTAACGAGGTCACATATATAGACAAAAAGGATCTCATATTTAAAACCTGCTATTTGTTTATAGTTGTAAAAAGATTTTCATGAAATTGAACTCTATTACCTCAATTAGATTTTGATTGCAAAATATAGGCTACCTAAATTTACATGGAGCAACTTGTACAGTTGAATGCTTCAAAAAGAAAACTTGTATAGTTGGTCAAATTGTTAGTTAGATTTATAGTTCCATATGTTATATTCATCAAACTGCTAGAATTGAGCATATAGTTCTTAATTGTCCATCTATTTGTAGTTTGTAATGATAAGTAACCAATACTGACTGAATTTTAACGCTTTCTCAAAAAAAAGTATTTGACTCTTTTTTATGATTAAAAAGAATAACCTATATAAAAAAGGGTACATTGTATTTTTTAAATATAAACCCAAAATTAAAAAGGGAAAAAACAATCATATATATATAAAGGCTCTATGGTAAATTTTCACAAATATTCATAAACCAGTTAATGTCCTGTATATTAGTTATGTATTTTAAACCATTTAATATTAAAAAATATAAACCAAACCTATATTTAAAATTAGAAGAAAGATATGATAACTAATTCGAATTAAATATAAAAAATTATAATGTACAATTTATTTTAAAAAAATAAAGTTAGCATTTGAGATTTGAAGGAGAAAAAATAATGAACAATATTTGAATAAAATTTATTAATAATCTGATAATTCTATTAAAAATACCATAAATAAAAATACAACTATTTATCTAAAAAAAACATAATTGTATACATTTTAATTATCAAAATTGAAATTTTTTTATCTGAAGATGAAAATGTAAAAAAATTCACACACGCATTACAATACTTATATTTTTCAGTTAAACAAGATTTTATTGCTCGTAAAAATCGAAAAAAAATTCTCTAAGTTTCTTGCTTTACAAAGAAAAACTCTGATTATATATAAAAAAAAAATCTCACGGTTTCTACTCATATAACCTTTTGTTGTTATTATGTTGTGTGTACAGTTTTCAAAAGTAAAAACCAATAGGAAAAGGATTCACGTTATAGTTGCATCCACTCTAACTCTACCTATAATTACGACTCAATCATTATCATTTTCTTGGCAAACAAGTACAGGTTGGAAGCACAATTGAAAATATTTTATTTTGGTTCCGCATCTAGATTAAGATATTCCCCTTGCTTCCTTGTCGTTTCTAATTAATATTTGTATATATGCCTTGTGGCCTTTGTTTTTCTAATATTCCTCTTTTCTTCCTTCATAATTTACTACTACCGTATCAAAATTCTCCCTTAAATTTCCTCATAACCCGATTACCCCCCCCCCATTTTTATGCCAAATACCACACGTTACCCACGTGCCTGCCACCTATAATGTCCATCTTGCCCCTCACACTCATCCACCAATGATTCCCTTCCAAGCATGAATTGAAAAGTACCCACCAAACCAAATCCTCCTTTGAAATTTAATCATACCAAGTTACCAACCCCTTGTTTGAAATTGGGATAATGACTAATGACTATACATTATAATTATTTAAATTAATAATTTATCATTTAATGAGTAGAAAATAGAAGGATGCATGATGGGGTTCATATGGTAATTTAATCGGGTGGAGCGAAGTTGAAGTTTGAAAATATTTGAAGGGGACACAAAGGACATTATCGAAAATGTCACGGGATCTAAGTGACAATTAAGGGAACTATGACTTGTGATTAGCATCAAGCAGAAGCAGAATCGCGGGCAGTGTGTCCAAAACTTGAAAGAGGAACCGTATTTGTTAAGGTCAAATTTTCTTCAACCACCAAACTAAAAACCGAACACCGGAGTTCTTTATCGCCGCCGTGTAGGGCTAATCCCGACGTCTCTAATTCTTATGCTATATCCGATCGATTGCGTTCCGCGACACTCGTCGGCGGGGACGGAATTCCCGGTCACTCACCGGTGGCCTGTAGAACATCGCGTAGTTTATTCTTATTATTATGAAGAAGCAGGGAAAGAACAACGGTTGCAAGAGCAATGGATTCGTTCCTTCTTCTTTCAAGTTCATTTCGTCTTGCATTAAGACCGCTTCCTCCGGCGTCCGAACTGCCGGCGCCTCCGTCGCTGCTTCTATCTCCGGCGACGGACATGATAACAAAGACCAGGTAGCATTTACTTTTTTGAATGTTTTTGGTTGTTGCGTTTTGAAATTGTGACTTGTGTGAATGCTGTTCTGAAATGAGAAGTGAGATACACATGATGACGTGGGTTTTGAGGAAAAATTTTAGTTTCCGGAAAACTTGTTAATAATTTTTGCTAACGCCTCTAGAAAACGTTGTTCTTATTTGCGAACTGCTGAGGAGTTTATTGAAGAAACGTAGTTGTTTTTTATGTTTTGCCTCATACAATTAAGTTAATTTATTTTGGATTATTGAGTGAAGTTGAGGACATAATCAACTTGGCTATGTCTCCTTTTTTTCCATACGTAATTCTAATTGATTTTTTTTCTTTTTATATTTTTTCTGTTTTGTTTTGTATGAGGGAAGTAAAATGGTATGGAATGTTCTGATTAACAACTAACAATAGTCTCTAACCCCTAAGAATAAAAGGGAATATTGGTTTGGCTAATTTTTCATCCTTTTCAGACCAGAATTAATGTGAGATTGATTTGTTTGATGATGGAATAGTTAGACAAGGATCCAACACCACTTTAGGGAGTAAAGTAAGTAATTTTGTAAGTCGGTGAATTAATCAATGGTTGAGATTTGGTGGAATTGCATGACAATAGAGTATTGATTGTATTGTTGATGAGTCTTGTAGTTGTCAATGTCAATGCAGTACAATTGAGTATTGCATATATGCCACTCTTAAGAAGCATTGATTGTGGCGTGATGTATGCTACCAAATAATTTGGTCAACGTTATGCTATGGTGGAGCTATTATCTATGAACCAAGTTCAAAATTATTGACATCTTTTCTTTGTCAAGCAGGTGCTTTGGGCTTGCTTTGACAGGCTAGAGCTTGGTCTGTCTTCTTTCAAAAACGTCCTCTTACTCGGTTATTCCAATGGCTTTCAAGTTCTTGATGTGGAAGATGCCTCAAATATCCAAGAACTTGTCTCAAAACGTGATGATCCAGTTTCGTTTTTACAGATGCAGCCTGTCCCTGCAAAATCGGAGGTCTGTGAAGGATTTAGAGCATCACATCCTTTACTCTTGGTTGTTGCATGTGATAAATCAAAGATACCTGGTACAATGCAAAATGTCAGAGATGTCCACAATGAAGCTCAAGCTGAAAATATTATCAACTCAGCTACAACTGTTAGATTTTACTCACTAAGGTCCCATACCTATGTTCATGCTCTGAGATTCCGCTCAACTGTCTACATGGTTAGATGCAGTCATCAAATAGTTGCTGTGGGTCTTGCTACTCAAGTAAGTTTTTGAGTCAAGTATGTTTGTAATGTGTTTTTAGCCCCACCTATACCTAATGTTATCTTATTGAGGAAATTGAGTTTATAGTTGTTTTCAGTTGACATTGATTGATTGATAGGTTTTACAATTTGCTTAGACATATTACAAGTATTCAGGATACTTATTGCTTGCTCTTTTTATGAATTAATTGTAATATACAATGACTTAGTTTGTTATTGACATAGCTTATACCTGGCTAATTTGTTGTTTTCATTTTCATTTTGCTTGCAGATATACTGTTTTGACGCCCTTACTCTTGAGAATAAATTCAGTGTTCTTACTTATCCTGTACCTCAATTGGGAGGGCAAGGAGTGGTTGGGGTTAATATTGGCTATGGTCCTATGGCTGTAGGGCCACGGTGGTTAGCTTATGCCTCCAACAACCCACTGTTGTCGAACACAAGTCGCTTAAGTCCTCAAAGTCTTACTCCTCCTGCTGTCAGCCCATCAACATCACCAAGCAGCGGAAACCTGGTAGCCCGATATGCCATGGAGTCTAGCAAGCATTTGGCTTCCGGGCTGATCAATCTTAGTGATATGGGCTACAAAACATTGTCTAAATACTATCAAGATCTACTGCCTGATGGATCCAGTTCCCCTGTCTCACCAAATTCAAGCTGGAAAGTTAATCGATTTACTTCAAATTCTACAGAAACAGATACGGCTGGGGTGGTGAGTATTATATTTGATGACTAACATATTATCATTTGATTTTCTTTTGCAATGATTCTGGACTGCTGACCAGGTATTTTCTTTCTTAAAGTAATATTGGCATCTCTATTACAATTTACATGAGATCATCTATTGGTTCAGCTTAGCCATAGAAGAAGGATTTTATAAGGTAGATGATAGTTTATGTCAGTGGCAACTGGATAACAATCATTCTATATGGTATTCTCGTTCACTACTAATACTGATTTATTGCAGGTTGTTGTCAAGGATTTTGTTTCTAGAGCTGTTGTGGCACAATTTAGGGCCCATACTAGTCCTATATCTGCGCTATGTTTTGATCCGAGTGGGACACTTATAGTTACAGCCTCAATTCATGGTAATAACATTAATATCTTTCGAATTATGCCTTCCTACTCAAAGAATGGATCAGGTTCACAAGGCAATGATTGGAGTTGTTCTCATGTTCACCTTTACAAGCTCCACCGTGGCATGACATCTGCTGTATGCTACTATTCTCTGTTTCTTTGAGGCCTTTGTGTTTAGAGCTTAAATTTGATCAACTGTTTCGCACCATCATCTAATGATGTTTTGACCTATGAAGCACTGAGACTGACACAGACACAGGACATGACACTGACACTAATACGTCGAAACTGGTAATAATTTGATAAAATGAATTAATTGAATGTAATTAAGATGTCGGTGTCGCGTGTCGGACACTCAGGCACGCCTTTGGTCAGAGGTGTCGGTGCTACAAAGGTCTTGACACATCAATAGAGTTAACCTTCCTTGCTTGTGGTATTTGTAGTTAAACTTCTTTATGTATTTGGCAAGATGTGTTTAAATGATGGTGTAAAGAAAGAGAAATGAAAATTAAATCCTTATACTTCTATACTTGCAAAGGATTTTACTAAATTATGTATATTATACAGGTAATACAAGATATTTGTTTTAGTCATTACAGTCAGTGGGTTTCCATCATTTCCTCCAAGGGAACTTGTCATATTTTTGTCCTTTCCCCTTTTGGTGGTGAGACAGTTCTTAAGATATACAATCAGGATACAGGAGGGCCTGTTCTTTTGCCAATTATTCCTCTACCATGGTGGTTCACTCCGCATTTTACTATAACCCAGCAGCAACAGCTTTGCCACACACCCCAACCTCCTGCTTTTCTTTCGGTGGTTAGCAGAATAAAAAATATTAATGCTGGATGGCTCAATACGGTTAGTAATGCTGCATCATCTGCCGCAGGGAAAGTCTCAGTTCCATCTGGTGCTGTTTCTGCTGTCTTTCATAGTTCCGTTCCTCCTGATTCACACAATACATACACAAAAGTTCATGCCATGGAACACCTACTAGTTTATACCCCTTCTGGTCACTTAATTCAGTATAACCTACTACCGTCATTGATGGCAGAGCCAAATGAAACAGTTCAAGGTCCTTCACCACAGATACAAGAAGAAGATTTACGAGTGAAGGTTGAACCTGTTCAATGGTGGGATGTCTGTAGGAGATATGATTGGCTAGAAAGAGAGGTACATATATCGGGGAGTACACCTGGTGGACTAGAACCTGCTGAAATGATCTTGGATGTTTCAAATAGTGAAAATTATTGTGTTGGGAATGATGATTCTATAAAACTTAATCAGGATTGTCACTTCTCAAATGCAGAGGTACATATAAGCTCTGGGAGGATACCAGTTTGGCAGAAGTCTGAGGTATTCGTTTGATTTCTGGGCTGACAAATCATGTTTTTCTCCTTTGTCAACATTATTATGTTCCTTCAATCAAACTATTTCCTCAATTTTTAGGTGTCTTTCTTTGTGATGGGTTCTTTTGAAACTGAAGAGCTGAATAAATGCGAATTTCTAACTAATGGAGAGATTGAAATAGAGAATATTCCTATTAATGAGGTTGAAATAAGACAGAAGGTTTTATTGCCTGTCTTTGATCATTTCCACAAAATTCAGTCCACTTGGGGTGACAGGTAACAGTTCCTTATCTTCCTCTTTGTTGTTCGGTCCACTGGCGAAGTTTTATATTAATTTTCCACTTAGATAATTTCCATTCTAAATATGGGAATGCTTTCAATTAACTATCAGGTTCTCAAATTTTCTATACTGGTGAAAATATTGAATTGTTGCACATGACCATACTTTCTACATCCTTGCAAATTTTGGTTTGAAATATGTTTCTCCAGTTTACACTTCTTTTGTAGCTAGGTTTGTTTAATTTATTTTGTCATTAAGAACATAGCTCTTCTTTATGTTTTAGATGGAGATGCTTTATTTAATTTTACTTCAATTTCATATTTAGGAATTATAGGAGTTTTTTTATATACTCTGTTTGTGTCAAGGAACTATTTTATTTTATTATTTTTCTTGTACATTGCCATCATACATTTGCATGGTTCATATATAGGTCTAATGTAAATGGTTTGTTAGTGATGTTTTAGACTAAAGTTTCACCTTTCCTTGTTCCTCTGTTTATTGCCCAATAAAATTGTGACTGTGTGCGATTTTTGGGGGACCATTTTTTTAGTTCGTAGTTGTTTAAAATTGGAGGGCTGCTTAATCATCTTTTTCATTATAATGAAAATTTAGAAACGTTTGTGTAACTGTCGATTCACATTGTAACGAGTTCTATGATGTTTGTCAGAGGTACTATTATAGGAAGATGCTCTAGCTCTTCATCTGATTCACATGCAACTGAAGAGAAGTTTTCAGAAGATGCTGCAATTTCCCAACCAAAGTTTATCATATCTGGCTTAGCTGAAAAAACTGACGTTGGTAAGATAAGCAATTCAATGTGAAAGCTTCTATTACATTTTTTGAGTTGCCTATATTTTGTAACTGTTGAAGGTATGGGTTTTAGATAAAAAGAGGAGAGAATGCATAGAATAAAGTCAAAAGTGCAAGATATTAAAAGATATTTTTCTTATATTTGATCACTCCTCTCAAGCTAAAGATTACTAAGCTTTGAGTTTGTTAGAAATATACTATTTGAAGAGAAACGAGTACCAAAACCACAACTAACTTTCATGAACAATAACCAAACCAAACAGAAATGATATTGGGCCAACGCTTACAGCAGCTGAAGCCACAACTAGATGGTAACATTATCACAACTACGAACCAAACCGAAGTAACATTGGCCAAGGTCAATGCTTACAGCAGCTAAAGCTCTAACTAAAAGTTGTCACAACTTTGAACAAAATCGAAACAATGAAGGAGCAATTGAAGCCCCGAATCAATTGTGGCATAGGAAAACAGTACCAAAATAGCACCTTAAAGCAGCACAATGAATGAACAAACCAGAACCTGGCCAAGCAGAACCGCCTAGGGAACACAAATCCCAAGAAACAACTGCCTTCAAATAGAAATTGAGGCCGAAATAAGGACCCTTGACCAAAATTAGATGCAACAACATCCAATTGTAATGCACAAGGGTGTGTGAATGAACTGAGGCAGAGAAGATCCGACAAAAATTTAGAACAAAAAGTAGGAGTCTAAACAGCAATAAAAACACTCAAACAGCTAGGAAAAAGCCTTCAAAAGTGAGACCTACAAGTTTGATGGAGTCCCAAACAAACTAAGAGGATTTGGCTAGTCAACCAACGAATGGTTGAGGTGTGAAGTAGGGATCTAAACAGCAATAAAAACACTACAGTGAGACCCACGAGTTTGATGGAGTCCCAAACAAACTAAGAGGATTTGGCTAGTCGACCAACGAATGGTTGAGGTGTGAAGTAGGGATCTAAACAGCAATAAAAACACTACAGTGAGACCCGCGAGTTTGATGGAGTCCCAAACAAACTAAGAGGGTTTGAATAGTCAACCAACGAATGGTTGAGGTGTGAAAGGCCTCAATAAGGAGCATCAAAACCAACAGGACGCGCACTGGAAACAAGCAGTACTCGTAAAATTGGTAGAAGACAAAGTCTATAGTTCAAAACAACGAAAGGGGCCTGGAACACCTAAAAACTTAGACCCATACACCAAACAGGGCCTAAGTAGGAACAGGAGGGGTCGATGAACGCAATGGAAGAAATGTCTCAAATTGTGGTTGGGAAGACAATGCATGCCCGAAGCTATAGCTGCGGTGTTGTGGCGGATGGCATGCTGGCTGATTCCACTTCTTTTGAAAACGACTTTGTCGGAAAATCTCTCAGAATTTTTTATTACAAAAAATGGCAGAGTTTCATCGGACTGCAATCCTTCCTATAACCGGAAATCATGAACAGATAGTGGGCAAATGCTTAATAGCTGCTGAAGCCCTACGAAAATCATTTGAAACCAAGAAGAAAAAAGGAGGATTCGACAAAATGAATTCTAAATATAAGTATTAGTACACTCCCAAACATTTGAGAACTTGACAGTGGAATAGTAACGAGACAAATCACACAAGACGGTACCGCACTGATATCATGTTAAAGTTATGAGGTTTTGAGAAGGAAGGTACCGGTCACATAGGATGGTACCACTCTGATAAAGAAAGGAGAGAAAGAATAAAAACCAAAATATGTTTACGATGATTGATGATTTTATGATACAAAACGATTGAACATTAGCCCTTATTTATTGAGATACAAGACTATTTATTAGTCCTAACTGAATAGGTAAACAAATCATAATTATAAGTAATATGGAAACTAATCTTAAGAGATACTCTAAGATAAGAAATTAATCCCAATATCAAGATATCATTGTAGTTAATAGATTTAGATAAAAGAAACATAGAAATAATAAGAGCTTGGATGTTATTGATAATAACTAGTAACTTGATAAAAAAAAAAAACTAAACACTAACCGCTCTTTATAGAGAGGACAAGACTCCTAATTTTAAATAAATAGAAAAATTAGAAAACAAATCATAATAACTAATATAGAAACTAATCCTAGGAGATAATCTAAGATACTTTATGAGTATGTTTGGATGGAGTGGTTTGAAAGAGAGGGCAGAGGACTTATTTTTCTTTTCTAAATTAAAAAAGCTATAAAATGTTTCTAAAATTGAATTAAGTGTGATTGAAATATTATATGATCATTTATCATGTTCTTTCAATTTTTTAAGAATATCAAATATATACTTAGTCTTTCAAAACCCTCTCCTCCAAATCCTCTATCCAAACATACCCTAAGATTGCGAATTGGTCTTACGATATAAACTTAAGATATTATAACATAATATTAAGAAACTGTTAGATATTTACTTATATATTCTAATAGATATTATAAGATACTTTTCTTATATTCTATCAATGACTCTTTGTTTTTGACTATTTTCTCAAGCTTGTCGGCATATATTTTTCTTTATCGACCAACTTGTTTTGTAATTAGTTTAAAATTTAAATGCAAAAAGAACAAAGATGTAGTTGTGTTGGCATCACCTCTTTTATGCCTGGAAACTGTTAACACAATTGAGATGTCAGCAGGTGCCTTAAATTTTGCTGATAGTATAGCTACAAAGGTTAAATCATCTGAACATGGAAAAGCTAGTGACAGTTTCAATTCAAGTTTTACTGGTTGTGATATGAATATGAATGTTGCTTGTGAGGAGTCAATACGTGACTCACCAGACTATGAGCAATTTTTTCAAGAAGGTTATTGTAAAGCATCAGTTGACTGTCATGAATCAACAGAAGCTACTGCTGATGTGGATTGTAGCAGTCCCTGTGGCAGGGAGAAATCTGATGAAGATGGTGATAATGATGACATGCTTGGTGATGTATTTGACTTCTCCGAGGAAGGTATGAATCTGAAACAGTTAACCTTTTGTTTTTATTGAGATTCAGCTTAAGCTGTAGGGCTTTGTGTGTGTCTATGAATGTATGTATGTATAGCAGTTGAAAATGTCTATGAATGTACGTATGTATAGCAGTTGAAAATGTCTATAAAATAAACAGAAGGTATTGAGAACAGTTTCTTGTCAGTCCCCATCTTGCCTCCTTCTTTCATGCTTTTCCTTAAAACTACATAATGTTTGTGTTGCAGGTTGATGACTGCTTTGTTTTATGCTTTCTTCCCTCTCTTCGAATTGTTGTAAATTGGTGGTGTAAAGGAATTTTAATTAACAAATGCAGGTGATTTCGTTGCAACAAGCTAAATGCTACTGACCATTGATTCAAGGAATTTAATGTTGTTGGCTCACAATATTCCCAATGCAGTTATTCTTCTGACCTTCTAATTTTCTTGTAAATGATGTATATTGAAATTCATAACTACAAATTATATGTGTGAGCACTGGGTAGGTTTCTATATGTTTTCATTGTATTATTTCTTCACAGTTCATAGGATGGAGGGAAAAGGAAAACAAATCATAGAGAAAAGGGGGGGAAAGGAATCGTGATTATGAAATAGCTCATTATTCTTGACTCTGCTCTATGTACTCAATCATATTTATATTTCTCCCAACCCCGTAGTTCATATATTTAAAAAAAGGTCCCTTTTTTTACCAAAATAATTTCAATAAAAATAAATGACCGAAATAATACAGGAAAATTGACATTGCCTATTTATAGCTATTAAACAGCCAATATTGAAATTATCATTAGTTTTTTTTTTGTGTGGTCATATTGGAATTATTCTTGGTACATCCAAAAATTTCTTTATGGGCACCACCAGTAAGTAGTTACGAAACAAACAGGGAAAAATAGTTTTATCTAATAAATTTTATTCATGGAATGATGGCATTGGATACTCAACATCCTTCACCTATTTTTGTACTCTCTTGACCTCCCAGTAATGGCATAGAAGAAAAAACAGTTTCTACCACAACTGTGAAACTGATGCCCACACTAGGACTGAGTCACCAATCAGATGGTCAGTGACTCACCATACAATGACCACACCTATTACAGTGATGAAGAACTTGATTTTCTTAGTGTATCTAATTACTAAATTGTTTTTAAATTATTTTGAAAAAATGATCAAAAAATATTGCTAACATAAAAGAATGAGAACGTATCCAAATTTAATGATGGGTAAATATATTTCTTTGACAAAATGATGATAGTTGAATATTGTTACAGCACAATTAAGTTTGTAAATCGAATGGATAAGAGCAAATACTAATACAGTAAACTGACATAAATATAACATGATTGATAGGAAAATAAAATATAATAATGTTCTCAACCCATCATAAATAAATATAACTTGATTGTAAAAGAAAAATGAAATTGTGGAGCATGTGCCATATTCGATGGTACGTTGTCGTTTTATTTTTAAAAAAAGTTATTAAAGTTTAATAAAAAATTATTTCAATAGAAGTTAAATTTAGATTTTTTTAAATGATTTGTTCTTGATTGAAGTTCATTGATTACTTAAATTGAATATTGTTGCTTTCTGAATTAATAAATAAATAGAAGTTATTCATGATAAATGTCATCCAATCAAACATTGAAAGCAACAAAATTTATTCTCGTAAATCCAGTTTACTTTGGTATTTAGCTGCAAAAAATTAAAATGCTATATTTTGCCGTTTCAAAAACAAAAATGATATTTGAATTCAAAATCTTTTTATTTCTCCACATCTAAGTTATATGAGCTTAATCACAAGACTATTTTAAAATTAAAAAAATAAAAACAACAAATTTTAAATGTACAACAAACAAATACCAAAGCAGCACCTTTTATACATCCAATGAGTCTCTAGCTAGGATATAATTTCCTAACGCTATCTTCGGATTATTGTGAAATGGAATAAAGTGAGATGGGAAACAATATTGATTTTACCTTAGAATTTAATAACTATATTGATTAATTTAGATTAAATAGCACATGTGGTCCTTTAACTTAATTTCAATTAATATTTTAGTCTTTTATCTTTTTTTTTTTCCGATTTAGTCCTTTATTTTAATTTTAAGTGACAATTTGATCTTTTATGTTTTAAAATGTCAACAATATTATCCTTTTTTTACAAAAATTCAAAATATTCATCAAAATTTTCAATCAAAACCCATAAAATTAAATTATATTTTTTAATATAATACAAATTTCATCAAATTCGTAACTCAAATCTTCAAATAAATTCATACAAAAATTTCATCAAATTTTATTCTTTATTTGATGTTGTTAAAAATGGAAATATGAGTTTATTTGAAAATTTGATTTTCGAATTTGATGAAATTTGTATTATATTGAAGAATATAAATAATTTTATGGATTTTTGTTGAAAATTTTGATGAATTTTTTGAATTTTTGTAAAAAAAAAGGATAAAATTGTTGATATTTTAAAACATAAAATATCAAATTGTTACTTAAAATTAAAATAAAGGACCAAATCGAGAAAAAGAAAAGATAAAAGACTAAAACGTTAACTGAAATTAAATTAAGGGACCACAGGTGCTATTTAGCCATTAATGTATGCAGCTATTTTGAAAATAATTTCACAATGTTAAAACATAATTTATAATTATTAAATTATTTAACTATCTTATATGTTTAAATAAATTGAAATAGATTTTGCCATAAGGGATAACTACAGTCTGATAGTTTGGCATCCATGCATGTACTTCCGTCATTGAAGACGACCAAGCTGATCACAGCTGCAAATTGCAAATCCAATTTTTTGCTACGGATAAAAGAGTGTTGTTATTTAAACTCACTTTTTGACATTGAGCCGTGAAGTAAGTAGGTTGTGTTACCAATAAAAAAGAATGTCACCCCATCTTTTAAATTTATAAGCATTATGGTTTAGATTAGATTGGCTTTATTGCTTGTGCTTTGTAGTTCACAAAAACAGAGTTATGCTTAATTTTAGCAAGAACTTGCCGGGAAGTGAGAGAGATCTAGAGTCTAGACGTTGAAATTAAAAAAATAGTGCTATCAGCCCATTCCCAACCTAAAAGTCATCCAAAACCTAAGGTGCAGTCACTTTGATTTTTAATTGAGTCAAAAATTGAAATTACTTTTTACGTTGATATAACTTATTATAAAAAAAGTCTTCGAAGATATAATTAAATGTCAAAATAATTTTTGATTGTTTAACATCAAAGATTAAACTTACTTGCGTTTTGATGATTCAGTAATTAATTTGACTTTTTGAAACGAATGTCTAAACTGAACTCACCTTAAAACGATCATTTACCTTTTTTTGTATGAAAACAATAGTCTTAGGATGAATTATAGAATGAAAAAAAAAGTTACTCTTTTTCTTTAGTTATATATGTTATGATCGAAATATTTTTTATTTTGTATTAATAATAATGATGAAAACATGCACCAATACTTAATAAAAATATTTTTATAAAAATAATATTTTTTTTATTTATACATTTTTTTTAATTTAAATGAATTCTTCAAATAAGTCATTCATTATTATGATACAAAGGAAATACTTAACATGTGACTGATAGATTACTTATCAAAATAATAATAATAATAATAATAATAATAATAATAATAATAAAAGCTTACAGATAGTTTTTAAGAGATCAAGAGGCATGTTTTATTTCTCCTTTTTTCACTTAAAAGGAGTGACTTAAAGTTAATTTTTAATGAAATTACTCTTTCAAATTATTTTTTTTCTTTTATTTTATTTAAATAAGTTATTTCTACACATATTTAATTTTTCTGTTATTTTTTTAATGATTTTTTCGTTGTTTTATTAGTCATTTTGATCTCGAGTTGTTTCGATTTTTGTTTGGCTCCAATGTTCGTTTAGTTCATATTTGATAAATCAGCTTCAATCTAGTGTAGATTTAATTAATGATTTTAATGTCGTCAATGTTAAAATTTTCAAAAACATGAATATTCCGAACACTTTGAATTTGATTATATTTATAAATTTTATCATATTTATAGACATTTTACTGTTTTATATTAACTTGTTTGTCCTAAATTCATTCATATATTTATCTTTTTCAGTTTTAGCGATTTTTTAATTAAAAAATAAAGGAAATCATGATGAGGGAGGTAACAAAAGAGAAGGAGGCAATAATTACAAAATGAAAAAGATGGAAAGATGAATGGTATGTGGCATGAGTTTTAGATCCAGTCATCCTAATCCTATATAGTAAACATTAAGCTGTCATTGAACGATAAGTTGGTGTGGAAGCAATGAACAGAAACACAATAAGTGAGTTACTTGCTTAATTTAAATATTACTCTTTCTGTATTAATTAACAAAAAAATTAAATATTAAATACTGTACAATAAAACAAAACACATATGATACTTTTTCCTGTTTGAGAACAAAATTCACATTATATAAACCTTAGGTAATGTCAAAGTGACTGATTAAAAGCTGAGAGTAGTAATGGATGGTATTGTGGTTCAGCTTCAGAAGCAACTTTTTGATTATATTTCTTCCCTATTTAATGAGGTAATTAATTAGTACAATTTCCCTTACATTACATTGAGCTATGTTTGTTGTATTATTTACTCACTATATACTATTCTTTGTAAAAAAGGGGTTTCTAGATGATCAATTTAACCAACTTGAACAACTTCAAGATGAAAGCAACCCAAATTTTGTTGTTGAAGTGGTTACTCTTTTTTTTGATGATGCAGAGAGGCTTCTTAATGAGCTTACTACAACATTGTAAGGAAATAATTAAAATTTTCTTGTTTTTTATATATGTCATATTTGCGTTATATAAAAACAAAATTCATATTTTCAATTTTGATGCATATCAAACAGAGGCCAACAAAAGATTGATTTTAAAAGGTTGGATGCTCATGTTCACCAATTGAAGGGTAGCAGCTCCAGGTATTCTTTATAGCTAGTAGTTTATCAATTAACCAAAACTTAATACTGAAACTAAATAAATTTTTTTTGAATGGTATCTAGTATAAAAAATTATTCTCTAACCAACATATTAACGCAACTTGGATCACAGTCGTACGAACTATTAAATTTAAACACTTAAAAAATTCATTTGTCTAAAGTTCTATTAATGAGAGATGTGGAAATTTTTTCCCCCACATTTTTCTCTCTTGTTCTAAGTGTTTTTATAACTATCTTGATTATGATTATTTGGGAAAAATGCAGCATTGGTGCAGAGAGAGTTCATAAAGCCTGCATTTCCTTCCGCAACTTTTCCACGGAGCAAAACATTGAAGGGTAATCATGTTGGCAATTCCATATCAAAATTCTTACATCCAAAGTATATGATATGATATATATGAATCTTGTCAAAATATCATGTGTCCTAATTGTGTTTTTTTTTTATAGGCAAATGTTAATAAAATAGTTGTTGGGTTAGTTTTTTTGGATTTTTAACCCAGAATTTCCTTCTTAAATCTCCTTCACCATCCTTTAACTCACCAACCGAGCTACCTACACGCGACATGTGTTATAGTTGTGTGTATGGATTTTTTTTTTCTCTGTGAAAAATTTCAATGATTGGTATGTAGGTGTTTGAAAAGCTTGCAACAAGTAAAACATGAGTATTCCTTGGTGAAAAACAAGCTTGAGACTCTCTTCAAGGTAAGGAGTAGAGGATCTTATATGTACTGTTTTTCTATATATATTTTTTAATCATGAGAAGTTGATTATATAATTATATCATTTTTCTATCTGTGTATCTGATTGTAGATGGAGCAGCAGATTTTGGCCTTACGAGGATCAGGTTAATTTCAAGGTAGTGTGATTATAAGAGGCAGTGATGTTTGTTGCAATTGTGATATGCAAACAAAACCATCATCTATGTGTTGTGTTTTAAAGTTGTTTATGATTTTGTTATGTGGATCTTGGTCTTTAATTTGGATTTTATCATTTTAAGCCAGAGTTGATCCATATTTAGTCCAAAATCAACGTGAATAACTCGTGCTTCTGTGGTTTACAGACAAAATGTGCAATATTAACTATCTTTATCTTTGCTAGCTAATTAATATGACAGGCCTCATGAACTGTCTATAACTATAAATTAACAGAGTCTAGTTGCCAATAGTTATAAGTTGCAGTCCGAAACTGCAATTATTGTTGCAATATAAATTTCAATGATCGAAAATGTAAGTGCAATCACACTATAGAACCAAGGCCCTTGTTCCGCAATTAGAAATTAACTATTATTGAATGTAATTTTTATTTTTGGGCGAATAATGTATCTTTAGTTAAGAGTAAGAGACTAACCTAACAACGTAGTTTGAGATCGAAATCTTTACCATTTTACGATTATTTAAGAGATTGAATTATCCACTAATTGTGTCTATTATGTTGGTAATTATAAGGTCACTTTACTACTAGAGATGTAGTCAATTTCTCAAAGCAACCCTTAATAATGTTATTTAGTATAACATGTACAAAACTTGAACTCCTCAAAATCAAAATTGCAAATTTGAATATATTAAAAATAATTCAACCGATTAATGGCTTTGCAATGTTGTATTTTCTATTAGACTAATTATATATTCGATTAGCTACATTCAATGAATGGTGCTGTATTTTACAAGGTCAACATGTCATTTGCAAGCTAGCTAGCTGTAATGTGTCAAATGAGCAATGACAGAGTAGCTGATAATATATTTTTACTCCTAATAAATAAACAATTTAAAACATGTCAGTATTAATCAATTACTTTGTTTTACTAAAACATTATTTGTTATAGTAGTATTGTCAAATGTTTGCATACTCCGGAGCAGCAATGTCTCTAAGACTTTGACAGAATATCTCTCCTTAAAATCTTTGAGTATTAATAGATATATAGGTTATTTCTTTTATATATTTAAAATTTTTTTTATTATTAATCGATGTGGAATTAATCAGTCACACTTGAATACTAACAATTTTTTTTCTGAAGTGTAAGTTACTCACTTCATTAAATTTGATCCAGACTAAAATCTCACTCACGCTCCCCCACTAAGGTAAATCATAACAATGATATCATTTGTTGAGAAGTTCGGAGAAGTACCAAGAGCAACAATAAAATAAAAGTCAAAAATCTCTAAAAAATTTTGACACCACATATCCATTTAAAATTTTAAAAAATTATAGTATCAAAATCTCTTATGATTATAAAACATTTGATATCATTGTCTAAGTATTTCCTACTATCCGACATTGCTTAACAAGACTTGTAGCTTATTTTGCATTGTTATTGTTGTACGATAAAAACTAGAATACAAGATTAATATAAGCATGTGCGTGAATATGTAAAGGAGCAAGGGACAAGGAGTGAAGAATGCCACCACTCAATGAAGATATAAATTGGATTATTATTATTATTTAATTGGCGTTGATATAGCCACGTGTTCCTAATAGGGTTAAACGTGGGGGTCTTTCAAATCAAATCACACTACAACAACTGACAATTTCAAGGCAGTGTTAGTATTGTGTGTGTTTATTTCTAAAAGTCAAGTAATTCGTGTCTAAAGAACAGCTCAATTATTGAAATTGTGAGATAGTTTTAGGACAAATCATTCTACTCTTCAACTATAAATTATCACTTAAAAATCATCTTAAATTTTAATAATTAATTATGTCGGCCTTTAAAAGTAGAAGTCTATGATCTCTTTTGCTGCAATGCATGAGATATAGTGACTTGATTTGCGTCACTTTAAAAGAGAAAAAAATATTGGTGTCTCAAACTTCAACTCATTTATTACTTTTTGTTTTAATAAAATTGATATTTATCAAGTTATAATCTTAGTTGTAAAGATGGAAAAGAAATTTAAACTTCTACTTATATTGAGGCATCTGCCGTTATTAGTGTTTTGACATATTTTCAATGTAAAACTTGCCTAATTTTTAGAACATTTAGAGTCTCACTATAATATTGTTAGTATGAGAGGGGTTTGGTGGTTTGAGACAGTAATATAGGTGTTTGGGAGCAATATTATTTTGTGTAGTGATTGTGGTACTACTACAATTACAATTACAATTACTGTGCAAAATAATATTGCTCCTACATGGTTCCGCGGAATATATGACTCATGCTCCTTTAGGTTCTTTAAATTCCGTTGGTGGCGTAGCTACAGAGATTAATGCAGTCAATTATGTCTCTCCTAGAAGTTGGTTAGCTACTTCTCATTTTGTTCTAGGATTCTTCCTATTCGTAGGTCATTTATGGCACGCGGGAAGGGCTCGAGCAGCTGCCGCAGGATTTGAAAAAGGAATTGATCGAGATTTTGAGCATGTTCTTTCCATGACTCCTCTTAATTGAAACATGAAATCCTATGCTTGACGTAGGAATCACTTTGATTTTAGTATAGATATTGGGTTACTCCTACATGGGGAGTATTATAGAACTGGTACAAATTGATCCAAGTACCCAAAAAAACAATAATAACTTCAAACAGGTTGATCAGGTTGCATTACATATGGGAAATGAACTCTTAAACATAGGATATCCATAAAAAATACACATCAGAATATGATAAAAATATCATTTTAAATACTCAAAAAAATAATAAGGTATGAGCTCAAAAAAATAATAAGGTATGAGCGGAGGTACCGGTACTCTCCTCAACCCACACTTTATTATTATTATTATTATTATTATTATTATTATTATTAAATTAAAAAAACATAGATTTTATCATCACTAATAATATTTAAGCTATTAATCTAAATATACAAATTAAATCAAACTAAAAGTTAGTCCTATTTCTCTTAATTTTTTTCGGGTGACATAAAAATATATCATAATTAAAAAGTATATAAAGTTGATAACTAATTTCATCTATTTTTTTTTTAAATTTATTCAAATAAATTTGTACTTAACCTAGTACTTAATTTTCGTTTTTGTTTTATTTTTATCAATATCATTAAATCAAAGAAATATTTACATGATTAAATATAGTTTTAGATAATTTAAATACTTTATTTTATTATTTACTATTAAAAAACTTTGAATAATTTTGTAATTCTGTTAAAATCATATAGTATTTATGATTTAACGATTTATTTTAGTTAAAACACGAGTAACAAGTACGGATTTTGGTACTTAAGTACCTGAAGAGTATGGATACAACAATTAAAATAGATAATAATACGAATACAAGTCCATATACATATATTTTTTGAAACTGCAGGTATAAAAAAATGGTATTATGATACCTACTCAAATCCTATCTATTGTTATCTTTAATTGACGTGCAAATAGAAACTCGTCACATTTGTGCTTTAATCAAAATGTAGAGCCAACTGGCCTAATATTTAACAACCTCCGGCAAAAACGGTTATCCGCTTTGTATTTTGGTTCGTTGAGAAGTAAATAAAATGTGCTTAAAAAAATTTCGGTCAAAATTCAAACTCCCACTAACCTTAAATAAAAACTTGTAATTTGATTATCTTTATATCTTAAATATAAATTTTAATTTTAATTTTGCTACTTATACTCTCTATTTTGTTTCCCACCCCCCATCAAATTTTCTTAAAATTATAATATCAAAAAATATCTTTTACTATTTCTCGCATTCTTAAACTTTATTTTGTTCTCTCTCTCTTCATCACCATCACTCACCTCATAACATTTAACATTCGTATCACATACTCATAATTCACACCTCATAACTCATAACTTACAACTCATATAACTCTCCTCATCTTATTGTAGTTAAAGTCACCAATAATGTATGTTTCCTTATCTGTGTTTGTGTTCGTATTTTTTCTTTTTCAAAATCTAGGAACTTTACATGATCTGAGTTCACATATGTTGTAAATAATATATTATATACAAACTTAAACCACATACTATTACGTATTTTGTGTTTATGTATATCATGCAATTTAAGTACGCAAATTTAGTTCAGTATCCTACGTCAGTTTGCGTAGGTGTATTGTTTTATATTAGGACTACTCATGACATTGTAGGACTAGTCAGCAATTTGAATACTCCTTAGACTTTCAACGTTTACCTATTACTTGGAAAACATCACCCCCAACACAGTGAACATAAAACTCAGTAATATAGTTTTAATAAAAACAATTATAGATGTTCCCAGTTAGGCTAGTGTGTTAATCCTAGAAAGTCCTCTCGACAACTATATACCTCAATTTAATAAAATACTATTTCTTTGTAATTTATGCTCAAATACCTCTTCTACCTTTAGTATCAAAACATTCAAACAATTTAAGCCACTAAGCATGAGTACTCTACAAAATAAGTAAGTTATAAAGACTACATCGGTTTCACCCAACACATTTTATTTGAATAACCTCATTTGGTAATATTGGACACAATTAAGCATATAAGTGGTGCCCCTCTTACCATCGTTTCCGTCATATATAGGCCGAGAGTTCATCTAGCTAAAATAAACCATATATATATACGCGCGCGTGCGCACGCACACACACACTATGTATTAGTATCAAACTTCCAGAAAAGAGTATTATATTTAAGTTTTCAAACACAATTAGTTTCGCTCAAAACTAATCTATATAACTCAAGTGATGATATTATAAAGTCAACAACATTACATAATAATCTTATGACAGATCAAATGTGTTTACAAATTTAGTAAAATTATTATATTTAATATATATTACTATATGTTCTACTGAGTCATTTTTATATTTAGTAAAATTATAAATTTTAACATGATAAAA
This sequence comes from Cicer cuneatum, assembly GCA_037974295.1. Taxonomy (NCBI): domain Eukaryota; kingdom Viridiplantae; phylum Streptophyta; class Magnoliopsida; order Fabales; family Fabaceae; genus Cicer; species Cicer cuneatum. The sequence continues at coordinate 13,863,040 of JBBPBO010000001.1, forward strand.
CTATTATATGTCTTCTATAAGACCCAACTGATTTCACTCAAAAACGAATTTCCTAGCTCAAGATGTAGATATTTTAAAATGATTAATGCATAACAACTTATAGAACATATATAACAAAACAGTATATTTCATAAAATCACAAAAATTTAAAAAATTAATATAAGTTTATAAAAATTTACGGTAACAAAATAATAGGAATAAGCTTTTAAATTCAATTAATTTTGACTTAAAATTGATTTTTCTTGCTTCGGTTATACCATTTTTAACTAAGATACGTCCTAATATTTTTTCGCATGAAACACTATAACTTTGACAATTTAATTAAAATATAAAACGATGTTCGATTTGTATAAACAACAATTTGAAAAGCAGAAGATGTCTAGTTTATAAATATAATTTTTATTCTACATAATATATATATATATATATATATATATATATATATATATATATATATATATATATATATATATATTCAATTAATATAGTTTAGTAAAGTAAGGTATATAGGTACAAAAATGGAAAAATATTTTTTTTTCCAACTTGTAACTCAATTTTCTCTTTCAATTCTGAATGAAATTAGTGAAATCAGTGCATATTTTAAAGGTAATTAAGTCTAGTTTCTAATATGATAGAAATCAACTTCAAACACTATATATGAAAAAATTTATGAACAAAATACGAAAGTATACCAAAACGAGTTTAGAGACAATATTATACTATTTTCATTTCAAGCTTTATATTCTCAAGTTCATCTACTCAACTAAGTAAAATACATTTAAAATTCAGTAAAAACCAATTAATTATCAATACTAAATAATTTTCATCTTATCACTAACCCAACCACAACACTCAACAATCATAATAAAAAACAAATTTTTATAGTAATTAATACAAACACATAACATGCATTCTTAATAAACAATGATACTAAATCAAAAAGTATTATCACAATAGCCAAACATACAAATTATGAAAAGTTTATAGCAAAATATAATCAATATCTCTAAGCACACATAAGAGAAGTTTTAAAAGGATTTTCTATGTTACTTTAAATAAATTACAAGGAGATGAAAGTGTTATAGTTTTGTCTTAAGTTTTTCCTCTTTTTCTTGTTTGAGCTATAACTCTTTCTTCTCCATATTCATCTTCTTCACTCACTCATGAGTTCTTTCTCCTTCATCTCCCTCGCACGAATCCTCTCACTCTCTTTCATCATTTCTTTTTTCTTCCTTTTTTTTTCTTCTCATCTCACCTATCCTCTACTCTCTTCCTCTTATCTCTTTTTGTTTCTTTTATTCTCTTCTTTGTGTTTTACAATATTACCCCACCCCACCCCCACACACACATTATTTCTATTTTTTTATTCCTATTTTTATTATTAATTTTTATTTCTTTTTAATTTATTTATTAGAAGATTGATAAGCACACCTCTCTTAAGTGGGTTGCACCTCTTATTAAACTCTCAACGGTATTTTAGTAGTTACTACTCACTCAAATTTCTACTCATGCAAATTAATTAAACTTTATCCTAAATCATACATGGTATAAAATTAACTATTCTTATTATTATTATTATTATTATTATTATTATTATTATTATTATTATTATTATTATCTATCAAAGTGATCCTAAATAGCATAAAAAATTAATGCATTTATTTGATTTTAATAATAATAATAATAATAATAATAATAATCACATATCAATAATAGTTTGGACATAGACAAATCATATACATTAATCATATCCTATGATTTACTAAATCAAAGAAATCTAACTAAATGTTGAGGAGGAGGAGATGTAAGTAGGAGAAAATGAGATAGATGAAGTTGTTGAAAATCTTGATGAAACTAATCGAAGAAGATGAAGATGCTTGAAATGCGAGGCTTAAGAAAAAAAAGTAGAAGATGAAGATGAATAATGTAGGGGGTTCACAATGTGGGGAGAAAGAAAAGGAAAAAAAAAAAACCAAATTTGAATTTAGTGTTAAAGACAATTTGATCTTTTCATTAAAGGCAAGAGTGTAACTAACAAATAGAGGTGTAGGTAGCAAAATTAATTGAATTAGAGTTAAGGATAAAATTATATAATAATTTTGATGTATATAAGTTGATGTCAATCCTAAACAATATTTTTCCTCCAAAAATAGTCAACTTAGTAGTTGAGTTTTGAAAATCCACATGAAGATAATTAGTTATTAAATTAATGTTTTAGCAAAAAAAAATATTTTGATCATCAAAATAGTAACACAATAAAAAAAATTATACAAAAATGAATTTATAAAAATCACATTTTTAATTTGATTTAGACACTCAAAAATTAAATTAAAAATATATAATTATTTTTTCAATAAAATTATATTACAAAAATATCGATGTATTAATCATTTTGAACATGAAAATAGTTTATGTTAATCTCAATAGGCTAAAAATACAAATATATAGCATGATGTCAATTTTAATAATACTTTAAATTTACTAGATTCTGAAATAAGAAAATCACTAGTTAGATGATTGTTAAATTTATTCAATATAAATGCTTAATCATTTTCCTTTAATAATGATAAACAATATTATTATTAATATTTTATTATGTCATTTAAAATTATATTCCACGAACGGTTCCAGAATCTAATTATTCCTAATATATAAGATCTAAAACGGTAAGAAAAATAATAAATGAAATTTTGAAGAAAAAAAAAAGAGAAAAAAAGACTTAAGTTGTATGATGTATGTAAGAGTAAGGGTAGCACTTGCAATGACACGTGGCGAACAAAAGCAATTCGTGGGAATCGCGTGAGTTGAGTTTGAAACTTGTGAAAAATGAAAAAAATATTATAAAAATCGTTAGGGTTTGGGCCCCAAAAATTTGAATTCAAATAGCGAAACACACCACATTCAAATCTCTTATTCCATATTCCACTCATTCATTTCACTCCATACACTAAAAACCCTAGAAACCAAGAAAAACTTCTTACCCTATCATCATCTTTCGCACATTCAAAATATGGCCAAAAAGAAAATGACACATTCCCAATCTCAATCTCAATCCCATGACCCCAACACACTAACCCCACCACCATTGAACATCGATGACTCTTCTGTTCAGATTCAGAATCTCAAAAACCTAAACTCTGTTCTTCTCAAAGAAACCACTAATCATAGAAACCACATTCAATCCCTTCTTCACGCTAATCACGCCGCCATGGACGCTCAATCTTTAATCTCCGATCAAAATCTTGCCTTGGAGCTTCAAAACTCCGTCTTGTTCACTTTCCTTAAAACCTACTTTAACGAATTAGGGTTTTACTTCGATAAGGTTGTGGAAGAGAGGAACGCGACCAAGTACGAGGTTGATATTCAGAAGAAGCAAGTAAAAGACCTAGCTTTACGATTGGAGAGCGTGGAGCGGAATGCGGAGAAGATGGTGTTGGAAAATCAAATTTTGTTGGAGGAAAAGGCTGAGAAAGAAAGAAGGGTTGAAGAACTTGAGAAGGATAGGGATTTGGTTGCGAGGAAATCGTTTGAATCTGCAAAGGTGGTTGATGAGTTGAAGGAAAAGATTGATTTGATGACTAGGGAGAAGAATGAGGCTGAAATTGTTAACAATACTCAGGAGATGAAGGTTTTGAACCTTGAAGTCGAGCTGCAGCAACTTGATGATCTTTTGAAGAACTCGAGGAATGAAGAGTCAGTGTTGCGTGCTAAGATACTCGAAATGGAAGAAACTATTGGGGTTGCTGTGGAGAAGGAAAGGGAAATGATGATGGAAAACAGCAAATTGGTTGGAGAGAAGAAGGAGATGGAGAAGAATGTTGAGATTTTGACTGAGAAAAGAGATAGTGTTGATAGGACTCTTGATATGGTTCGGAGAGAATTGGAGGATAGGAAGGGCGAGCTTGATGAAGCTAATAGAGCGAGGGACGAGATTGAAAAGGTTAAAGTCATCTGTGAGAATCAAGTTGTTGAGTTGCAAGGTGAAATGAATGTAGTAAGGGGTGTTGTTGATGAATTGAAAAGGTGCTGCAAAGAGTTTGAAGAGAAAAACAATGGTTTAATCTCTCAAGTTAATCATAGTAAGGGTATTGTTGAAGAAGAGAGGGTTGAGAAGGAGAAGTTTAGAAAGGATTTTGAAGAGGAGCAAAAGAAAGTGGAGAACTTGGAGTCACAAGTTGTGGTAATGGAGGAAAAAATCGACCTATTAATCTCTCAAGTTCATCATTATAAGAATGCTGTTGAAGAAGTGGAACTTGAGAGGGATAACATCCGAAAGAGATACTATGAAGAGAAAAACAAAGTGGAGAACTATGAGTCACAAGTAGCTGAAAATGTGAAAAAAATTGATGAGTTCAAGCTTGAGAAGGATACCATCATGAAGAGATATGAAGAGGAGAAAATGAAGGTGGAGTTGCAAGTTGCTGGACTCAAGGAAATAATTGAACAAGGTGCAGCTGAATTGGTCAAGATGAGAAGTGAGAAAGATAAGATGAATGACAGAAACAAGGAGCTCGGAAGCCGCATCGATGTTTTGAGAAATGAAAAGGATGCTACACATAGTAGCCTTGTTGCAGCACAACGAGAGTGCGATGATTTGAAAGCTAAGTTTGATGTTTTGAGAAATGAAAAGGATGCTACACATAGTAGCCTTGTTGCAGCACAACGAGAGCGCGACGATTTGAAAGCTAAGTTTGAATCATCTCGTATTAATTCAAAGCAGGCCTTGGAATTGTTGAAAAGTACTGCTGCAGTTGTGTCTAAGGAAGATGTGGAAGTGGTTCTCAATGAGACGACGAAGAAGAAGCGCGGGGAAGAAATTCAGCCTTTTGCTGAAGAACTAGAAGCAATAAAGAAAGCATTCATAGTTAAGAATGAGATGGTGAATGATATGAAGCAACAAGTTGTGTCACTGCAGAAGTCTGTGACTGATGCACATAAAGGTAAGAGCTTGTGGACTGGGATATCCTCTGCTACTACTATTTTGGTTGCTGCTTTAACTGCTTATATTGCTAAAAATCGCTGAAAATGTTGTCCCATTTTCCTTCTATAAGATAAGTTTTTGTAATAGGATCAAGATATAACTTGATTTAGCTAAACATCTTTATCTTCATTAATGAATAACATTTGATCTTTACTTAGTCTATATTGATCCAAAAAGACCTGTGGAAATCTGTTGACTAGCTTTTATAAAAATTCGTTTCGTCCATGATTTTAAATTGTAATCGCAGATGTGGTTAGGTTACATTGCGAACATTTATATTGACGTAAGATGCAGGCAAATGCAGCCAATGTTGTTGCATAGAACGATGTTGTTTTATAGACCTCCAAAACTGTTTTATTTCGGTTGCAATTGCAGTTGCAAAGTGCAATTTAGAACCCTCAAATACATGATGTCTAAGCATTAAGAAATAATAATAGTTGTTAGACAACATCGTTCAGCTGCTTTAACTAATAGAAATGCAATTATCAGGAAAATATTACAGAAAGATTATTTGTTGTGATTAAAACTTTGTCATGAACCATATTTAAGAGATCTAAATACGCTCTATAGTGCACATAAGGTCATTGATGGTCCTGCAATAAAAAAAAGTCATGGATGGTCCTGGCTTATAATTGCGGGGGTACTTGTTGGAGAGAATAAAGAAAGCTCGAATGTCATGTGGGAACACATCTCTGTGGGCTTTTACTTTAACATAAGAGACAATTATAGTATCCTCTGTCATTATAACTTCTAAATTATCATATGCCTTTTCTAATAAACTACTCCATTCCTTTTTATGTGTCCCTTTATTAGGAAAAAATTTGTTCCTTTTTATTTATATTTTTAAAACTCATTATTGTTTGTCAAATTATTCTTAATTATATATGGTAGATAAAATATGTAAAATGAGATAATAAATAATTAAAAGTATTATAGAAAAAGATAAATAGAAGTAGAGCAAATAACAAAGTTTGGTACAAACGAATGTTTAAAATGTAAAAAGGCTCTTTATGGTGATTGTTGAGCTTGAATTGTTATGGTTAAGTTGTGGTGTGTAAAAGAATTAAATACATTTTAGTTTTATTATTTTGCTCAAAATTAACTTTTGGCTTTTTTATTTTTAAAATTGGATTTTTGATCATCTGTTTTACAATGATGATGTGGTAGTCATGTAATACAATTAAATTTGAATTCATGTCATTAATTGATATTCATTTTCTTATATTTATTTCACAAAACTTCACGATCGACTTTGTTGGTAACAATGTGTAAGTGGAGATTTTCGAAGAAAAAGAGAAAAATAATGAACATGATTATAACAATTGACAAATTGAGGGGACTAACCAAATTCCACAATTTGTAAAATAGAGGGAATAAAAAACTTAATTTTAGAAATAAGAGAATTAAAAGTTAATTTTTAATAAAATAGGAAAACTAAAAGTACAGTTATTCCAAACAAAAATAAATAAATAAAAAATGAATGGTTGAGATCAAAAGATTACTCATGTTTTTTTTCAATATGAGGGGATCTATTTCCGTAGTGGTGGTTGCAATGCAATTGATATGCGACAATTTGCAATGAGCTCAGGTGTAATTGGTTCGAGCTCCAACTGTGAAGAAGATGGCTTTGGTGTTATTGTTGTTTATGGATTTTCCGTAGTTGGATGAGGGTGGAAATGTGTGGCTAAGTGGTTTGATACTTGTTAGTGGTGATGATGAAAAGAAGGGTGAGGAATTTGATTCTCTCCTTCACTTTCTCTTACATCCCTCTTCATCATTTAATCTTTCTCTCTCGTCGTTAAATATAGAAATGAAAAGTTAAATGTAGTAATGAAAAGAGTATGATTAAAAGAGATATAAAGAACGGAAAAAGATATAAAGGAGAGTAAAGGAAAGAATCCAAGTTAAAAAGTGAAAGGGAGAGAGAGAGGGGAAGAGGTTGGGGGAAACAAGTGATGAGAAAAGGGAGAGGTGGAGGGCCAATAAGACATGGCGAAAGGAGCAAGTGATTGGCCTATCGCGTGTAAGCTTGTAAGACTATATTGTCCATACTCTTTATATACTCTTCATATGTTATCATCAATTAATTGGGACTAAGCTGCGACTAATTTTATTTCTCCCTCCAGTCCTTTTTTAAAAAAGACAAAAGTTATGTATTTGGTCAACTTGTCTTTGATATTCAGATATTAAGCATCTTGAAGCAAGTATTCAACCTTGTGTGGCATTAGAAAACCCTGAAAAATATTGTATGCATACATAAAAAAACATTACAGAGCCAAAAGTAAAAATTAAAAATCCATTTACATTTTGCACAGACTGTCCATTGCCAAACAAGGAGGACAACTAAAGACACGAGAATGTAAAATTAGCTATATAGAGAAAAGATTAACAGTACTAAAAGCACAAATACTAAGATATATAATCAAACAGCACCAACATATCATTGATACTTTCCCTATCAGAGTTCCAAAATTAGTTATATATATAACACTTGCCATACAAAGACAAGCCCCACTGATTGGCCATTCAAAGGTCAGAGACACAGAAATAGAACTATGCCTTCCTCTCTTTTTTGGCTGAAATTCAGAGTGGGTAATCGCAACTTTAGTGGTTCCCATAAACATGGGCATAGCTCCCTTTTTGTCCTAATAAAAAGCTTTCACCTATCCACAACACCCCAATTTCCTGATGGTGTGTTCTGGAAAACATAATACAGCTATATGCTGATGATTACATTACATTACATTACACCATTCTCATGACACAAATTAATACCATATAAGTACCTAATCATGGGAGCAAAGTCCTACAGTAAAATAGGCCAAAATGTAAAGATGTTAATAAGTGGCATGGCTATTACCTACACAATCTTCTAAAACCCCTTTCATGTGTAGCAAAAAGTTAATAAGCCTATGAACAGTCAGAGTTGACAAAATGTTTTATCTCATCCATGACAGCAGAGAAGTGTTCATTATTTGGCAACAAGTAAAACCCAATCGTGGCTTGCTCCAGAAATAGCAACTTCACATTTTGTCCAGCTTTCTCAAGCCCTTTGGCATAACCCAATTGCCAGTCTTGAACAAGGTCCAAACCAGCAACCACAACAAGGCTTTTAGGAAAAGCAACCCCTTCAAGGCTTCGACCTTTGGGACCAAAAGGGTTACACGCAGGATGGTCTCTGTCTTCCCCTTCAGGAAGAAAAGCCCTCCAATACCAGTCTCTATCTTTAACTTTAACGAAATACCTCCCATCAAGACGCTTTTCGGATTCTGTTCTTTCTTGCCCACCAAATAACGGGTTTAGCAGTATATTCCCCAACACCTGAATTCCAGAATCCAAAGCTTTCAAGGCAACATGGTGCACAATGTTCCCACCCGAACTATCGCCAACCATGTAGATGTGAACCTTGTTATCCATTTTACTCTGCAGCCATGTTCTAGAACTAACCCATTTAAGAGCTTTCCACCCATCTTCATAAGCACAAGGGTACCTATTCTCTGGTGCACGCCTATAATTTACAGAAACAACAACAGCCTTACAAATACCAACCAATCGACGGCACAAGGTATCATATATAGCACTGTTGGCTGAAGAATGTGCAAAACTTCCACCGTGAAAGAACATGAGGACAGGAAGAACCTCGGAAGTGACAGGCTTCTCAAGATCAACAATGTTCACATGATGTTCTTCTCCCTCAACAGGACGGTAGATTCGAATGAGGAGATTCGTTTCCTTATCAACAATAACATCAAAAGAGAACACTGCGTCCACAGGGTTCGCATTTGCCGAAACTTTCCGATCAAGAAACTCTGCCAAGTCACGGTTGAAAGTTCCATCAGGACGACGGAGAAGATTGTATGCTAACTTGAAATTTGATATCAAAACCCACATGTTCAATGGAACCACCATCTGCATCAAATTGTATTTATTCATTTATTTAAAAAACTAGATAGAGGAAGTGCCAAATATATCTAAAATGAACCAAAAATTTGGGATAATGAAATATTAAATCCTTTAATTTAGAGAAATTGAAATAAACTAAATGACCACCAAACCAAACCCTAAAAATTGAAACAGTCTAAGGTTGAAACAGGGAAGTGATCCAACAACCACTAATAACTATTACTGAAAAGTTCAATCCATGAAAACAAAAATAAAATATTCAAATTAAAAAGCCCAAAACTATTACGATTATGAATCCTATAGACAGTAGTGATTATTTTATTATTTAAGTGAAAATACAAAAAATAAAATAAAAAAAGTAACACAAAAGGTGATAATATACCAAACCAAAGACCAAACAAAAGAACAAAAAAAAAGAGGCGAAAGAGGAAAGCACTAAAAATTGTACAGTTCGATAATTTTAATTCAACAAACACATTATTCAATCTAATATAAGCATAATAGTATGATATGAAATAAGTGTACCTTGGAATCGTTGGGGTTGAGTTGATTACTACCAGCCATTGGATTGAAATGATCTTCTTCTTCACTGTAGATCCGTAACAAGCTTTCTTCACGATCACAATCAAGTAACAAAAACCATTTTTGTAGTGTTTAAGATCCAAAGCTGAAGATTTGTGTGTTGCGTATTGATGGAGATGAAGAAGAAGAAGAGAATAGAGAGTGGTGGGTGAAGGATAAGAAACGGTGCGCAGTGTAGAAAATGCTAAAGTGATACTACACAGGAAGGGGGAAATGGCCAATCACACCGCACCACAGACACAAGCACAACCCAAATAACACCGTTACGTGGGACCCACTTACCAATCACTTCAATTGCAACTTGTTTTTTTCTTTTCTTCTCTCTTTTTTGGACAAAATCTTCAATGTAAATATGTAATTTAGCTTGATTTTTTTATTTTGTTTGGAAGAGAAAATAAATACCGCAAAAAAATTGATACCCAGTTGCATTGTATTTGAATTCATGGTATGATTTTTAATTTAATAATATAAACACTTGAATTATGACTTAAAGTACCGTTTATGTTGAATTTTAATTATTATATAACTGAGATACTTTTGAGGGAGAAGACTATACAATTACATTCAAATATGATAATTTAACAAAGTTATATAATGGAGTAATAGAAGTTAATTTCCTAAAAATATTCATAGTATGTGTTGCAGGTGCTTAATAAATTTTAAGATTTTTTATCTTACAATAGAATATCATCTTTTCATTTTAAATTTTTGTAAATTAAAAAAAAAACATATTAATAAGCAATAAAAATAAAAAAAATATTTTTTGAAAAAATTTAGATGTTTATTTATAACTCTTAACTTTAAATATATAATTATGACAAATTTTAATAAAATTATGAATTTGAAAATTTATAATTAATTAAATTAAAAATTATACAAAAATCATCTAAAAAAAATACACTTATATTTTTTTTTTCGATGATAAATTATCTTTATGTATTCTCAAGATATATGTAATAGTGACTTAAAGGAAGATTTTTGTTATTGAAAAGTGTGCTTGAAGGAATATAATAAACAATTGTAATTAATGTAAAAATATTAGTACTATATACATATAAAAATATATGGGTGGGATAAAAGTAAGTCATATTTAAAATTAGGAAACTAAAATTTTAATCAATAAATAGAGATATCAAAACTGTGAACGAAGTAAAATAAATCAACTAAAATTACACTTAAACATTTTTTTATATACAAACAAACATTTATTATCATGGAGTACAAATTTACTCACCCCATCAAAGTTTAACATTTATTTGAAATGGATTCCAAACAATCCAATGAAAACATACAATTAAACAATTATTCTCTCTATCCAATAATAATTATATTTGCAAAAAAATGTCTTTTTAATATAATTTTTTTAATTATATCCTTTAATTAATATTATATAAATTATTATTCTTTAGTTTATATTTATAATAAAGAGAATATTTGTAATAATTAATAAAATAATTTAATAAAATTATTATTTTCTTTCTTATATTTATTATTTTTTTAATTTATATAAAATAGTAGTTAAAAATGATAGTTATTATGGAAATAAGGGAATATTAATTAAAAATTGTTGGGATGATAGTGATATAAGGAGCTAGCTGCTCTTAAAAAAAAAGGAATAACGTTGGCCATACATATTATAATTACTCCTCATGATAGAGAGTCATAATCATTCAAATTTTTTGTGGTTTAAGAGAACTAGAGTAACAAAATGTCACAAATTCAACTTTCCAAAAAAATTACTCCTCGTGATGTATAATACTATTAATAGTGTGTAACTCGCGGGGCACGGAACAAATTATGATGTTAAATTGTTAAGACAAATATATTGTTTTATTAAATTACATATAAATATTTTTTTCAAAAAAAAATCAATTCCCATTCTCATTCACGTTGATAATAATATATATAATTTTTCTTTTTAAAATGGTTCAGTATGATAAATAAATGAAAAATTCTTATAACAACCATACAAATAAAAAAAAATTATATGATCAGTAAAAATTACCAATACATTTTGTAAAAAAAAAAAATTACAGATACAAAATTTTTATTTTAAATTAATAATAAAAAATTAAGTATTTAATAACAAAACAATAAAACAAATAATAATATATTAATTACCACAAATACAAAATTCATATAAGTAAACATGTTTAATAATGTATAGATGTCACAAAACATAAGCCAAACTTGGTTAAAGATAATTAATGTATTTTTTAAAAAAAATAATTAATATATTTAGTAAATTAATATTCTCTCCATTTCTTCAATTACTAAAAAAAATTTACGTATAAATATCTATGTTTTGAAAATTGTAATGTTTATCTTGTATAATTAATTTATACATTTAAAATATTAGTAATTAAACTCCATTTCTCAAAAAAAATGGAAGAGGATAGCTACTCGTATTTGGTTGGATAACTGCTCAACAAATAAAAATAAGAGCGTGAAGGGAATGGAGTAAACAAAAAAGAAGAGAGGTTTGTTGCGGCCCTGAACGTGACGTGGCAGACATCCATTCTCCACTAATCATATTAGGATCTTATTATAATTATATTTATCTATTTCATTCATTATATCATTGTGTCAAAAAAAGTCTCAATTTACAAATAGTAGCAATAATCAAGATTCCACCGAATTGCCTTTATGGTACCTTACCTAATCCCACCATTATTCTTCAAATATTAGCATAAGAGCTTGTCAAATATCTCATTCAAGTTGCAAATGTGTTTCTACTCTGACATGATTACTACAGAAATATCAAGTGCAAACCTATGTACTCTACTGTCTACAACTTGGAAATGAAAGCAATATAAAATTTAAGGAGATGGAGAACAACAAAAAGCCACATTTTCTTGTTTAAACCATATTACATTGGAGTTCTTTTGATACTTTTGATATTGTAGATGCAATTCAGAGTAATGTAATATAACTAAAGTAAGCCACATTTTAATTATAGTAGAGTTGTTTTTGCAATTTTTCTCATAAATTACTTCCTTAACTTCTTTTTGTAAGAATTATTTTAATTATAATTTTGCTATAAAAAAATTAATGTATTTAATGTATAATATAATTTAAATAAAGTAATTTTTGTAATTAAATTATAATTCAAATGTTTTTTATAATAGAAGTAGTAGTATTTTTAAAAAAATTCTCAGAGACTTTGAAATGATCATGACCCAAAGAAGCTCTGTCACTATTAAACTATTAACATCTATAGGACACGTGAGATCATATTTGCATAAAGTAATAATAGTAACACAATCTTTAACACACTTTTTAACGTATTTTTTTAATTGGTTAAAATTCATATGAGACTCACGTTAAAGATATATAAATTTTAACAAATTTATATTTGTATTAGAAAACGGCTACTCGTTTAATATTATCCAACTTTACATATTGCTCTCCACCCTCTCTATGATTCAATAAACAATACACAAACTAAGGTTGACTCCTTGAGTCAAGATAACGATAGTATCCCAGGGAATATGAACTTTATAATCAATTAAGGTACGCCAAGCCACAATACAAGATTAGGAGTTAGTAAAAGAAAACACAAGATTAAAGATAAATTCTTAGATTAGACAGGGTGTGTATGGACAAAAAGAAACATATGACAAAAAGTAGCACCTTGAAGTCATAGATTTAATCAAAACAATTTGAGGAATGCGGTTTTCCTCCACTTTTGACACCTGTGTTCTTACCCCTCGTTAGCCTAACATGCCATTGTTCATACCTTTTCCCTTGATCTTCCCAAAGTCGATGAATCTATTTCACTTCCGTGCATTATTCCCTTGCTGGTACTCCAGTATTTACATCACAATCACCAATTTCATCGAAATTAGTTGGCAGGGCAGCAGGATCAAGTTCAAAACATCCTCTTGGAACACCTTCCCTTTCATCACCACTCATCTTATATGAAGGAATTCGATGCGAGAATCTATAGAGCTCATTAGGTGGAATACAAAACATGCTGTCTCCATTCTTATCAGTTTTCTCAAAGAGGCTAACAAACCCATTCACTTTGCTTAGGTAAGCTACTTCAATGCCAACATTTTCAACAAAATCTGATAGGATTTCCACATAAGCAAATTCACGCTTCAAATAATTTTCATGATTAGAACTCCATTTGATATCCCAATTTCTGAAAATCGCCCAAGTTTCTCCCTTATTAGGAAACACTAGGTAAGAATTTTTGCCATTTCTTTTTATACACTGAATCTGATGAGAGAACATTTCACTAGTTGTTGTTTTCTGAGAGTAACCAAGTTTGAATTTACCACAAGCAATAGGCAAATCTGCAGAATGCCAGTCAGCCTCACCTTGGTCATCTGGGTCAGGTTCCAACCAAGTAAACTGCAACTTGAAAGGGGAGGCCACTTTCTTAACAAGAGCATAAAATCTCGGCATAACATCAGTGGAATCATACATTGCCCATAATTGATTAACAGCAAAATGATCCTCCGCCCTATCCTTATCAAAATCATTAAAATCTGGATCAGGGCAATGAATGACCTCTGGAGTAGAAGGGACATTTGAATTCAATGGCGAGCAGTTTTCCTTGTCTAACTTTCTAGGATCAAGATCTGACTCCATTACATTATCTCCTTGAACATGAGAATACTCATCTTTGCTTGTATTCCTTACAAATGTTTCTTCAGACACATTCTTTTCCTGAACTTCATCATTGTGCAATGATTCGTTTTGTCGTGGCTTTTTGGAAGGAATATCAAAATTGTCAACTTCAGAGTTTTCCACATATGAAACATGTTGCTTCTGTCTGGAAGACCTTCTTACATTCAATCTTGAAGGATCAACATCATCTTCTTGAACATTGACGTCTTTCTTTTCATTGCCATTTCCAGTGTTGAAGCTCTCTTTTAAATCTGGTGCTGCCTGTCTCACCCTCTTACTTCCAACATATTTTGAGGTCTGTGAATCCATAGTTTTCGACGCAGGAACATGGCCATCCTTATTCGTTTCACCTTTCTGCTGCTTACCAACTCCAGCAACACAGGTTTTCATAAATGGAGGATACGACCTCACAAACGTATCTGCCCATCCACCACCAAGGGGGTTTCCGCCATTACTTCTTGAGGCTGGTTTTGGTGGAGCCTGCATTGGAGCATAATTTGGGGCTCTAGTCGATACAAATGGTGGGGCAGCCTGGTGGCTAAATGCATGTGCTACAAATGATTTCCTGCATTTTGTACAAAGTACGGCCATATTAAAAAACGTTGTGTAGAAGTTGTACCTGGTATTACAATGTGTGCAAGTTGTCCAGAATGTCGGCTGTGCTGCTTTCAGATGGGGATTCCAAGAAGGGAAGTTTGAAGAACACTTTTTCCGATATTTTGTTACATTTGGAATATGTTTTGCTGCAGACTCATTCCCATTTGAGTGATGGGATGAGGTCTTAGGTGCTGCAGTTCTCACTTGGACTTTAAGCTTCATGTCATATAAAGATCGCTTTGCTCGGTCACTCAAAACCCCATTGGCTTCCACAATCAACTTGAAAGCAGCTTCTGCGCCAGCAAATTTATTTTTGTCGGGATGAAGTAGCAGTGCAAGCTTTCTGTACTGTTTCTTTATGGTTGCTTCCTCAGAGAGTCTTTCAGTCTGAAGAATTCCATACCAATCCATTACAGACCCAGAGAGTTTGTTCTGTGCAGCCTTGTGAACCTCACAAACTGCAAGGATCTGAGAAATGTTTTCAACATCAGGATACAGCTTTTTAGCCTTGTTAGCAAACTTAAGTGCCTCTACAAAATCACCCCTTTGGATTCTACTTTCTGCCACTTGCTTAGCCCTCACAGCCTCGTCCTTGTTGCATTCCATCAGTGAATTGATATCAAAGATCCAATCACTTCAGTATCCTCAATATCATACAAAAATAACACCTCCCTGTACTTGTGTCTATTCACACACTCTACAAGCAGCACTTTGTGCTGCACCTAATTGACACAGAACAAGCAAGATATAATTAAGCCAACTCATCACTACTCTATAAAGCACAGACTGAGACATGTATACCAAACATGTCTGACATTGACACACAGACACCGATAATAATCATTTAAGAATGGAAATACTTGAATCTAAAGCACATGCATCCACGTAGTATCAGTGTCAAACATGAAACACGCCTTCAAAGTGCTGTATAGTCAGTACTATTATCATACATTACTAGCATAAAAGATAATATCATATACATAATGTTATAGACACAATGCATTCATGCGCAAGAAAATGCTGCAAGTTCTAGGCTAGAACACATGAAAACTGAAATGAAATTAATTTATCTACTAGTTCTAGCAAAAAAAAATAAAAAACTTGAATTAGATAAAAACAAAACAACAGAGTTTTCGTTCTGTAGTGGGCAAAATATGAGGGAATCGAAATGAACAAATACCAAAAGTAAAGTATCTAAATTGTGAAAACAAAGTTTCTACCTTTTGTTATTTGCCCTAAATTTCCGAGCTACTAAACAGCACTTAATAAATATCAAAAAATAAAACGCGAAATTGATGACTAATACGCAAAGCAAAATCGAAAGTCGATCTTATGAAATCGAAAAGAGATAGGTTAAAGAAGATGAAGGGAACGGAAGTTACTTGCGAATGGGAAGTCGAAGATCCAAATCCAACTGAAGCAACTACGGAAAACGTAAGAAAATGGATAGACAGTGAGAAACAGAGCGGCAAGTGAAATTAAATGAGAATGTTTAATTTATTAAACTTTTAAAAGCGCCAAGTCTGAGTCAAAGGAGGGAACGAAATATACAAGGCGGCAAACTGAAAAATTGGATAAGTTTTCATGTTAACCCGTTTTCTTCCCAATTTTTTTTCCTTCTTTTTTGGATTTTTTTTAATAACCCAAATTCAAATAAAAAAATACTTAATATATTCTCTTTTGAAAACTATATACCAAATTATCATTTTTTTAGATTTAGTTAAAAGTTGCTATTTGCAAAGGCGATTTCGTTAAGAAATCTAAGTTTGCAATGAAGACTTCTTTAAAGATTTTATTCTTTTTAATTAAAGAAGTCGTCTTTTGAAAAAATAACTTCTTACATCAAAAAATTATTTTAAAAGTTAACGGAAAAATATATATATAATTAACATAATTCATTAAAATTTATTCATTAAAATAACGACAAAAATTTAACAAAAAGTATATATATTGACTAGAGTTGTCTGTAACATTTGGACAATGTTTTCAAGCATTACCAATTAATCAATATAGTACGCATTTTCTTAACACTTTTTTCTCTAACGTCTATTTCAATTTTAATATGGGTACTATTTGTACAACTTTTTTTAATTCTCCTTATTTTAGAATTGTGATAGAATGTTTCACCTTCATATGTGTATCAATATCTTTCATTTAGTATAAGTGGAAACTCTTCTTTGTAGATGTTGAATACATTAATAATCTTGTACACGTCAGGCATATGCACTAAATGATTTTGACGAGCGTAAGAACATGCAACTATGACATGTGAACAAGACACATGTATAGCCTAAAATTTTCCACAATCACACAATTTTGTATGAAGGTTGACTTTGAAATGATCAATTGGCTGCACCTCTCATGGGTTTATTGTTTCATGCACCATGAGAGATTAACAATTTCAGTCGAATCGCGTGACTTGGTGAGTGATAGACTTACCAACTTCATATTCAATTTTGTCCATGCAATTGTTTGTGTATACTCGATCAGAAGCTAATGATGTCTAATGTTGTAATCTTTCTGCATACAAAACCCTCAATATATAGTAAGTTGGTTGGACCAAAGCATTGATTGAGAGATTGTGTGTAACCATGAGCGTTGCGTTTATTGACTCTACAATGTTTGTTGTCATGTGCCCCCATCATCGACCTTGAGAATATGCCATAGTTCATTGTTATGGGGGGATATTATCGGCCCATCTTAAAGCCTTTGGATTTACCATCATAATTTCATTGCAGTAATATTTAAATGATGGTTCACTTAATGCATATCCTGTTATAGATTAGGTAAAAATTGTCAAGTATTATAAAGTGATAAGTGAAAAATATACTAATAAATATTAGATCATTACTCGTACAAACTTTTTTTTGAACTAGAAATTGGCCAAAGGAGACGGGATGTAAAAAATTATATTAGACACCCTTTTATTATTTTCTAACATCAATTTTTCTTCATTTTTTTTCTTGAAGTAAGTAAGGTTGCATCCAGAATGAATTCGAATACTTTTTTTTCCTCACTTTTGAAATATTTACCAATATATTGTCTTTCACATATTTCACCATTGTAGTAAATAAGGAAAACTATATTATTTTTTGTGTGTCATTGATATGATTTAAAAGAATTATGATGAACTATAAAGAAAATAATAGTAGTTATGTACTCATAAGATAAGAAAACAATTAATTATTTCAATGTATTAATAGTTATATGCATGCACACACACAACAATAGTTCTATGCACACACACACACAATAGATTCTTTTTATGGACAACTTTGGCAAATTGCCTTTCAAAAAGAAAACTTCATGTTGCCAGCTTTTGGAAAATCGTCATTCCAAAAGGCAATTTGGTGCTGCCATCCGAACATATTCTTTGCACATTGTTGGAAACTCCCAAAAGACTCGCATTGGAATATATTCCTCTCCTTTCAATCCTCCATCCAAAAATGTCTCATTTTAAAAGTGGCATATTCTTCATGTGTGAACCCAAGCATGACATCCTATTGGTCATTGAAGTCCTTATTTGAAATAGTATGGATTTGTGAAATGGGGCCAATTAAGATTTATGTTACCTTCATTCATTCGACAAATGAAATTTTATTACTTATTCAACTACTAACTCAACCATAATTGTAATGTTTGTATTCAATACAAATATTTGTTTATTTTCAAACAAATATTTTCAATGTATTTGAAATTCTATAAACATGCCAAATCTATGATCATTTTCCACACACCAAAACTTCACTCTTACACTCTTCAAGCATACATAATTCTTCTTTGCTATTAGTCACACTTTTATTATCATCTAAGTGGCTTTGTTATGGAATGATGATAATCACATATAATGGCTATAATACATTCAAAATATTGTAAGCAATACAATACTTTATGTTATATTTTTAATCTTTTCTTGTATATTTGATACTAAGTTTCATTCTAAAATAGTTTCATTCTAATCCCTGCAAATATAGGATTTATCTCATTCTAATCTCTTCAAATATATTTTTAATTTATGCTTATATATTTTATAGGATTCGTCTCAAAATTTAAGATCACTTAGCCACAAACACATTGCACCAAATTCTTTAATAGTTTTATTGTTGAATCAAGTGTGGTTTGGTAATGTATCACAAATAAAAAGTTATAAAATAGATTAAATGTGTCGTTTCATTTTTAAAAGAAAATAATAATAATAATAATAATAATAATATAATTAAAACAAACATTCATTTCCACTTAACCTTTTCCCTCTTCTTCTTCTATCTCTCGCCTCTCAGCAACAACATCAACCTCCCCCCATTTTTATTTTTGTTTTTTCTTCTTTTTTCTCCTTACTTCCTCTCACTCCGCAACTCAAATTGCACACCTAGACCTTCAACCTTTAAAATGAACTTAACCTCTCAGCAACAACATCAACCTCCCCCCATTTTTATTTTTGTTTTTTCTTCTTTTTTCTCCTTACTTCCTCTCACTCCGCAACTCAAATTGCACACCTAGACCTTCAACCTTTAAAATGAACTTAACATCTCCAAAAACATGATTTCTCATACTCCTATAAATGCTCTTGGTTAGGATTTTGGGTTAGAGTTAGTAAGTTAAGGAATGAGAAGAGTACTCATTCTTTGAAAAGTGTTTATTGATACTCTTTGAGGCAAATACACAAATCTAATGCTAAGAATGAATCTCTAGAAAAATGTAGTTTTTTTTTTAAATCTTATTTTTGTGTTTAGAGTAGATTTAAAGTTTTTATGGTTCCCTATAGTTAGTTAAACTTTAGAATAATTTTTCTAGAGTCTTGAGAATATTTTTATTAAGACAAAATCTCAATTAATTGTTTTGATATAAACAAACAAAAATTAGTTAAAGACTCTAATTATGATTCTAAATAATGTGTTATTTAATATGTGCTTTTGAATGTATTAATCTAAGATAGGTACTAAGCAAAAACAAGCAAAATGAATTTAAGGAAAAACACAAAAAATGAACTATCAGAAACCAATAACGTTTTTGACATTTTTTCTGGAAAACCAATAACATTCTCCACGTCTTTCATTTCATCAAGAAAGTTCAAGTCATCTTTTAATACAAGGAAATATCCTGCAATTTTCGAATGAATTTCCAGTACATCTACAAGGAATGTACAACTCTCATATTGACAAAACAAATACTCCAAAAGATCAAAGGAGAAAAGATATGACTCAAAACAAAATGACAAAATCATTTAAGATCAATCATTCTCCATGTTAAAGAATATTCTCCAGCTTTTGTGATACAAATCAAGAACGTTCTTAAAACTGAAATTTCAGCATGACTTTAAGACATATATTCTCATGACAAAGAGACCTTCAAACACTGTCAAAACCAAAGGACAGAGAATGCATCAGATAAAAAAGTCCTGCAGTAAAAAAGGAGAAAAGTTCCAGTCAAAAGTCTTGCTTTTAATTCTAATTTTTTATAACTTGACCTTTGACCAAGGGAATATCTCTAACAGTCATATTAGTTGTCATGGACCTCCTCAAAGCCTATAAAAGAAACTTCATATCTTAAGGGAAAAAACAAGACATTCAAGTGCTAAGAAAAATCATCAATCACTTACATTCATACTTGAAAGTCTCACAATAGAAATCAGTAATAGTTATTCACGAATCTATTGTTAATTAGCTTACTGAAATATCTTGTAAAGAATCTAAACCTCAAACAAGTGTTGAGATTAATCAGATTCTGTCAAACACTCTAAATCATTATTGTGTAAACTCAAGACTATAAGAGTTGTTTATAGTTTGAGTAGTTTGTTATAAAATCTTTTTATGATTAAAAGGTGAAGTGTAAAATCCTCTCAAGATTGTTAGGTGACCTGATTGAACTTCTTTCTTGGTGGAAATGATTGTAGTTTGTAACAGATCAAGATTGATCTGAGCTAGGTGGTATAAAACCAAGAAGGTTTTACATTTGAACATTTTAGTGGAAAATCTCACGGTTGTGAGAACTAGACATAGCTCGGGTTGGGTGAACCAGGATATATCGTTGTGTGATATCTCTTCCCTATCTTTATTTACTTTCAGTCTTTCGATTATTAAATTTAAATAGATAAGTTAATTTCTATTTTTAACTAAACAATAACGTTCTCCATTTTCTATTTCCATAACCAAGAACGTTATCCGTTTTCTGTTTTCACAACCAAGATCAATATTGAGTTATTTTCTTAAATTTTAACATGAAGTTTTTAATAGGAAAATTTACAATTCAAATGCCCTTCTTTGTAAATTGACATTGCTACTTCAAGATTTGTCAGTTGAGGTCCTACCTGATACTCTGAGAGTTGTTGAAGAACAAACTTAGTCGATTCTTCATAGTTGTGAGTAGACGACGGTCATTATCACATATTTTTATTTTGCTATAATTATTATTTTACTCGTTTTCTATGTTAATGTATTTATTTAAAAATTGGGGAAACAACCTTTGAATTTATCTCGATTTCGTCATTTATTTATTTTCATGGTTTTTGTTATATAATATGTTTGTAGTTTGATTTATTTATGGGTTATAAGGCTTTTAAATATCGAATTGATGTAGAGTTGAATATGTTTTTCAATGCGTTACAATGAAATGAGAGATGATTTTTAAATATGTGTTGTGGAAATCGTTGTTATAATTATGAAATCGTTGTTATAATTATGAAATCGTTAACGGCAGTAGGTGCACATAGTTACATTGTTTTGATTAAGGAGAGTTACCTTAAGGTTGCTCATTTTGATTTCACTTTTTTGTCAATTGGATTTTAAATATTTCTACATAAATGGTTAAGTTATAAGTTTAATGATTTTATCATGTGTATACTTTATTTGAAAATTATATATATTTTAGGCAGTATTGTTTAACATAATTGTCACAAGATTGTAAAACAATTATTCGTTTGTCTCCTCATTAAGTCTTTTGTGACTTACCCCTTCTTGTTGTTTATGTTTTTTTTTCCAGATTCACAGGCAATTGAGTAGCAAGCTATTAGTAGATTCAAGTCTCAATCATTTGTTTTGGTAGACATCTTTGATTGAGGACCCTTTTGTAATGTTTGTTGAGTTGTGATCTATTTTGCAGCTATTTTGAGTCTATAAAGTATTTTGAGAAATATATTAAATATTTAGATTATGCTCTTTAAAATATGACTGAGTTAAAAATTTAAAAACGAATTTTAGAAATTTGGAAACATTGAAGTTACAGAGGATACTTTGTCAAAATTTAAGAAAAATTATATAATTTTTTTTCGAAATGGTTATTTAGAACTATTTATTTGCTTAATTGTTAAGCTAGTTGATAGGCTTGCTAGACTAGGAGTATGGCTTGTGCGCCAGTCACGGCGTTTAGTTTTCGGGTTGTGACAATAGACAATTCACTTATTACTGCTTTAGTTGAAAGATGGAGACATGAAACTCATGTTTCATCTTCCAACGGGTAAATGTAACATAATATTAGAAGATGTTGCACTGCTACCTGACTTACATGTTGTGTGTAAAGCAGTTACTGGATCAACTGTAGTATCATGGACAAATGATTTTTTAGATTTGTTAGGAGTCATGTCACTTGAATCTCAAAGAAAGGGAAATTTTATAAAATTAAAATGACTGAAAGAAACATTTTCAACATTAACTCAAGAATCGTCAGACGAATAAATAATTATACACTGTAGAGCGTATATTTTAGGATTGATCGGCGGCATATTAATGGTTGACAAATCCCATAACAGAGTACACATTATGTGGTTGCACTTGTTGAGAGATTTGCGAGAGACGAGATAATATAGTTGCAGTTCAACGTGCTTGGCAACACTTTATAGAGTATTGTGCCGCAAATCTGAACTCAGGGTTACGTCGATCGATTGATGTACACATCTACTTCAAACTTGGGCATGGACCATATACCATTTATTGCACCAATAAGTAATCTTGAGTCTCATTTTCCGTTCGTAAAAAGGTAAATATTGTATTTATAATTTTTTTAATTAATTCACTAACGTTCAAATTTATTTTCACATATATAGTGGAAAAAGTATAAAATTTGGCGATACACCTCATTAGCATAACGTTGGATATCTATCAAAAATTGATTGTATGAGCGTTAACGATGTAATATATTAAAACATTAATTTATTTCTTTTCATGCATACGTTACTAACAAACCTTTTATATATCAATTTCTTTGAAGGCTCTACCTACGTCTAACATACGATAATCCAAAAGACAATTGGCTATGGAATGCATCTACATGTTTGCAAATAGATTGACACATTTTATATATCATTTCACTTTTTGTTCTCATTTGTTTCTACATGTTTAATCACAACAAGAAGACAGTCGTCGATTATCATTTGCATCAAGTGAAGATGAATTATCGTATAATACGTTCAATACTCGTTATAATACACCTAAGTCTGTTATTCAGTTACTTAATAATATGTATCAACAAAGTTTTTAGATTCCAAGCTTTGGGAATACATATACTCCGTTAAATCAAGTATCCAACATGACTCAAAATGGAAGTAGTTATTCGCACTTCCCCTCGACATCCTCAAGAACAAAAAGACGATGAAGAAGAACAAACTTGTGATGTAACAAAACGTCAAAATCCCGTACGTGTGAGAAAACATCAGCAATGTGGTACTAGAGGCTTATCATAATTTTTGTAAGAAATCCCTCTTCCAAAAGACGACTTCTTTAATAAGAAAAATAAAATATGTCATTGCAAACTTGGACTTCCTTAAAGAAGTCACCTTTGCAGATGATGATTTTTGACTAAGTCATAAAAAGAATAGTTTGATATATAGTTTTCAAGAGGGAGTATATTTGTAATATTTTTTTTGTAAATTTGGGGGTTATTAAAAAAGCCCTCTTTTTATGTTACAAATGTAAATGGTGAGTAAGGCTTTGAAAATAAAATAAAAAACTTCTTCCTTCTCTTAATAGCCATCAAAATTGTCAAAAAAATTGTATTTAAAAACTTCTCATTTTTAGTTTCCATTTTCAATATAATTTTATTTTATATTTTTTAATTCATATTAATTGTGTGCATCATTCTCAATTCACTATTCATCATTTTTACCATCATAGTAATTGAAATACTAATAAAGATTATTTAGTAAAATTTTATGTTCTCTATTTCATTTATTATCTTTTTTAATCTATATAAAATAGTCAAATATAACAGTTATTTTGAAATATAGAGGGAGAAATATAGAGGGAGTATGTTTTAAGGTTATTAGGAGTAGTACTAGTGTCTCAATAGATAAGTACACTTTTTTTATCATCTTAAACTTTAATTTTGACATAATTTTATTATTTATTTTTTATTTTTATTTTAATTAGTATATTTTTAATACGAAATCCAATTAAAAATACTTTAAATTTGATTTGTGAAGGTTGATTTAAGGATAGGATTTGATTTGATTTAAAAATTAAATTAAATTAAATTAAAATCATATCATATTTGAAATTAGGCTTAAATTCAATCATTTTATTAATTAAAGAAGTATAAAATTGTAAATAAAAGAATTTAAATATAGAGTAAAATAAAAATAAAAAATTACATCAAACTTAGTAATATGTATAGATATATATATATTAATATTAGTACTATCAAATTAAATAATGGATTTCTTTTTAACAAAAAACAGATAAAATAATGTAATAGGTATATGCATTATTTTCAAAAACAACCTGTGCTTCTAATATAACTAGGGTAATATTAAGTCAAATAAATTGGTTTAATGGTAAAAAAAATGTCTATATAATTGCATTTGCGTGTTTGAATCCTGCCAGTACCGTTGGAGAAAAACAAATATTAATATTTTTATAAATGTTCATTGAGTTTGTCTTTCATACCTTAGACTTGAGCAATCTACATATACCTAGATATTTTTATATTTTGTATGCCTTTATGTTGATTTTTTATTTAAAAGAATATATGTTAACAATATATGCATATAGATATAACTAGTAACACATAATTAAATACGTCTGTTTATGTATGTATGTACAAGTTTTATTTTTCTATTCGAAATGAGTCAAAAATATATATTTATACGAAATATATAGGTCTATTTATTATTTTTAATACTTATACATGCATTCAATTTTGAATTGGTATGAAATAAAATAAGAAAAATAATATATCTTGTCACTTTATCATATTAACTGATTTAATCTATTTTTATTTTTAGTTCTAAAAATCAAAGAGGAGAGTGGCCATATCCACACAACAAAATATTATATAATATAATATAATATAAAAACATCTCTAAAAATTAATCATGTGTATCTGTTATTTTTCTAATTGTTCCAGCCATTGGAATATTATTTACAACTTAGTGTTTTAAAAAATACACGGAAGAATTGTGGTCAATGAATGTGCGGTGGGGTCATAATAGTTATTGTCAAAATTACAAAAAACATATTTAAATATATCTTTTGTTAAGGGTCACAATAATTATTGTCAAAATTAAAAAAACATATTTAAATATATCTTTTGGTAGTTATTTGGATTCTCCAACATGTCTTTAATTTATCAATTTAATCTTCAAAAATGTTAAAAGTACATATGCAAGAGCAACTATTTTTTCACTGTAGTATTTTGAGTACCACCAACAATCAAATCAAATTGGATGCTCTATCACAGCTGGGATTCACTAATGCCACGACTCAACAAAATCACTGATCACTTTTGAGTTGACAGAAAAAAGGAAAACAATCCTAAGTAGCTTACAAAACATTTTCCAGTTTTCCACTAATCTCGTCAGTCATCTGCCTGACCGCTATCTATCTCCTATTATCTGTACCTTTACAAGTGCGTAATTCTGCATATACAAAACGCGAAGAAGTACAAGATTATGGGCTACACAGATCAGATGGAACATCACTGACCTCAAATTATAGACAGATGTCCCCGATTATATTTATAGATATTAAGTAGAATTATGCCTAAACTTTTGCTATAACAAACTTGAAGCAGTTCAAAATGTCAATATCTTCTTGAATGATCAATCCCCCAGATATCAAGAGTGTAAATGGTATCCCAAGAAGACACAGATAAGTGCCACCATACAGACATAAAGAAGTGGGAACCCAACTTGAACTTTTCTTGGACCTTTGCTAATAAGATCTGCCTGCAAATAGAAAATGAGCCAGCATTGAGTTTCTGAAATGATGTCTACATTTTACAGGATGACGAGGGGATACCCCTAAAGATGACACAGTATAATATTGGAGACGTTCAAGCATGTAAATGGGGAAGAATTCTTAAGTAGCAGGCAATATTTGTACCAATCCAGACAACCAAAAGATGGAATTGACAATCTAATTTTGATAAACACTATATCAACTTTGCCGTTGTAGGCAAATGTCGGGGTGGCTATCCCCAAACCCCCCTCTCCTTTTTCCTGCTGTAATTTTTTATCATAGGAAAATATTGGTTGTTAGTATGTTATGTTAGTCACTAAAATTTTAACTTTGGACCTCCTTTGAGTGTCCTAATTCAACCACTTGAGTTGTGCCTTGGAGACTTTCCTGCTGCAATTTAATTGTGATTTGTTCACAAGCTACGAGACAACATGTAATTATTTTATAACAAAATACAAAGTAAATACTAGAAAGACCAGATTCCCGACTGTAAAAATGCATTTATTATGTTTCTCCCCCTTCACCCGTCTATGAAACATGGGTACTTCTAAAATAGTGTAGTACCGGTACTTGAACCGTACTCACGGATACTATGTTTTTCCACATTATTTTATTGCAAGTGAAATTGATGATTTTTTTATATATTAACATATTATTATTTATGTATTTGAGTTAATTTATTGTTGTAAGCAAACACAATTTGTGACTTTCTAAATAAAATGTGATTTTTTATTGTAAATTGAACAATTTAACTCTCTTAATTAAGTTATACACAAAAATTTATGTGTTTTATTGACGCACTTGTACCTTGATTTTTTATAAAATGTCGTATCTCGTACCGGTACTGTACCCGTACCTATGCATCATAGCCTCTTGTGCATGTAATAATTAGATGAAAAATTGAGGTGCTGAAGCTTATTTCAACTAAAGCGGGAAAATATTATTTATAATCATTGTGGGGTTTCTTTTCCTATAAGTGCTTACTGAAAAATTCATCAAAACTGGTAATATGGAACCATTAAATCCCACAAAAACATTCCCAGTAAACTAGACAGTGATCAAGCTTACAAGTTTTTCTTGCAAGATCTTTGTATCTTGATTGCTTAACCTCCTCTCCTCTGTTAACTTTGATATTGTTACTCCAGACTGCAAAGGAAGCAAAAAACTAAATCAGTAGAGATTAGCATGACAGTCGAGAACCACTATAGCAAACATCCACCCCATTTTAACTCGGAAATCTATATACTCCATTGCTTCATCACCAATGTTATATACAAAGTGTTGACAAAACATTTTCACATAGGATTGAGCCTATACGAATGTTATGAGCTTTAAGATAATAATAATAATATACCACAAAGCAACATCACACTCCTATACGTCCAAAAAGACATTCTTCGCTGGCTCCTCTGTAGCCTTTTCCAGTTCCAACTTATATTATGTGAAAAAATCTTCTCTTTTCCAAATAAAACTTATATTTTGTGAAATGCATTGTATCAGATCTCAAACATTACATATACAAATTTAATCAAATGAAACCAAGGGAAAAGTGATGCACATAAGATAAAATATAATCACACAAAAGTATGTGAATATATAATTTAAGAGTTTAATAACTACACATCGGAAGAGCAATTGGATTTTTACACGTCTAATTATCTTTGATCTTGCCAAATCATAATATTATTTCTTAAAATATGTTTATACTATTCTAGTGAAATATTATTGGATGTTTGTTTAAATTTAAAACCTATTTACACTATCAATGTATAGTTATTACATTAATAATTTAAACAAGTGTGCCAGCAAATATTACAGCAAGCGGGAAAGGACAGAGATAAAATCTAAAAAATGAAAACATATGACGAAAAGGAGTGCTAAGACAAAGCATTAATAACCAAAATCTTGATGTTGGTTCAGGAAAAGTTCATATAGCAAATAGCTTTGACGTGCAATTTGCAAGGAAGCATGTCACATAAGCAACTGCAAGCAGATAAAAGAAATTCACATAGAATGGTGGAATGCCTGACCTCATTCAGCTTTGACTCAAGTCCATCTAGTTTTAACTTCATCTCTTCGATGGCTTCCAGTAGTTTCAGCTCCTCTATACCTTTTGAAACGCTTATCTCTGCTTCTTTTTCTGGCTTCAGTTCCTCAACATTCTTTACTGTCTTAATCGCCATATCTTTTGACATTTTTAACTCTCTTTCTTTTTCTGGCTTCAGCACCTCTGCATTGTTTACTATGGTCAAATGATCTTTTGACACATTCAACTCTGCTTCTTTTCCTGGTTTTAGTTCCTCTGCATTCTTTACTGTGATTGAACCCAGATCTTTTGACACCTTCATCTCTGCTTCTTTTCCTGGTTTCAGTTCTTCTGCCTTCTTTACCGTGATTGAATCCAGATTTTTTGACACTCGCACCTCTATTTTTTTCTGTGGCTTCAGTTCCTCTAAACCCTTTACTGAGTTCAACTCCTCTATTTTTTTCTGTGGCTTCAATTCCTCTACACCCTTTATAGAATTCAACTCCTCATCTCTTGACATTTTCAACCCTGCTTCTTCTACTAGATCCTCTACTTTCTTTATAGCGTCCAACCTCATATCATAATCTACCTTCAACTCTGTATCCTCTTCAAGCTCTACCTTGTGAACCTTATTATGCTCTGAATTTTTAAGAACCTGACATATTTCAGGAGCATAATAAAACTTTTGATACAATAATTAATAAGTAGAAATAGAAGTAGAAGTTGGGAAATTGATAGTCCAACATTTGCACAAAGGTGACGTGGGCAAGGATGACAACACCAGAAAAAGAAGGGAATTTATAATGTGTTCAATGCATGTCTTTCAAGGGACTAAAAAAATATGCAGGATGAAGATCAGCAACTCCATAGCAATGTACTTTTCAAATTATGAAATAACAATCCAGAAATAACAAATCAACAAATCTTTAGAGTATGTGACTAAGACTTTCAATTATCTTTTTAAAGGAATTGAAATGTCAATGAATGAAAAAAAGATGGTGGAAAGAAAAGAACTGAGATCCAAACATCAACAAGTTTCCTCTAACCATGGGTTCAGGAGATAGGATTTCATCTTTACTATGTATCTGAAAATTTTCATGATCAAACCCATTCTTGGAGTCTTCATTAACAGGAACTGGTTCTGGTGAATCAGGTGGGCTGATCAGAGCCACCTTCAGCTTATTTTCTTCTATATATCTCATTCCATCTTTGACAAACTGCCGTTATAAATAAAAGTCAGTATGAAATAAATAAGTAATGATTGCCAAATACAAAATTACAGCCTAAAAAGTATGTATCCATACCAAGCTGGAAGTTACATCTTCACCAGTTATTTCAGCAGCGACCAGCGTGCTTTGGATTAAGAACTTGTCCTTGCACACCAAATCTTCAGGGGCTACTCGTTGGGCTTGCATTGTAACTGTGTGATGCAAAAGTTTTCAAAAAAAAAAAAACAACAGAAAAAAATAATAATTATGGGTAGATAGTGGATTCATCTTCAAATTTTTTTTTTGGAAAACAAAAATTGTTTGAAAATCTTCTGACTGCAAGGATCTATTAAGCTTGAATTATAACATTAAAAATTGAAATGCTAAGTTATCATTAAAAAAAAACCTAACATGACAAATTCAAGTCCATTCAACATGTATATTCCCAAGTTTAATCATCACAATAACTAAACCTCACTATCAATAGGGCTTTAATTAAGGATATGATTCAGTTGCATCAGCCATCAAGGAATCATAAAAACCTATTTCTGATACGACCAACAACAAAACAATAAGTCTAATTGAATCATCCCATTCAGTCATATTACATAAAAACCATAATCAACTATCTTCTGTACAATCATATAGAATAACAAGTGTAAAGAGAAAAATAACAAATAAACGCACAAAAAACGAATTAATATACCTATGAATTCAGCAGTAGATTTTGGCGCGAGAACTCCAACATTTGGCCGCACTGAATATTTCTTAGGCGACGTCGTTTTGACCTGAAAACATCATACCAAAACATTTAATCTCTCGCACTATAAATGAATAGTGATAAATAAAATAAAATAAAAATAATAATAATAAGAGGTGTTGATTGATACCTTAAAAGCGACGTGGTGGTAGGTATTATTAGTCACCTGAACCGAACAAGAACTTTGCTTCTTCAATTCAACTACAATGAAGAAAAATCGAAGCATATTAACCAATTGATCACAAATACGCACAAATTACAGTAGATTAAACTGCATGCGTGGATGCATCACACGTTACAAACATATATAAAATTCACTCACATATAAATTTGAGTTCCCTGGGTTCAATTTCGAGAATCGGTGTTTTGTTCATGATTACTCCAGAAACAGTAACCAAAATCGAGATCAACGCCTAAAACGACGGTGTTTCAGTGAAGTCGCTCGATTCGAGAAGAAGAAGAAGGGAACGAATCGAGTCGTTTAAGCTCAGCGAGTCAACTCAAGTGAACTCGTACTCTGAGAGAAAAAAAACGGGGGGGAAAATGAAGCATCAGAATTGTTATAAAAAATAAAATTCAGTGGGAACAAACAACATACATATATACATGAATAATAATAATAAGTATGAGTTGATTTTGTTTTCTAAAGACGAAGGAATAATTGGGGAAACCAGAAGAAATGGATGCTTTTAAATTGGTAGAACAGTGTGACCTATTTTCCAGGGAGAAATACAGTTACATTACACAGGGCGAAAATAAAATAAAATAAGAATAAAACGGAATCAGCTGTATAAGGTAGTCGGTTATTTTTCTTTTAATTTCATGCAGGATCATGAGTGACGCATTGAATGAGAATAAGCGTGTCAATCGTGATCTTCTGCGAAATGGGAAGTATGACTCAGAGTTTTAATAGTATTAAATTACTGATGAAAAAATAAAGGAAAGGGAAAAATATAGAAAAGTTTTTTAAATTAAAAAAAAAAAAATATTGAACATTAAATTAAATCTATATATACATTTATTAAACTTTTGGTAATTAGAGTATGGAAAGGCCTTTCCGTAGTGAGGAGCACGTAGCATCTGAAGGGAAAGGGACTTATAGATGGAACTCACTCATTGTACTGCCTTTTTACCGACACCAAGCCGGTTTTGTTGGCTTGTTTTTCGTGGCTCGGCGCGCTACGTCTGAACTCAATATCTTTGCTACCACGGTAAAATTGAATTTTATAATTTCAATTAAATTCTTATCAATCAAACCCGATTCTCTCTATATCTCTTTTGGGTCTTGTTTGAATCACAAAATAAAGTGAAGGAAAAGTATGAGAGCATTGCAACTTTGCAACTGATTAGAAAGTAAGATGATGATTAGAAAGTATGAAAATCTCTCCAACAAACATTTAAATTTAAAAAAAAATTAAATCTAATTTTTTAAATATCGCAAGTTTAAAAATTATATTTAATTTATTTATTTTTAAAAATTTAAATAGTTTAAAAAAGATATTTATAATGTCTTAAATATGATAGTAAAAACAATTACCAACGATAAGAAATTCTTTTAGAAACTAAAAACAAAATATTATATTTTATAAATAATAAAATTTTGTTTAACCCATTTTTTAATAATAAAATAGAGGATTGAATACTGATTAATAAATTTGTTTTTTTTAATTGAATAATGAAAATTAAAACTAAATTATATTATAATATTGAGAATTTTTTTCCATATATCTATTTTTTCAAAATTCAAAATAACCCCGCTTTGAAAAATATATCAAAATGTCATATTTTTTGAGTTTTCACTAAATCCTATCTTTTAGAATGCGAATGTGATTATGTGGAGAGAAAAATTGGGCTAGTAGTTGGTCGTAATTTAGAGATCCAATCGTCTACTCATTTATTTATTTTTTATATTAAAATTATTTAAAAACTAAAAATTTATAAATAAATCATTAAAAATAATATTAATTAATTAATAATAATATAAAATTAATTAAAATTAGTAAAAAAATACAAACAAATTATAGATATTGAGTAAAGTTGTGGGTAACATTCATACAATATTTTGATTATGATTGGAAAATCAATATAGTCTATATATGTTATACATTTTATTTTTAACGTCTATTTTATTTTTAATGTAAATAAATGTATTTTTTTTTTCTCCGAAAAAAACTAAAATTTTAGTATATAATATATCAAACAAAATAACATGACATGCTAAAATATTTGAATGCGCTACAATATTTAAACAAGCGTATATATACTAATTTATATTTCAATAAATAAATTTGATTGCAAAATACGAGGGAGTTGACTGAAAAATATAAGAGAGTTTTTATTTGCAGTGTTGCATATAATAATAAATAGTTAAAAAGTTAATATGATGCAAAATAGGAGCTACATGTTAAAATATTGTGTGAATGTTACCCCGACAATTCTATTCAATGTCTATAATTTTTTTTGCATTTTTTATTAATTTTATATTAGTATTAATTAATATTTATAATTATTTGTTTTATCAATTAATTATTATTTATAATTATAGATGATGTATCTTATTCTATGATTAAAATTAAGAATTTGAATCATCTCAATATATTTTTATCTCAGTCTCAATAATATATCATAACTATTAGGTTAATCTAACAATAAATTGATAAAAATAAGATTGTTAAAAGAAACTCATCGTAATAAAATACTTTTTGAAAGAGAAAACTATCTCTCTTTAACCGCAATATTGAACTTTGCGTTGTTGGGATCAAAGAGATGGATCATGGCATAGATGCTATTCACATTCATTTTGGTGAATTTTACTCCCATCAGCGACAAGGTCCACAATTTATTTTTCAGGTTGCGCCATAGTTCCAAATTGATAGGTTGGAAAATTATTGTTTTTTCTATCTCATTGTTCGTGTATTCTACAAAAGAATACTGTGATTCAATTAATACTGTCACAACAAATTTACATTATTTGCTCACCTCCAAGTGTTTTACTTCATGACTGCATATCTTATTTGATCATTCTTCACAAAAGCACCATCAAGGTTCCCTTGACACTCATTGAAAAGTACGATCACTATTTGGTGTATTCCTAACAATTACTAGGATTTAGCGTTGAGACATGAGAGAGATTGTGATAAATGCAAGTTGAACGGATCCAATTCCCTAATGTTTGTGGATCTGATTTTGTAGCCATTCAATTATCTCCCAATTAAGGATAGTTATGAGTTTTCAAGAACTACTCAAATAGTAATCATATGCTTATTGGATGAAAATAATATTTGTGACTTATTTATGTCAAATGGATAAAAAATTAATAAAATAAATTAATTAATGGTTAATAATATATAAATTTATAATTAGTCATGCATGTAAATAATATCAATTATTAAGTTAATTATCGATAATTAATATTACTTACTTTATTTTTTTAAATGAATTATTCATTTTAAAATTGCCTAATTAGTACAACACATTGTTTAATAAATTAAATGTATCTTTGATGTCACTACAAATTTGTCAAATTATGACAAGTTGTAGTGATTTTATAAAGTTAGAACTTATAACTTTTCAATATGATGCTGATTAGAAATTCATCGTGACAGCAATTATGTCATTCAAACATATAATACTTTTTCTATTTTAAAATAAGTGTTGTTTAAATTTTATACACATATATTAAAAATATAATAATTAAAAAAATTATTATTATTTTACTAAATTATCTTTATCGATTAATTTTTTATATTTAAAGTTGATATTATATTAAAAATTAAAAAATAATATTTATTTTAAAATAATTTTTTTAAGAGCAAAAGAGTAACAAAAATTACTATATTTCTGATCTGTATGTCTCACTCGCATGGTCCCAATTCCATGAAAGATGATTCAATAATTTAAAAAGTGAATCGGTTCTTTTTTAGTCGCCCTCACATCATGGGACGGTGCTTAAGTCGTGGCGTTATCGACGATCATCATAGGTGTACTATTAAGTTTTTCAATTTATTTATTTTCTCCACAATTACTTGGTTATTATATTATCCACTCCAAGTGATTCATAAATAATAATAAAAATAGTAGTAGTAGTAAATTTTCGTGACGTTTGCAGCCGTTACCTATTTAAATTTGGGCTAATAAATAGATTGTGTATAGTTTACAGTTTATGATGATGTATGCTTTCTTTCACTGTATAACTTTTCCAACTTTAAAAATCCTTATGCAAAGTTACTACATTGATCAACTATTCAACTCTGTATACCATTTTTTGTTCTCTTTTCATACAATTTGTTTCTCGGATTAGTGCTCCAAGGCACTTTCATAAAAACAGAATATCCCTTTCTAAATATTTTTGGGAAAGGGAAAGAAACACGATGTTTGATAGAGAATCACATTTGTTGAGATCAGTAACCATAATTTAATGAAATAATAATAAATTAATGTTATTTAAAAAACAACTAACCACGAGAACGCTTATATAGAATAATTATAATGCATTAAAATTTATCGAAACAAGTATGTATTGAAATTGTAAAATCGTTTTATACATATGCTTAATTATAGTGCACCTGTTTTAAAATAAATATTGTTTTAATAAATTACTGTTGTTTTAAAATAGTTCTTGTTT
Source organism: Cicer cuneatum (assembly GCA_037974295.1). Lineage (NCBI taxonomy): Eukaryota > Viridiplantae > Streptophyta > Magnoliopsida > Fabales > Fabaceae > Cicer > Cicer cuneatum. The sequence continues at coordinate 13,897,527 of JBBPBO010000001.1, forward strand.
TGCTTTCTCAATACACAATTTATTAATTTTACCTTCAAATTACTATTGTGAACATTATTTTAAAGTTACTACATCTCACTGTACATTTATTACAAGAGTTGTGTCAAATAGTACGGATGAATAAATTTTCAGAAGAATAACAAGAGCGTATATATTCTTTTTTAAGAAGTAAAAATTATCAAGTTAAGTCTCTACGAAACAATTTTATATTTTAGTTTTTAATATTTTTTTAGTTTTAAAAAGTATAATATTAAAAATAGTTTTACAAAACAGTTTTTAAAAACAAGTAATCCAAACAAATTTTTAAATTTTAAAAAACTAAAATAGAGTTTTTAGGATAGAATCAAATAAGTCTTTAGTCTTTGACAAAAACTATGAGAATAGATTGACGAAAATCAAATGATCGCGACAATTCGACGTAACATTCATCGTTATCCTTATTACAATTGTTAATAGCCAATAGTTAATAAAGAACAATTTTATAAAGTTGTTACACTTATTTATTTATTTGTTGATTTTCATATATGTGAAATACATAAATAAAATAGATTTTAGTTAGTCATTTTAGAAAAATTATACATCTTAGTTGCTTCTTGTGAGAGTTTGGTCTATAAAATCAAGCTGAAAAAATAATCTTACTTAACTATATTATGTATGCGATAAAATTTATTACTTTTTTCATTTTAAAATGAATGACTTAATTGATTTGTTTTACCAATTAAAAAAATGTGTACTAATAAAATAAAGATACACTATTAATTATATCAAATATTGATGTGTTTACCACCATAACTATACATACAAATCGGAATATAATAAATTGAGACTAGTAAAAACATCTACATGCAATCAAGTTTAGGTAGTGGTTGGACTCTAAATGTCCCCATCAATAGAGAATTTAAGTTATACTTTAGATCACATCGTGGAAGATCTACCTCTAATTGTTATTCTCTAAGTAGTAACAATAAATGCTCAAATAATATTATTGATGAAAATTCAAGTATTAGTGGTTAAAAAGTTATATATTGACGATGAATAAATAAAATATTAAATATATAAAAGAGATGACTCGTAAATATATTGTCTCAAGGTTTTGGATTGATATGTGGTGTCAAAATCTTTTGTGGTCTAAGAACATTTGACTCCTCGTTCCTGCTCTAAGTGTAATAATACTTTATGTCTTATTTTATTTATATTTGTGTTGAGACAAATTCTACCTAATGAACGTTGAGTCCACTGATCATCCTAATTTTTATATCCAAAACTGTATTCCAACACTATTTTAATGAAGCATTATATTACATTAAAAAAATACTTATTAATGTTAAATTCTATCTATAATTACTTTACGATCAGAATCGAATAAACGTCTCACCTTTTGAAACATATCAATATCTTATATGTTAATTTATTTCTAATTATAAGAAGTGTAGTTTTTAACTACAATACATACATAAGCTTATGTCAAACTTGGTAATGCAAAATAATGTATGCGTGTCCTGCAATCAAAATTAAACAAACGAAAGAACAAAAACCAAAGAAGGTAAATTTATTTGAAATCAACGTACAACCTAACCAATATTACACGTGTAAATTAAAAGTCCTTGTCATCGTTCTTAAATTATCATGACTTTCTTGTATCCCCATAAATATAATATAATCCAATTTTGCCGTGGGTATCATCGACAGGGGAGTTATCTGTCGTGAGATAATTTTTTTTTAATTAAAAATAAGTATTAATTCCCTTAAATCTGTATCAATTAATAATATAATTTAAAATTATTAAAAATGAAAAAAAAAATTCATAATATTTATGTTAACAGTATAAAATGAAAAAGTATTTATAAATGTGGCAAAATCTATAAATAAGATAAAATTAATTTGTTTGAAATACTAATGTTTTTGGAATTACAACATTAAATACGTCAAAATTATTAATTGAATTTGCACTTGGTCGAAACTGATCTGTCAATCTAAAATCAAAGAACATTGCAATAAAACAAAAAATCAAAAGAACATCGCAACAAGGCGGAAAATCAAAACAACGCCGCACTAAGATGACGAAGTCACAAAATAAAAAACTAAATAGATGTGAAAATCACGTATTTGACTAAAATAAAATGACAAAATAACTTAGATGAGTGATTTAGGACAAAAAAATAACTCTAAATCACCTTCGTTAAATGAAGAAAAGAGAAATTAAACAAAAGAGAAGAAAAAGACGACGGCTAAAGTTTTTGGTGTATGTTTTCTTCACAATTTTATAGTGTTGTTAAATAAACTACTTTAAATAGTTAAAATAGTGTTTAAATTTATAGTTTTTAATATTTCATCTTTATTCTTTCTACCGTTAATATCTTAATTGAATTTTTAAATATTAATTAAAAATATAATTTCTACTTCATTTTATACTATTTAGCTAATTCAACTGATAATTTTATTAAACAGTTCAATTCAAATCAATTAATTTATCCGCTATTTTATGCGAATTAGTTATCCACTATTATCTAATTTATTGTTGCTCTCTATTTTTTCAATCAAAGTGCTACACCTATTTTTTAGACATTAATGCTAGAAGGACGAATATAAAAGAAATAATGGGATCAGTTGAGAACTAGAATCCAAAAGAGACTTGAGATATCCATTTCCAATAAGGAATGAGCTACTGTGATAGAAAGTGACTACCTACCATCGTTATATATTTTTCCTAATTAAGCAACCACATAACTCTTCTAGAACCTAGCTACAACCCAGCAAAGGAAAACCTACAAATATTAAATTCAAACTGCAAAGACAATGACAACGCAACTCACTAAAACTCAGCCAATTCACATTAACAATTATAACGAGCAAATGTAAATTACATAACTAGGCACCCAAACCAAAACAATAGATCCTAAGAGTTTGTTAGGGATGTTTAAGAGTTTTTTTTGTTTTATCTTTTTAAAATTAATTTTAAAAACAAAATAAGATTGAGTTATTTTTTATTTAACTCATAATTATTCAAATTCATAACTTATAAATTCAATATCATAGTCTTTCAAACTTAGAAAAATAAAAAATCTTAAAACTTATTCTTTTTTTAAATAGATATTTTTTATAAGCTTTTAAAGTGACAACGGCGGTCGAAATCAAAAAGATTTTCGCAAATTGTATCTAAGTTTTTCTTTTTTCACGACTCTCTTTCTATCAATGTTGGAAACCCCGGATTCACAATAATTATAGTTTAATTGGTTGGAAAAAAAGAACAAAATAGAGGCCATGATTAGAAAATTCTACCCCATACCTTAATCCTGAAGACCTATTGTATCAAATATCACCTCAACTTTTTACCATTTAATTTGCATTTACAAAATTACAAGACAAATATTGTCCAATTCTATATAGAGTAAAAAATCCTAAAAAATTATACACGAGTGTTTACACCTTTCTTTTATTTCTGAATAAATCTCGTTTGAATTAATTAATCAAGAGAGTTAAAATAAGAAAGAAAGAAAGAAAAAAATGGATTTCCAAACCAAACCGATGCAGTGTTTGGCTATATACCTATAGGCCCAATACTGACTCCAACATGGCCCAAATGTTGGACAAGGACTACAAGTCTACTATCACTCACTACTCTGACTTAGAAGAGAAGCGCAAGTGATTTCAGATACAAGCTTAATTTATAAATTGATACATCTATTAAACATGTTATAAAATATCAATTAAAATAATTTTTGTGTAAAGTTATCTTTAAATATTTTGATATGATTATGTAATTGAACATATCACTTATTCACATTGATTATATATCAATGTCATCTTCTACTAAATAAATTTACTAATAAAATTTAGTTATCTCATAGATAGATAAATTTTTGAGTAATTGTAATTGTGTATTAGTTAATTATAAACAAATTAATTCATGAAATATTTAAATTTCATAAAAAATTATTTGGTATTGTAATGATAGTTATATAAAATGAATATGAAAGAGTTGATATTCAATTAACATATAATATTATAATTTATAATAATAAAATTATTATTTTATAATTTAAGTGTATTTGTCCATTTATAAAATTTAAAGATTAATATAAAATACAATTTGAAATATTGAGTAAATTATCTTCCCTTGTTTGAAGCTCAATTATTCTCCTTCACTTCACGCCCTTGGCGTTCTGAGTCACCTTCTCAATACATACCTCTCTTCTCTTTCTCATTCTCTCCCTTCATCTTTGCGCACAACACCACCAACCTCCATGGCGACCAATACGGTTATTAGAGCATCACACTCTATGCTCTCTTTCCAACCTCAATTCAATCACACTATGGTATCGTTTTCATTTCTCCTTTCATTCTCTCGAGATTTTAGTAATTAATACTGCAATTGTGCGCTTCGATTTACTCTTTTCTTTGTATTGATCGTTCTCTTTGATGAAATTCTCTAAATATCACTTTTCATTCTTATTATTCTTCGTTCCGATTGTGTTGCATTGCGTTTCGTTTTTCAAAAATTATATAGTGATACAAAATTAGTGAATTCTATTGATTGAGATTAGTTACTACTACTTTGCTCTAATTTGCCAAATACTGTGCATGTATTGTACACAGAGTACGCATAGCGATTCCGTACTTGTGTGTCCATATTCAGCCGAAGAAAGTGCTTTACTGCTTATTTAATTCTTATGGTGGTTAATTCATGTTGTGAAAGGAGAAATGTTAGTAGTAGGGATGGAACTCTTGACCTCCTTCTCAATACTTGCTTTATGTTTAAAGAACAATGAATTCAAACATTATATTTTGTGATCATTTTAACTCCGCTTTACTTGCAAAACCATATTATGGCTTCATATCTACATATTTTTTCTGCATTGTTTCATCAGGCGTACGCCGTGCTCAATGTTCAGGATTGGTTCATGATTTTTCTTTTACTAAACAGAAGCAATATTAGTATTTAGTTGTTTTCGATTTTTTTTATTGATTCTCTAACAGTTCATTTGAATGCATATGATAAACAGGCTGCCACTTCAACTGCTGGCCAGAGGTCTACCTTAATTTCAAGCTATGGGAGAAGGGACGTTTCTTTTAGCTCACAGCAATGCTCAATTCGCCTTACAGTTTCCTGTGCTGTATGTCACTACTATAGAAGTGCATTACATATTTTACCTTTTGCTTGCACGAACACCAAATCAGTGAAATCACTAGATATTGAAACTGTTTAAAACTGTAGTTTTCATAGTATTTTCTGATACAAAGTATACTTCGTTAAGTCTTACATTTGGAAGCTAAGACAATGCACAATTAAGAAAAAAAAATTGATGGGAGAGATGAATTGGCATAGTTGTGGAAAATTGAAAATAAAAACAAGATCAAATTGTATACAAACTCAATATTTTACTATAGCATATAGGGCCTGTGCCCTGTGCTCAACACAGATGCCAAAAAATCAGCTAACATGTAGACACTGCGATGTGGTGCAACATGGATAACAAACTGTATGTTGTATGATAACCTCTGGCCATACGTCTTTTTTTTTTTTTTTCCTGTTATAGTCTAGGGGGTTCAGTTTTCTTAAATCCTTAATGTCGATACCTTACATTTTCCATGCCTTTTAAGATTGGAGATGGTTTTATCTGTTCAAACTGCAGCATCTAGAATTTTTGGTACTAATGATTTTGCAGATATATAGGTTTTTGAATTTTTTTATAGTCAATGTTCTATAAAATTTTAATATGCTTTGTAACTTTGTAAGTCAATGTTTTATGCTGACAGTTTAATACTAGTCTAACTATATTTACATAGTTCATATAGATGTTGAAGTCCATATATCTAGACAGTTTGAATGATATTATCTTGAGGCACAGGTCGATTCCAGTAATTTTTTGTTTCTGAATGCTTTTCTCTTTGTCCTGCACATATGTAACAATTCCTTTGATTTTCTTCTCTGTGTTTTGGGGAGTGTATCTTCCATTTTCATGCTTATGCTGAATGTGTTGTGCAGGCTAAACCGGAGACAGTGGAAAAAGTATGCACGATAGTAAAGAAGCAGCTGGCTTTACCAGATGACTCTAATGTTAGTGGCGAGTCAAAATTTGCTGCTCTTGGAGCTGATTCACTTGACACGGTAACTGTCATCTTGTAGACATATTACAACTGCTTCTGTATAATGCTAGTTGGATTTATTTACCAAAATCTGAGTGTAAATTAATAGGCATGAGATTGTTTTGAATTCCATTTACATGCAATGCTCATCAGGTTGAGATTGTGATGGGGCTTGAGGAGGAATTTGGCATCAGCGTCGAAGAGGATAGTGCACAGAGCATCTCAACAGTTCAAGAAGCTGCAGATCTTATCGAGGATATCATCAGTAAACAGAGTCCTTAAAGGAAAAGTGTACCAGTTGTAGTAAAACGACGTTCGCAAACATGCATAGTTATTATCCATATTATATCATATAGTATGGGGTGGTTGAGTCTCGAGTATCTGCATAGTCTGCTATTGTCTTGTTTCGTAGGTCTGAAAAGAAAAACTATTAGCTGAGCTAGTAGTGTTGGAGAAAAAAGGCTGTGTAATTCAAAAAGTTGATCAAATTGTTTGCTGTACTTCATGTTATTGAACATACAATGCATAATAATGACTAATAAGCATAGGTAATTGACATAACTCCATTAACCTTACTTGCATTCGCTACAATTACTATCATTACTCTGTATAAGATTAAAAAAAAAAAAACATATATTATGTAAACTGTTTTAAGGTTTGTGAGACGAGCTAGAGAAAGATTAGTTTTAACTTTTAAATCAAAATTCATTATTGCCAAGGATGCAAGTCGCCAGATTTAGCCCATTCTTTCTTATTACAGAATCTAGTATATCAGAACTCAGAAGTGCCACTTTTCCTTAAATTTAGGATTGTCTTGAGTTCTATGGGACCTGAATCGTCAGCATACATGTACTTGAATTAATAACCTAATGAACTATTTATTCTTAAATTAATCATGAAATATTTCAAAAAAAAATAAAATTGAGTAGATAGTATTTCTTTATAAACTAAAGGCAAAATAGCACTCGTGATCCCTTAACTTAATTTCAGTTAATGTTTTGGTTCTTTATATTTTTTTTTTTCGATTTGATCCTTTATTTTCATTTTAAGTGGCAATTTGATCTTTTATGTTTTAAAATGTCAACAATATTATCCTTTTTTTTACAATAAATTAAAAAATTCATCAAAATTTTCAACCAAAACTCATAAAATTAATTATATTCTTTAATATAATACAAATTTTATCAACTTCGTAACTCAAATCTTCAAATATTAAAAATCAAATAAAGAATAAAAATATGAGTTTATTTGAACATTTGAGTTACAAATTTGATGAAATTTGTATTATATTAAAGAATATAATTAATTTTATGGATTTTGGTTGAAAATTTTGATGAATTTTTTCAATTTTTATAAAAAAAAAGATAATATTGTTAACATTTTAAAACATAAAAAATTAAATAGACATTTAAAATTAAAATAAAGGACCAAATCGGGAAAAAAAAATAAATGACTAAAACATTAACTGAAATTAAGTTAAGGGACCACGAGTACTATTTAGCCTAAACTAAATGATATTTTCACAAAATAAACTGAGGGGGTAGATGCTAATGCAATGCAATGTGTGATGTAATGTATTCTGAAAAATCAATATAATATAAAAAAAAATGCATTCATGTTATATGATTAAAACAAAATTAATTGTTTTAATAACCAGAAGGCATTTATCTTATAAAATAAGTACTGATTCCAGTGTTTGAAAAAAATTAATGAGCATAACTTGTGATACCTTTATAAAACTAACTTACAAATACATTACATACAAAACTTACAAGAGTCTACCTCTTTGTCAACAAGAAGAGTCTACTCTCATTTTCCCTTTAATTAGAGAATAAGCTCATTAAAAAAAAAATCATATGATAAAACTTTGTTCAATAAGTGGTTAATTAAGACGTTTGACCAATGCCCCTTATGATTCGTTGCACCAATAGGCTTCTAAAATTTAACATAAACCCTTGTAAACATGCAAATATTACTGAAACCTGTGGTGGTTGTAATCTGGTAAAAACAATCAAACACTCAAGGAGATTACTATCTACGAACTTTTTTTTCTTCCAAAATATTAGTTATACAAAGCAATCTACAAACATATTTACTTTATTTACAAATTTTGTGAAAGGTATGTCCTGCAATTAGTAAATTGAGGACTTATTAATCTAATCTAACATTTAATACCACATCACTCCCAATCTGATTCGAAGAAACCAGCATCTTTCATTTCAGAGTAATACACATTCTCCATGTGAAAATCTTCCTCCTGTGATCAAAAGAAGTACAATCAGTCAGGATGTCCTAACCACAATACAATACTGCAGTTTGCAACGTAAACAAACAAAAACTGGCCATCGAGTAAAGCGCATTCTAACCTGAAAAAAGTCCGCCAGAAATGTAATATAGAGCAGTGGAAGATAAAAGGCATGGTAACACACAACAGTGACATGATAAAACCTGTGAACAAAAGTAAACACAGCTTTAGAAAAAGAAGGAAGTTCATAATAATTACTATTCTGTCAAGCTATAGAAGAATCTAACCAGAAACCAAAAGCAGTGCCGTTTCCAGTAAGCCCACAAGCAAGCAATGCAATTGCATTCAAGATGAACATAATAATAACATACTTGTAGAACGCAGGTCTTGCTGCAAAAGGAAGAAAAAAATTATGCTATCATAGAAATAATAGCAAACAAACATAATGTAACACAAGCCCTTAAATTAAATTAGCTTACCGGGTATCCTTTCTCTCCACCTAGAATGATACATGAACAATATGAGCCCATAAACACCGGTCAGGACCAGCTTGTGGACAACCCACAAGTTCCACTTCACGTGAGGAGTACTGTAATCGGTGTCGATGAACAATGGGATCCCAAACGCAAACAGATATATAGCCTAACAAAGAAAAGGTCAAACTATTTATAGATACCACCCACAAGGACAATCAAATTTCTAAAGAAAAGAAAAGAATTACCTTTAACAAGACATCAAAACCAACAATGATACCAGATATACCAAAAGTTCGTGTCAACGCTTCTACACCACTAGCATTATTCCCCTGAAGTAAAAAAGCCAGCAAGCTAACTTCTAGAAACAGCATTCCAGAAGATGTAAACAAGGATAACAAGTTCCAAGCGAGCTCTTTCCCAGGAGAGCATTCCCATACCTGAATTATCAGAGGAACAAATTCAACAAAAGAGAGAAAAGAGATACTGATTGAGAGTAAAGAATCGATTTAATTCAATGAGTACACGAGTGAGCTAAATAGCTTCATATACTCCCTCCGTTACAGAATACAAGCAAAATTACCACTTATACACTTACTAAGATAATTAGTTATTCACATTACTTTTGTTAATCTCATGATTCTCATTTCAGAAGTTCAACTTCATAACTTAGATTACCCCTCATCTTATTTAATTGCATAAAAAAGTGGACATTTAATATGAAAAATGGTCATTAAATTTAAGGCACTTTTTGTATACAATCATTAAATAGATGAAAAAAGTTAATTTTTGCTTATATTTTGTTAGAACTTAGATGTGCCAAATTTGCTTATATTTTTTGTTATATTTTTTTGATTTTAAAGAGCCCAACGGTGAAACTCGCACATTAAATGTGGAGCAAGAAGGGTATTCCAGGTTCGAACCCCCCCTGCAGCTACCATAGTGGTTAACTTCTAGTCCACTTCAGCTTATTAAAAAGAATAACTACCTCATAACTAACTGGAATAGTGGCAACTAACTAGTAACCATTTCAAATGGACTTCAACTACTCTAATATGAATCCACCAAACAATTAAAACAATTTCACAACACAATATTTGGACTAGATTATTTGAGCTTATCTACTGGTATAAGTATTTATGGAGACTATTTGAGAGAACTTATCAAACCAACTAATGACATGTCCATAAGTTGTTTTCAGCTCATTTACCGAAGCTATCAATGATAGCTTCTGAAAACAGTGTATTTTGTTAAACAAAAATAGCTATGATATATGGTGGTTAATTAAACTATAACTCAAACAGAGCCTAAGTATCATTGCAGCAACATTCGCCAACACTAGAAAATCATAAAAAAACAATAGCACCATGCAACAAAAATGAAGAAAAAAAAAAAGACCTGGGAAAAGCACCAAGCGAGATTTAGGATGCTGACAAGCCAGAGAGAAGCGTAATAAGAGATAATGATGTAAGAGCGGCCATGGGAGAGCTTTAGAAAGCACTTCTTAGCTTGAAGTGCCAAATACAAAACGAAGAGAAACGAAGCGATGATCAAAACAGCATTGTGCCAGAACCCGTGACACTCGAAAATCCAATCGAGGAATCCCTTTGATAATAATCTTCTAGAAGAATCAGAACCTTCATTCGTTATTGATAGCACCGATTGTTCTACCATTTGTACGAGAAATTATCGGTTTCTGGCAAATGAAAAACCCTAATCCCAAATTAATGTGGAGATTTGAAATCGAGGAACAAAATAGTAACACTAGTGATTAATTTGAGTGAAGTTGAAGAGATGGGTTGAGGTTGCGGAACAGTAAGATGTGAAATCTTAAAACTCAGAAACGTCGATGATTGATTTTTTTTCTTCTTTTTTTTTTTTTGTGTTTGTTGGGGGTGAGCTTTGGAATTTCCTTATTCAAGACGACTAATGTTAACGTCGGTGTTCTTACCATACTTTATTGCTAATCATAAGGATTTATATATTTTTTAATAAAACTTATAATTCGAGATATCTTTATTTATGAATCTATAGTGATATTAATTGAATCTGTAATAAATAGAAATTGTTTCTTAAGTTGAAAATGTTATTCATTATAAAAAAAAAAAAACTAAAATAATACTATTTTTAAGAAAGAAGACACTTTAATTATAAATAGATTTAAATATAATTTTAGTCCTCTAATTTTAATTGATTCGTAATTTTAGTCTATTTATTTTTAATTTTATAATTTTAATCCTCCTATTTTAATTGATTCGTAATTTTAGTCTGTGTATTTCTAATTTTGCAATTTTAGTCTCACTATTTTAACTGATTCGTAATTTTGATCATTCTAATTTTAATTTCGCAATTTTGATCCCCCTATTTCTTCAAATTAAAATATTTTGTAAATCTAATAGATCACATATTTTATTTAATAAAATCTAACGAATAACATTTTAAAAAATATATAATGTTAAGAACATATTAGATATTAATTTTTAAAAACTGTTTTTAGAAGAAATTTTTAATTATTTTTTTATTAATTCAAATATGTCTATAATTAATAATTAATAATTAATAAATTATGATTTTTTAAAATAATGAAAAAAATTTAAGTTCTGTTTTTATTTAAAAAAATATGTTTTTTTTCTTAAGAAAATATCTTATTTTTAGAAAAATTATGTTTTATGATAAAAATAATTTTTTATTTAAATTCTGTTTTCTTTTCAAAATTATAAAAATATACTAAAAATACACGTAATCTTATTTTTAATATATTAAAAATAAAATAAAAATCCTGTTTAGTTTTAAAAACATAATTAATAAAAATAATTAAAAATTATTCTAAATATAATTTTTAAAATAATAAATTTTGAAATCAGTTTTAAAAAAATAATAAATAAAACTATTTTTAGAATTAATTAGTTTTAAAATAATTAAAAAATATTTTTTAAATAGTTTTTTATAAGAAAAAAATATTTTTTTAAATGTAACCCATTAGATTTTATTAAATAAAATATGTGATCCATTATATTTATAAAATATTTCAATTTTAAGAAATTGAGGGACCAAAATTGCGGAATTAAAATTTGAGTGACCAAAATTGCGAAATTAAAATTAGAGGGACCAAAATTACGAATCAGTTAAAATAAGAGAACCAAAATTACGAATCAGAAAAAATAGGGGAACCAAAATTACAAAATTAGTTAAAATAGAAGGACTAAAATTACAAAATTAAAAATTAAATAACCAAAATTACAAAATCAGTTAATATAAGAGGACTAAAAGTGCATTTAAGCATTTAAGCTTTGTAAACTTTGTTGGTGGCTGTTTTATCTAACTCTTTTTTTAAAAAGATTCATATAAATTGGGCAAAGGGTTCTCAAAACAATATCCAAACAGTTTGGTATCTCACTAATTTGAACTAAGTTTTATCCTTTTTAAAATAAAATATTACTATATTTAGTACATTAGAAAAATGTGAATTCTATTGTGTCTGTCAAAAAAAAAAATTAGACGTGGAAGTTCCATTAAATACAATGTTGTACCATCTACACTAAACACTTAAATTGTAGTTTTTTCAGGGAAAAAAAAAAAACTTCAATGTGTATTTCCAAAGGCAAACAAATAATTATTTAGTATTTATTTTTTTTATCGAACACTTGTTAATTAGAAATTTAATTTCTTTTCCCTTCAATATAAAAACACTTTAAATTTTGTATTTTAACAAATAATTTTTTTGAACGAATTTTAATAAATTACACAACATTTGCAATCATATAATTAGTGATTTGAAGAAAGGGGCGTAAGAATTAAGAGTGACAAACAAGTTATAGATTCCAACTCCCTCCAGAATAACAACTAACAATTACTAGCATTTGTCATTGAAATAAAAAAAATAACCAATGATAAGTCATGTTAACGTAACATATATAAAATGGGGATATATTTCTTTGACAATCAAGAGCACTAAAAATTCATTATTGGTTCATTGGAGGCAGAAGCAGCAGACAAATAACTGAAAACAAACATGTAGTGGCTCAGAATCAAATAAATATTGTTGTTTACACAAGAGGCAGAGATAGCAAATGGTACAGGCAGGGCCTTCTCGTGCTAACTACTCAAACAACTAAACAAAATTTCATTAAAAGCTTTTTATGCATACATACATTGCTTAATTCTTCACAAATCATACATAGTATACAACACATATTACAACATTTCCTGGCTTTCTCTTCTCAATGCCATTGTTGACCATTGCGTTCACTTGGTGAGCCAGGTTCTACGGGAACAAAACCCCTGCCACCAAAGACGGGACGCATGAACGAATCATCAAACTTACGCCATAATCGATGAACAGTGTGAGTTGGAGTAGCTAGTAAGGCACGGATGCTGTTTGGACGATGAATTTGATGATGGCTCTCGAGATCAGCTTCAGAATCTTGGGCATTTCCTAGAAGTGGGACAATGACTGATTTTGGAGTAGATGGCTCTGTGGTTGTCATGCTGGTTGTGACTTTAGGATGAGGTAGTAGAAGCCTTATGAGTGGCTTAGTCAGCAAACCAAACACCTGATAAATTGTAATTAACTTGTCTTAGTTTCATCTGTATTTCAATTTTCATATAGATGAGTTATGATTAACATATTAAGTGGAAAAATCAATTTGCTCGTAGTTCTAATATCATATAGAGCATATCAAGTAATTAGTATAAATTCTAAATATTTAATTCAAACATGTATGCAGCGACCAAAATAAAACATTAAGGACAAAGAATTTCCTACATTTCGTGGACTAAAACCAAAAAATTGTTACGGGAACTAAAAGTGGTAATAATTGCAGGGACAAACGAAGTATTTAAAACTTTATATAATAGAGAGATTATCAGTGATGCAGGATTGACAAAATAACCCCAGTGGTGAAAAGAAATCAATGGACAGTCTGACGCGCAGAAACTAAAAAAATGATGGTTTACCACTGTGCTGAAAAGGACAACAGTGATGGTGCTGGTGATCATGATTGCATTGCTACGTAGTTGAGTATAGCCCGACATGGTGAACTGCATCATATAATTATTATCAGTTTTTCTGCATCAATTCCCATTTTTAATGACTAAAACGACAATCATCAAGAATTTTTCCCAATAGAGGAGGATCAGTTATCAATTATTCAAATCTCCAGAAACCAAAACTCCAAATCAGCAATATTGGTCGTACCTGATTATACGCGAGTGCCATTGAAACAGCACCTCTCATAAGGCCAGCCCACCAAATGATCACCTAAAATGAAGCGGAAAAAAGAGAGAAACTTGTCAACATAACTGATAGTAAGCACAAGAAATACAGAAAAGGGTACTCGAGAGAAATTTGGCCATACTTGCTGTCTGAATGAGATCTTCTCATACGGTGATTTTTTAGTCAAGTTGGATAAGAAGGATAAGGGGAAAACAAACGCTGCTCTTCCAAGAAGTATTAGAGCCAACAATACTGAACTTGCCGCTACAGATGTTCCAGGACTGCAGAAGAAACCAGATGTAGCCAATGAATTGTTTTATATAATAACAAAGAAAAGAAAAAGCTGAAAACAAACAACGTAGAAGGTCACTCCAGTCACATCGAGTAATACAAGAACTGTTTCAGTAAAGTGGATCTACCATACCATCTATAGACATGAAAGAATGAATGGCATTCAACAATTTTTTTCACTCAGTAAAAAAGGATAGTGTGTCTCACTGACTATTCACCAGTCCAAAGGATAATAGGACATACCTATCACTAACAAACTTCCATTTTTCAATGTCCAGGGCATCCATACCAACATAAAGGAAGATAAAGATCTCGGCAACAAACGACAAGGTAGCAAAAGCATGCCTGTGGAGAGTTAGACGAAAAAGATATGTTTAGAGATACAAAAGATATTCTGTATATAAACAGACTTGGAAAGTGTAAATAGCTTGAGGAAATCTGTTTAGAAGACATACTTGGTAGTGATTCTTGAACTCTCAGTCACATTATGCCAAGTATAATGAGACATAACGATACCACAAAAGAATACCGTGAGAATGCCACTCAGATAGGATAACTGCATAATATGTAGATAGTCAGCATCAAACTAGTGACAAATGCTGGCAGCATCCGGAAAACATTGCTGGAATTCTTTAAAACCTACCTCAGCCAGCATATAGGAGAGGTATGCCATTAGCATCATAAGAGCAACCTCACGATCTGTTGAGTGCCTGGTATTAAGGAGAAAATTGTTTAAAAACTGTTTCAAATAATCATGTGCCCTACATTGCACTCAATATGGCAACAAAACAACTGGCAAATACACGAACATATAGACACAAGTTGTTATAAGATTCCGTTGAAATAACGTAATTATTTAACCTAAGAAACAAGTTTAATACAATAAAAATCATAGCAATTGACACCCAACAAGAATTCAGGAGAGTGCGATATTTTAGAATTTATACTAGAAATCCATGCCCACCATGGATAGTGCTTAAAACTCACTCAAAAACTTTAACGATGTTTGACGACACTCCTTAGACGTATAAGTTAATAGTTCTCCTCGTATTTACTCCTGATACAGTGATTTGGTGTCAGTTCGACGAGTTGAATTTTAGAGACACATTCTTTTTTCGTTATTTTTATTGAACTGACTTCAATTGAGTTATTGTCTCTCAACCATAAAGACCAAGAGGACAGTTCTGAGGAGTTTCGTCGATCTTCGTTAGAGTTTTAGGTGACTGTTAAGCACCGGTCCACGTCAGACCGCCTTCAAAGGTGGTCCACTGTAGCATTCGCCAGAAATCAATTACTATCACATAATTGTCAGCAACTGTAGTTTTACTATGAATAAACTGCATATATACAATATATCGCAATGAAATACCATCAGATCAGGTTTCTAATGAAAATACAATGGGAATGGCAAGATGTCCAGAAAATACCTGCCAATATACAGCTTCTTAATAACGTAAGCACTAAGCAGACCTGTCTGCAAGATGATAGAAATAAATTAGACCAAAACACAAGCCAGATCAATGCGTATGTGTGCGCTCACTCACTGTTGATATATATATCTTGTCTGTGTAATACGTGCATGAGAGCTAGACAGAGAAAGACATTTACCAAAACCCCAAGTAGTGTGCTTGCTACAAACAAATACAAGAAGTTGCCGAAAAAGTGCAATGCAATTGAAGGGTTAAGTCGGTTGAGATCAAAGCTTTGGATTGCATTGAAAAGAACCACTGAGGTAGCATCATTCACAACACCTTCTCCAAACACAAGACTATACAACAAAGGTGTCTCATCCTGATTTAGCACCTGCGTCATCAATTATAAGGTCAGTAATTAACTGTCATGCATTAGTTGTTGGAAGAATGTAAAAAATAAATCATTTTCAAACCTGCAATGTGCAAACAGAATCTGTCGCGGCAAATATTGCTCCAATTGCTAAAAATAATCACAAATTAGTAAGTGGTAAATTGAATGAGTAGCTGCCAACCAGATAAAATTTACTAGTATAGTACCTAGGTAATCGCCCAGTTCCAGCGGTCCAATATCCATCCTCTTAAAAGCTTGGGTAGCACCTGAAATAATGCCCCATATTTAAGTCAGCAGGGCTAGACAAATTTCTCTACAGTTGATTCCTTTCAGCTAGCTATCTCTTTTACTTTATCAAAATGTTTTTCGAAACAAAGAAAAAGCTTTCAATTGATAAAGTTAGGTTAGTAAGAAACTAACAATTGTCTGAGCTTACAAATTATTAGATAACAATCTTACTATCTAAATCTTATATAAACCTAATAAATAAATCTAAAGAGGTAAGACGTACCCAAAGTTATGATGCAACAAGATATTAATGTGCCCACAGCACCAAACGATGTGATAGTCATGAAGTTGCGAAAAAACTGCTTCTTTTTCACCTGAAACCTGATATTTATTACAGAGAACAAATTAATTAATAAATAACGGTTGCAATCCATCATATTTACACATGAAAATAGAAGGAAAAAAATCAGATTGCAGAATAACAACTTTAGAAAGGGAAAGCAACAAGATGATGAAGTTTTTCATATGGCATAATACAGTTCATGATCATGTCATGGGTAAACAGGTTTTTCATATGGCATAATACAGTTCATGATCATGTCATGGGTAAACAGAATAGTTGTTCTTAATTACACAATCATGTAAGTAACTATTACTCTGAAGAGATTAAATTGCCCATGGTATCTGCAAGAAAGATCCAAGAAGACTAAGTGTAATTTATTTAAGCTATGAGTTTTTTAACAATATCAAAAAAATGAAAGAGACAAATTCACAAATATAGGAGTCAAGAATCCTAAATCACTTTTAAAAGAGCAAGCAAATTAACATTTAACAGTGACTATATATAGGTGCCATGTGCTCTGAAAATTTCTCTGCCATTAAGTATAACATTGATTAAGCCTTGTTTTGCATAAACTCATTTTTGTGCCAAAAAAACCCCCAGAAAGAAATGCATTATTCACTGAATCTCATCATATTGGTATGACTGTGGAGTGTGGATAGATCTTAGTTTTATCACCAGTTTATGGTTTATTAAGAGATTAAACAAAACACCCTTCCCTTTTAATGGACAATCATACATAATCAAAAATTGATTATTTGTAGACAACAAGATGGTGCAAAGTAACTTACCCGGCATTGAATATTATAGGCGGAAGAAGGTATATAAAGAAAAGATCTTCACTGAAAACAAGAATATGCGAGCTTTTTCCACCACTAAACAATAAAATGACTACACCAGTACAAATTCCCTGAAAACAATCCAAATGAAATTAGTCGTCGTCATCCAACAGAAACCAACAAAAAATAAAATTAAATGCACCCATTATAGCTCAAACTAAGCATGTAGATATAGACATTATTGCATTTTAAATTATTATAGCAAAATATTTGGAGAATGAGTTAGTTTCTATCCATTTTATAGGAAAACAAACTATAAACAAAAGTGATGACGTACAATCAAAAGGGCAGTGATGGACTCATTCATCCACCTATTCTCCTCAAGAAGATGGCCAAGAACAATACAAGC
This sequence comes from Cicer cuneatum, assembly GCA_037974295.1. NCBI lineage: Eukaryota > Viridiplantae > Streptophyta > Magnoliopsida > Fabales > Fabaceae > Cicer > Cicer cuneatum. The sequence goes on from JBBPBO010000001.1 coordinate 13,915,397, forward strand.
ACATAGAAGTGCCACAAACAAGTTCATCGATACTACGGAAGCATGGTCGGAAGTGGCCAGCATTTGCAATTTATTAGAGACAAAAGAGGCAATTTCAATAGCCATGACGTCGTCCACACTCCACAATAAATAAATTGCAAAACCAAATTTAACACAAAATTCAGATTACTGCCAATGACTAACGATCCAAAATTTATGTTTCTGAGCTGTCCATTTTAAGAGCCTTCTGATCCCATCAACAAAAGAATCTCTGCAATCATAACAACAACTATACATGTAAATCTTTTCCATTAATTAAAAAGATACAAAATAAAAAATAAAAAAATAAGCTCACACACAGCATTTATTTGGTACTGATATATTACTAATTCCAAAAAACAGGTAAAAGAAAACATATCTCAAAATTAATCACCCAAAATTAAATCATGATTTTTTCCTTAAACTATATTATAAATAAATTACATAACTCAAAGTTTGGGTAAATAAAAAATCTAGGATTAAAATGAAGGTTGTGCAGTATTAAAGAAGTATCATAATTTAGGTTCTGGAAAAAAAAAATTGATCATTTGAAGAGATCAAACCCTGGTACAAAAAAAACCATAAAGAGATTTAACTTTAGACCCTAAAATTGGTTATATAAAAAAGAATAGAGCTAAAGTGCTCACCAAAACGGTTGATAGCAACATTACGAAGAATCTGTAATTTTGTGATAATTTTTAATAATAAAAAAAAAAAATAGAATTCCCGGTAAGAATCCAAGGTTGAAAGAATTCGAACAGAGAAAGGTAAGAATCAATCCCTTGTTCGAATTCTCGGTGAATTACAATATTTTGAAGGTGTTTGAAATGGTTGGATCAATGAAGCTGAAGAATTATACAGAGGTGAAACTCGAAAGGAAGAACAAAAGTAGTCAATTATTAAAGAGAGAGAGAGAGAGAGAGAGATTAAACGTGAAGCTGAAGGGAGGTGGTAGTTGGAAAAGAAATTGAAATGAAGAATAAAAGCTCTAGAAATATAGAGAAAGTGGAAGACAATGGTTGAGAGAGAGATAGAGAGAGAGAGAAGACGAATCTGAATAAGAATGAGTTTGTGTAACCTACGACGCGTTGTGGTGACTGGGGAAGCAGTTCGATGATTAGTCGGATGCTGTTTCTTTTTATTTTACAGCTGTCTGTGTCTCTTTGAGCTGCCGTAGAAGATTTGCCGATTTAACGATTATTATTATTAATTATATACTAATAGTATAAATCTTCTTTACATATGTATTTAATTAAATTATATCATAGTGCTACTTTTTTAAACTATTTCTAGAATATATCTATAAAAATTTAGATAAACTGATTTGATTAAATACACGTAGAAAAAAACTTTATATCGTGTGTACATAAATTAAATATTATAATAGTGTAGATGTATAAATAAACACTGTCATAAAATTTAATTATTTTATTTTATTTTACTTTATTTACTTGTGAAACAAATTATCATTGTATTTTTATTTTTTTGGGAGAATATATATTTTTACATTCAATCAATCTAAACCATTATATGCATGATTTTTAAGTTAAATATAATAAAAATTTAATTATTTTAAATATCAAAAACAGTTATGATTGAGTTACACTACAAAATATTTGAATATCAATATATATATATATATATATATATATATATATATATTAAAATCATTTTGTTAATTAAAAAAACTATGGCTTTTGTTTGTTGGGTTTCTAGAATGTTCCTTATGTCATAGTTTGGAAATTGAAATGGAAAATCACTTCATTAATAAACAAATTATTATATACATTTGAGTTTAAAAAAATCCCATCCTAAAAAAATTTATTTTATACAAGGTTGGATTAGTTTGTTTTGATGATTTGATTACTTTTAAAGTTTTGTTGTTATAACAAAATGTCATTTTACTTTATTTCAAATTTCAAATATTCTCAGAATAGTTAAAAAGTTGAGTATATGTGAAGTAATATATAAAATATTCTCAGAATAGTTGAAAAGTTGAGCATATGTGAGATAATATATATATTTTTTTGACTTATGTTTTGAAAATAATTTAGAAAATATAATAATTGTTTTTTAAAATTATTAATTAAAATTTATTAGATTTACTTTTTCTGCTAATAGTTTTTATTTTATAAATTAAACTTAGTAATAATTTGTTTGACTAAAGCATACTAGTAATAATAGTTTAATTTTATTTTTTTAAAATATTGAAAGTTTTTGTTCACAGAAAAAGAATAAAAGTTTTTTCTCGTAAATTTACTCTATCGAAATTAATCTTATTTGAAATGGCTGGAAGAATAAAAATAAAGGTTAATTCATATTTTTTGACACAATATAAAAATAAAAATTAAATTATGAAAAATAAATTGTTTGTAAATGAGAAAAAGAAGGTGGACTAAGGTAAGAATGAAAATTTCTCACTTATTTTGGTCCTATTTATTTCAAGAAATTTGTATTTTTAATTGGGTGTAGATACCCTCACACACAAAAAATAATAATTATATAATAATTTAAAATTTACAAAGTACATCTTAATAAAACTCATACCTCTTGCATTCGCCACGGCTAACTTATCACGACTTTTAGCCCACAACTTGGTCAGAACCTCCACATAATTCTCTTCATGAAATATGTATCAATTACTTTTATTTTCCAATGTCGAAACAACAACTCCTTAATTACCACACAAAATCATATTATCAAACTTATCATTAATATTTAAAACGATAATAAAATCAGAAATTTATTCACGACTTATATTATTGGACAGACAGAGTAATATATTTTATCATAAACAACTATTTTATCTCTCTCTATATATATAATTTTGTCAAAAGAACTATATATATACAACTTTAAACCATCATTTGCAAATGTGTTTTCTGACCACGTGAATGCTTATAACTAAAAAAAAAGGCAAATGCTGATTTTTTAACATAATATTGTTAATTTTATGATTTTAGCACCTAAAGTTTTGTTGTATTTAAAAAAATCATCAGCTTTAGTAATTTGTCAAATATTTTTATTTTATATTTTACTGCTCCATAATTGATAATAAAGTATAAACCTCTATGTTGTGAATAAAAAATACAGAAAAATTTGAATAAGTTTAATTATATTAAAAATGGACCAAAATCATACCTAGAGTTGGTGTAACAAGTTTTGATGTCTAAAGCGACTTTAAGAATTAGTTTTTTTATACAAAAATGAGACTATTTATAAATGAGAAATAATAACATATATAAAAAATTATAGATCTTACAAAAATAAATCAAAAACTTATTGACTACCCATATATATATATATAACACAAATAAGATTTGACATAGACATTATTTATGATTTTCAAAACTACAATAAAATCAATTTTTAATTGTTTATCAAAGTTATTTTAATGTATTTCTTTTCTTATTCATTAATGTATATTCTTTAAATTGTAAAAAGTATAAAAATAGTCGCATAGTTTAAAGATACTTTATCAAATAAGCTAACATGTGACTATAACTAAATTTTAGATCCATAAATTTGGAAGATTTTTTGGTTTGTCAAATAAACCTTATTTTTACAAAGGAAAATAACACCTCACACTTTTTAAACATATTTGCTAATTTGATTAACTTTTTAAAAAATAAAAATTATCATACTATTCAATTGCTCTCCTTATAAACTTTTTATGTGAGAATAGAAGGAATTTAAAAATTAAATTAAATTAAATTAAATTAAATCAATGATGCTCTATGAATGCCTTAGTTAATTTTTTTGGTGAATTAGTTCAGAATTACTTTTTGTTTTACAAATAGTTAAGAATTACTTATATTTTGAATTACCAAACATTACTTTTTCCATTTTTATCTGCCTTAATTTTTAAGAAAAATATATTTACATATATGCTATTTTAAAGTTATAAATTACATTACATTAATATCAATAAAAAAAAACATTTATTGCATGAGTTTATTTCTCAAACAATAAATTAGTCAACTATTGAAAATACTACCGGTTAAAGAGTATAATCCAAGTTGTAAATAATTTCAAGAAAATATAATAAAAATTATAACTAAATTGTTATGCATTGACTATATATAAATCAAAGAGATTCTTAAAAACAATACAAATAAAAGAGTTTAAAGAGACAATCAATTTAATATATGCAGAATTTGCATGTGTAAATATTTTAGAAAAATAGCAATAGATAATTCGGTTGATGAATTAAAGAGTATTAGACAAGTTTTAAAAAAAAGATTTTAAATTTAAATTTAAAAAACTAATATAACCATTCATTTGCTAATATTTACTTATGAAAAAACATAT
>JBBPBO010000001.1:13919952-14094129 GCA_037974295.1 Cicer cuneatum
ATTATATAATTATTAAACTTGTGATATAAATTATTTAACTATGAGTTCAATAACTATGCAGAAAATTATTTACAAGTATGAAAATTAAATAAAAAACATATAATTTATTAAACTTATGATATAAATTATTTAATCAAAAAATTATTTACATATATAAAAAATTATACATGGACTCAATCGTATTTCACATAATATAATATATTATTATTATTATTATTATTATTTTAAATGCACACACAAACTAGTACATGATGAAATATAAGTAAATGTTTTCGCAAATCTATTTTAATTCCTAGCACATAATGTATTTACTAATTAAATTAATTATTTACAAGTAAGAAAATTAAATAAAAAACATATAATTTTAATTTATTAAAAATGTAATATTCTTTCAAATTTATCGTCAAATATTGAAACATTTTTCTTATAAATAAAAATATGATATTGGAAAATGAAAATATACATTTTTGGTACATCAAAATCCATAATTTTTTTTTCTCATAGAAGTAAAATAAAGATAAAACTAAAGCACAACTCTATAGGAATATACTTCCCTCAAGTCTAAATCTAAAAGTGAGCTAAGACTAACTTGAACAACATAACATCTAAAACATGTAAAGAGAAGTTGTATGTGTGTCACATGAATAGCCAAACCAGGAATATTATAATCAAAATCCATTATTGGTTAGTAGTATAATATAAATATTTAACTTAATAAAACGTTAAATAAAAATTTAAAAGGACACGCACTCATAAAGACAATATGTAACAGATGGCTACCATTAGTTTTAAAAATATTTATCCAATTTTATTTTTAAAAACAATTTAAAAATTGAATATAAGATTTATCGAATGGACATTGATATTTGAAGTGCGTGATTGCAGCATTTCCCTAGTACACAATAAATTATTTTTGTTTCATATTTTAGCATAATGACACGTGATTTAACCCATCAACGGAAATCTCATGAATGTGGGAAATGGTGGTATCTGCCACTGCAGCCTAACCACGGATTTATTCACGGGGATTCCATCTAAACTTTTTTTTGACTGAAAACTACTTTTAAAAGTAAAAAATATATAAGTTTAAATTTCTAGTCTAAAATAATTAAAATAAATTTCCATTATTATGATTAGTATAGCTAGTGCCTAGTGGCGATAGTGAACTACTTTTATTAGATATTATCAATAACAAAATTAAAAAGCGATTATAATTTATAGTTAGGACGACTCTTGCTAGCTTTACAACACTATCTTAAGAGATATGCGGCTTCATCGGTCTGAATTATTTAATTAGTTTAGATATCTTAAAAAAAGAGAAGTATAATTTTTATTAAATTATTTTTGTTATAAAAGATATTATATTAAAGTGATGCAACTAATACATTATAAATTAAAAGAATCATTTATTTTAGGTCAATTTTTATTTTATAGATCTTATAGCCTTTTTAGTAATGATTTAGTTAAATTCAACATAAATTTTAAAATAAAATCATAGTTGAGCTGTCCAATACAGAGACTATTTGGATCACACTCTAGATTTTTTATTTCACATGCGAGAGACGGATTAAAAATATAACATTGAATGAAACATAACCTAAAAATATATTTATAAGTGAGAGATATATTTCATCTTACAACACGATTTTGTAAAAGTTAAGCTAACTAAACTCAAATTATAAGAGATTGACATCTCTTGTAAAAATAAAAGACAAGACACAGATATTTAACATGTTTAAAAATATTAAATAGATCTTTTAATATTATTTTTTGTCTCATATAAGTCCAATAAGTCGCACGTATGCATTATTATCCTTTTAAACATATCATATTACAATAATACACAAGTGTATGTTATCTAACTCAGTAAATAATTGTTATAGTATTTGAAAGTTTAGGACGTTATCACTTTGATATCTAATTCATTTAAAAACTTAAATTAATCATCAAATCACTAAATAATCAGTCAGTTTAGTCTCAGACGATATAATAATCAATGATAATTTTGACAATAAATTATATCTTTTATGAATTATTATAAAAATAAACTCTATCTTTCAAAGACTATTCTGACGATTTGATGACTAATTTAAATTTTTATTAAGTCAAAAACAAAATAACAATGCCTTACACTTTTAAAGACTAAATTAATAGTTTTAAAAAAATATCATATCTAATTGATGTGACAAGAAAGGGAATTAAACCTATCTTATGTGGATTTTTTCGTCTTCCCTTTTCTCCAAATTGAAAATATTAGAATAAACATAGGGTAAAATAAGTACATTTCATGGCCTCGTTTCGCAAAATTTGGTTGGTTTCACAAACATAAACTATGATTCTTTCATGCATGTCTAGTGGGAGGAGTGAAGAAATAGCTCAAAAATTTGGTTGTTGAATGATAGTTGTGATCCAATCTAAAAAAATAGGGTCCAATAAATGAAGAAATTAAGTTATGGAGATGTATAAATTTTGTGTAAGTGAATGTGTTATGGGTTATTCATTGATTCTAAGACCCCAATTATAAATTAGTGTATTTTAATAATAAAATATATGTTAAAAATCGTGTCAATTTACATGTAATGTACTTAAATCATCTATCCAAATAAAAATTACTTAACAGACTAATCTAATACACATAAATAACTTAAAAAACCACAATTTATTTTACCAAAAAGAAACCATGGCAACCTCTAGGCTAGGGCTAGGCTCTTTAGTTACATACAAAATCATATGTTTGACATTTTTTTCTTCTATAAATTAAAAATATATATTAAAATAAAGGACAAGTAAAACATATGAGGACATAGAACTAAATAAAACAAAGAAGTTAGAAGAAAAATGAAAAATAAAAGTAAGTAGAGAATGTTATGAGTTTTAGTTTTAGAACCATCATTATAAATAACAACATCTGTGTGTTCTAATTTTTGGTTAAAAAATAAAGATATATGTAGCATAATTTTTATTTTTTTAATTTGTACATCATCTAAGAAAGAGAGACATTAATTATTTTCAATAATTACAAATTCAAAAATAGTATTTATTTTACATAGATTCAAAAATAGTCTATAAAAAAATGATAAAATAAATATTCTTTATTTTAATTTAGGAAATACTACAAATTAATAAATGAATTATCTGCTATAATTTATAACACATTGAACCCATTGTCTTTAACCTTATTCTATCTATTTTTATTGTCCTTCATAAAAAAGTAAAACACACATGTATAGCATATTATGAAAATTTTCTTTTATATATATTTTTATTCTATATTTTATATTTTTATCTTTCTCAATAACAAAATTTCAATATAAAATAAAAGTATATACTTTCAAATCTGAATTTTAAAACAAATACATGAAAAGTCTATAATTATATTTTATATAAATCGACAATTTTAGAAAATAATTAAACGACATTGATTCTCATTGATTATTTATTTCAATTTCTTTTTGGTAAAATTTCTTCAATTACTGTGTGGGACACCATTTAGTTTAAAATTCCCTTCAATTACTGTGTAGGACACCCTTTAGTTTAAAATTCAATTTTTAATTCTTTAATTAATGTTATTAATATTCCATTCTTCAAAAAAAAAATACTATTATTTAATATATTTATAAAAATGGGTAAGGAGAAATAATTACTATTAGTAATATTAAATATTTTTAATTAGTACGCATAAATTAGAGACATTGATAAAATAAAATCGGTGCTTGTTGATTGATAATAAAATTTAATCCAGTTGATACTATATTATAAAGATTTCAGATGTAATGTTTTAGATACGTGTTATAATTGCTAGAAATATTGATTATTGCCACACATATTTGTTTCTATATTACTTTACATATTTTAATATGAACAACTCAATAAATAGTAAAAAAAAAAACTCAACAAATAAACAATTCATATTCATAAATTATAAGTTGGAGAAACTGACTTTCAATTTGAAATTGGAAGAAAATGATGTAGAAAATAATTCAAAATTTATCAAAAATAATTTTTTTTTTATATATCGTAATACAAATGCTAATAACAACTTCATTTAAGAAAATGAAGATTTGGTTAACTTTTTATATAAATTTTTGTTAACTAATCATGGTGTCAATATAATAGTTTAATTTTTTTGTCAAAAAATAATAATTTTTAAAAAACTTAAATTATAATTGTAATACTACTAATGAATATTTAGAAAAAAATGAAGACTTTTATTTTTGGTACAAAAACGAGGACTTCTTTTAACTATTTAATTTTATCAAAATATTTTATTATTATTTTTATGTGTATTGTTTTGGTAAAATTTTTTATGTGTATTTTATAATGGATATGTAATGATATAATTTTATTTTATTTATTCAAAGTTTTTTTATAAAATTTTTTTTAATAGTGCAAGGTACTAGTTTGTTTATATTTGGACCGTGAAAGTATTTAATAATAAATACTTTGGAGAATGGACGGCGACATTCAGCATTTGCTTATGAAAGAGAATAAACACATGCGATTATTCGTCTGTCTCTTTTTTGTTTTTAACAAAAATTGGAATTATTTGTCAACTCATTATTATAAGTGATTATGGGGCCATGTATAAGCGTGCGCATTTCATGTGATCATTATTTAAGAGTTGAGATCTCTCTATTTTATCTTTTCTTTTTATTATATTCTTTGTTATTATAGTTTTGAAGTATTTTAAAGTGTAGAATTTTTTTTTTTTATAAATAAAATGATATGATTATTGTTAGCTTTGCATAACAAAAAAATGAAAAGTGCACACGTGAAGGAATTGAAGTAGCAATATCGATTTACAAGTTTTAAAATTTCTGTCAAAAACTTAAGAAAATAACTCAAGATTGATCTTGGTTGTGAAAACAGAAAACAGATAATGTTCTTGGTTTTCACCAGAAAACAGAGAACGTTATTGGTTAGTTGAAATCAACAGTTCAGTTTATCTATCTAACTTGATAATTAACAGACTGAAAGTAAATAGGGATAAGGGAAGAGATATCACAAACAGATATATCCTGGTTCACCCAACCCAGGCTACGTCCAGTCCTCACCACTGTGAGATTTTCCACTAAGTGTTTAAAACAAGAACCTTCTTGGTTTTACAGCACCTAGCTTAGATCAACCTTGATCTTTGTTTACAGAACTTAATCTAATTCCACCCAGAAAGAGATTAATCAAATCACCTATCAGTCTTGATAGGATTTCTTACAATCTACCTCAAACTATATTAAACTCTTATAGTTTGAGTTTTACAATAATAATGAGATTGTTTAGAATCTGAGATGTCTCAACTCTTGTTTGAGATTTCGATTCTTTACAGATAAATCAGTATGAATATATCAGAGTAGAATGAATTTAACTAAAACTGATTCTGTAAGTGATTGGGGATTTTCAAGTATGTAGATGAATGTTTGTGATGTTTTTCTCTGTACTTGAAGCTGTATTTCTTCCTCAGCTTTTGCATTCCTTTTATAGGCGTGAGAGCATTTAATGATGTTCAAAATATAGCCGTTGTTAATGCCTTTTGTCAGACTGGACAGGAGGCATTATTTCTGAATAAAAATAATCCCACTTGACTATTTTTATTTCACTGTTCAGGCTTGGGCTGTGTTGCGTTTTGAATCAATCTTTCTTGAGTAATTAATGATCTTTCAACACTTTTGATAAGTGATAATATTGTAGGCTTGAGCTGGAGCTTTTGAATAACTTAAAACAGATTGAAAAATGATCACAGAATGTTGTTGCAGAAAACTGTAGTTGCTGGAGATTGATGATCAATCTGGAGCTTTAGCTTTTTGGATATCCTGGAGATTGATAATCAATCTGGACTGTTTTTCTGAACATACTGGAAGCTGTCTTGATGCATTGTATATTATTAAGATTGTTTATCAATCTTGACAGCAGAACTGGAGTTTTGATTATGTCAAAACAGCTTGGAGAATGATGATGAACTTCTGCAGAATGTTAATGAAAATTCTGGAGATTGATAATCAATCTGGAGTCCTAGTATTTGAACTTTCTGGAGATTGATAATCAATCTGGAGGTTCAGTTTTGATCATTCTGGATGTCTTCCTCTGAATGTATTTTCTGGAGATATCCTCTGGTATCGTTTTCTAGATGAAGTAAAATTTGACTGTCATGTTATGTTCTGGTCAGATTATCTTCTGTAATACTTATTACATTTGATTACTTCTGAGCTAGAACAACTCTCCTCATGGCAGTCTTTATCCTGGTGTGGTCCAGGTTTTCATCTGATATTTCTTCCTTCTGATCTGGGCCAGCAAACATATCCTCTGATCCATTATGGATCAAGTCTGGACAGTTTTGATATTTCACTGCCAGACTATGTTCTGATCAGCATAACTTCTTGATTGCTTCTGATATTTGAATTCTTATGTTATGAAGCAATTGTCCTTATGGCAGGCTTACCTCTGGTGTTTATCAGATATTCTTCTGATATTGTTTTCGTTTGTTCTGGGCCTCCAAAGTTACCTTCTGATGATGTTTTTTGACTTCCTGGTTTATCCTCTGGTATTTCCAGAATTTATCCTCTGGTTATTTCCAGAATGTATCCTCTGTTAAATTCCATAATGTATCCTCTGGTAATTTCCAGAATGTATCTTCTGATAATTTACTTCATGAGGTATCTTCTGGAGTCTGATAATTACTGTTTCCAGAACAGTCTGGACAGGCTTGTTTGAGAGTCTTTATATTTCTCAATTCGAATGTCCTCTTGATTTGAATTGATCATATGTGTTCTCTGCCATGTAGTGATCATATCCATGTAACTTCCAGAGCCAACAACTTCGATTAAGTGATGGAGAAAGTTAGGTCTTTAGGCTGTCATGGACTGGCGAACATTCTCCGTTTTCCAGAATATGTGGAGAATGTTTTCTGCTGCTGTTTTCTTTGATTCTTGCTTTGTTCACTTATGCATTTATGTTCCTTAAACAAACTTAAGTGAAATCATTAGTAGACCACCATTCATAAAACTTAATCATTTAAGTTAAAAGGTTTGTTGTCATTAAAACATATATCAAAAAGGTTTTTTTCTCAACAGGAATGATAAGACTTATGTATTTCATAGACTGTTGATCCTATTTATACATAAGTTATTCTTACATATTCTAACTGAAAACTAATTAACTGATTGGTTAGCTGGTTAATTACTACATTCAAATATTACATTACTTGAATTATAAGTCATCTAATATTTTCCCTTAATTCAAGTATCTAAGTGACACTACACCTATCATTTGTCTTAGCTCTTCAAATCTGTTTGTCCTCAATGATTTGGTCATGATATCAACAATTTGCACGTCAGTTTGACAATATATGAGTTTGAGCTTACTCCTTCCCACCTGATCTTTTAAGAAATGGAACCTTATCTCTATATGTTTGCTTTTTCCATGAGACACAAGATTCTTTGCTAGATTTATGGCTAAGATGTTGTCAATCATTAATGGTACTAGCATGCATACCTCTATCCTCAATTCCTCCATCAAAGATTCGAACCACAAAACTTGGCAAGTTGCATAGCTGCCAGCAATGTATTCTGCTTCACAGGATGATAAGGCTATGATTGACTGCTTCTTTGAGCTCCATGCAATTGAGTATTTCATGAATGTGAAGACATAACCTGGTGTGCTTCTTCTATCACTCTTATCTCCACACCAATCAGAATCTTAATAACCAACCAGATCTTTGTCTCCTTGCTTTAATTTTCTGAAAAACATAATTCCATGCTCTAGTGTCCCTTGAATGTATCTAATGATCCTATTGGTTGTAGTCCAATGAGTGTGCTTAGGATTTCCATGAATTTGCTAATGACACCAACACTATAGCATAGGTTAGGTCTTGTGTTGCACAAGTACCTTAGCGATCCAACATCCTGATTGAATAGGGTGGTGTCAACCATCTCATTTTCAACTTATTTCCATAGATTTTGCATTGACTTAAATTGGAGTGACAATAGGTTTACAACCAACCATGTTGTACCTCCTCAATATTTCACCAACATATTTCCTTTGATGCATCACTAGCCCTTCTTTTGTTTTAATGAATTCCATTCTCAGAAAATAGTCAACCTTCCCAAGTCGGAAATCTCAAATTCATTTTTCATGATCTCATTGAATTCCTCAATTTCTTTCCTGTTGCTGCCAGTCACTAACAGATCATCAACATATAGGCAAAGCAGGAGCATTGCTGGCCTTCCATCCTGAATGTAATGTTTCACATAAACCTCATATTCTATTGTGATTTGATAAAGCCAATGTTGATTAGGAATGAGTCAGTCCTTTTGTTCCAAGCTCTTGGAGCTTTCTTCATGCCATAAAGGGTATTTCTCGATCTAAGCCCCTTATTCTTTTTTCCCTTAATCACAAATCCCGGTGACTGAGAAACATACACTTCTTCTTCAACCAATCCATTTAGAAATGCAGACTTGACATCAAGCTGGCACATCAGCTAGCCTCTAGCACTAGCTAGTGCTATTACTAGTTTGATTGTCTTAATTCTGGCTACTAGAGCAAACACTTTAGAATAATCTATCCCTACCCTTTGTAGAAATATTTTGGCAACCAATCTAGCTTTGTATTTGACAATTAGCCCATATGGATTTAGCTTGAGCTTGTAAACCCATTTGACTCCCATCTGTTTCTGTTTTGGAGGTAAATCAATTAGGTAACAAGTCTGATTCTTTTCAATTGCTTTGATCTATGTTATCATCGCTTCTTTCCAAGGTTCTATCTTCATAGCTTCTTCAACATTTAGTGATTATGTATTGGCAAATTGGGAAAAATGAACTAGATCTCCAATGTTATCAATCTCATTGTCATTGTATACTTCAAACTCATTCAAATGTGTTGGTGGTTGCCTTGTTCTTTGAGATTTGATTGATTATATTATTTCTTCAACTATGTTTTCACTGCTTTGATGATCATCCAACAGTGACACATGGACTTGTGTTTGCTAGCTGGTGTTGTTGGCCTTTTGTTTCCAGTCTCAGTTTTCTTGCTATACTATTTTCACATCTCTATGAACTACAATCTTCCCTTTAATAGGATCATACAATTTGTATGCACCAGTTGGATGATATCCAACTAAGATCATGGCTTCACTCTTGTCCTACAATTTCTTCTCTTTTGGTCTGACACATGCTTGAAACATAGAGCTCCTAAGGTTCTCAAATGTCCTACAGTTGGCTTCTTACCACTCCAAATCTCTTATAGCACTTTCTCAGACAATATTTTTGTTGGACACTTATTCAAGATATAGACAACATTTGATGTAGTCTCACCCCAAAACATGTGTGGTAACTAATTTCCTTTCAGCATACTTCTAGTCATGTTGAGGTTTGTAGGGGGCAGTCACTTCATATCCAATCCCATTTTTAACACATAATTCCTCAAACTCATGTAATGTATATTCACCACCTCCATCTGTCATTAGCATTTTGACAACTTTTCCACATGGTTTTTCAACTTTCACTTTGAAATTCTTGAACATTTTAAGTGTTTCATTTTTAGTTTTTATCATGTATATCTATAACATTCTACTAAATTCATCAACAAATGTTATGAAATACTTGTTACCTCTCAGTGATGACACCTTAAATGGTCCACATATGTCACTATGAACCACTTCAAGACAATTCTTTGCTTTTGCTTGCACTAGTTATTTGAAAGAGTTTATTGATTGTTTTTGTGCCATACACACATCACACACCTTCTCATGAACATCAATCATAGGGATGCCATTCACCATCTTCTTTGTACCTAGTTGTTGCAAGCTTCTAAAGTTCAGATGGTCAAATCTTATATGCCATAGTCAACTCTCATCCACTGAGTTTATTGTCTTTAAGCATTGAATGTCTGCAGTCTGCATGTTGATGACAAATGTTTTGTTCTTTGAGAGAGGGACCTTCGGTGTCATTCTCTTCTGGCCATTATACATTTCTAGTGTATCATTCTTCGTTATCAATTAAAATCTCTTTTGAATCAGTTGGCCTATACTCCCAATAGATTGTTCTTCATCCTTCATACATATAACACATTCTCAATTAATACTATATTTCCATTCCTTCTTTTGATCACCATGTTTCCAGCACCTTTAGCCTTCAATATCCTATCATTAGCAAATTTGATTTTGCTTTTTTCTTGATTTATCAATATCTACTAGCCATTATTTGTGACTGGTCACGTGATTGGAACAACCAGTACTAAGAAACCAAAATTGAGATTGAGAAGGTTCTCACAATTATAGCATTGTACCTTCTTCTTGTCAAAGTTTTTTTATTTTCCTTTGGGTTTACAAGTTCCACCTATTCCTTTTAATGAGGATTCAAATTTATCATCATAATTCTTGAACTTGTCTTTATTGTTATTTTTCCACTTCTTTTTCTGATATGCTTTCTTATTTATTTGTGCTGCTAATGCTTGATCCCCCGACTTTCCTTCTTTCCTTTCATTCATTCTCAATTCTCTTGCTTCTAATGTTTCTTGCAATTCCTCAATACTCAAGGTTGAAATGTCTTTAGATTCTTTAATGGAACATACAATGTAATCAAACATGGGATGTAAGAATCTTAAAATCTTTTCACACAACTTATGTTATGACAATTTCTCACCACATCCAGCCATCTGATTCGTAATGCTTCTCAATCTTGAAATTAAATCTGACACTTTCTCTTGCTCCTCTATATGCAGTAGTTCGAATTGCCTCTAAAGTGTTTGTAACTTCACCTTCTTCCACCTATGCTCCTCCTTAATAACATTTATCAAGGATGTCCCATGCTTCTTTTGTACTTCTTGTTTTAGAGATATTGTCAAATTTGGTTGTATCAAAACATTAATGAAGAATGAATGTTGCTTTGCAATCTTTCTTCTTGTTTTTTTTTTTGTAAGTTGATCTTTGTGCTTCTATTGGATTGGCTCCCAGATCATCAAACCCTTTCTCTACGATCTCCAAGATTTCTTGGAATCCAAATAAGGCACAAATTTGAAATCTCCATTTATCCCAATCTTTTTTTATCAAAGTGTGACACGTGTACTGAAAAATTACCACTATTTGTATTTGAATTCATCCTCACTTCACTCGTGTTTTAATCTCACACTTCACTCGTGTTTTTGATCTAATTAGGATCAAACCAATTGTTCTGGATACCACTTATTAGCTTTCAGTTGTTACTTGCACAGTAAGAAAATGAAAAATGCACACTTGAATGAATGGTAAGACTTATGTATTTCATAGATTGTCAATCCTACTTATACATGAGCTATTCTTACACATTTTAACTTAAAACTAACTAACTGATTAGCTAATTGGTTAGTTATTACATTACTTGAATTACATGTCATCTAACAATTACTACTAAAAATTCATACACATTTATAAAGTTTTGTTAGCGGTGGATCTATTCAATATTCATTACCTCACGGGGCTTTTGCCCCCAAAACTTATTTCTTTTATTGTTTAAATAGTAAAAAATTTATTTCTTAGTTTAAAACACTTTTAAACATTTTATTTCGATAATAAATAGATGTTGCCCTCACCAATTTTTCTTTAATTTTTTTTTCTTCATATATACTCTTATTATATTTATCTCTTATATCTTTATACACTTTTATGTTTCTTCCTTTTTATGCTAGAAAATCAAATATTTTTATATGAAAATATTATAAATTATTTTCACTTACTTTGTTATAAAACCTTATAATATTATAAATCATTTACTTTTTTAGCTTTCAGGAGCAATTAAATCTTTATGTTTTCTTAATTAAGAATGGTTTGGACCTTTATGAAGGTGCAAATACGAGAAGGGAGGTTGAATTGTGTTTGACAAAGTTGACAACTTTTTGATAATTTATAAATAAATTAAAAACTAGTTTGGTTTTTGGTTACTTACTTGGAGTAGAAGCAATCAGATTCAGAGGC
This sequence comes from Cicer cuneatum, assembly GCA_037974295.1. Classification (NCBI taxonomy): domain Eukaryota; kingdom Viridiplantae; phylum Streptophyta; class Magnoliopsida; order Fabales; family Fabaceae; genus Cicer; species Cicer cuneatum. The sequence goes on from JBBPBO010000001.1 coordinate 13,931,891, forward strand.
AGCAAGCAATGAAAGCATAATCAATCTGACACATAGATTTATCTTGGTTCACCATTAATTTGGCTACATCGAGTCCCCTCATTCAGAAGGCTTTAATCCACTAATTCAAATACCTTGAATTACACAACACCTGCTCCTCCAAGTGAGTCTTCCCAAACAGTCTGATAACCCCAAACTTTTGAGGAACACCACTACCTTGACCCTACAAGCCAAGTCTTCTCCTAACAACTTGACAACCCTAGATTGAAGAAGGAACTAAACCACTATCGGGTTGGATACAAGAGATTGGAACTTGGGTAGTTGCTTCTGGAAAGCTGATAATAATAATAACTCTCACACTCTAAGAAAAGAACACTCATAAAATATTTCTAACTTGAAACGAGTATTTCTCTCTTTGAACTCTAAGACTACTCTTTTCTGCTTTTCGATGATTTTCTTATTCAGCCTTGAGTATCTATTTATAGTTGAAATTTGGGCTTCAATTTGGTCCTTGTTTAATTTTGAATTGTATTTTGTTCATATTGCATTTGTAAATTCTTCAAATTGATTATGTTCCTTTTTTGTTGTAGATAAATCTTGATCAAATCTTCTTCAAATTTTGATTAAATCTTTTTCAAATTTTGATCAAATATTCTTCAAATCATAATTAAATCTTCTACAAATCTTGACTATATCTTCTTTCATACTCTTTGAAGTCAAATATATTTTCCTCATAAAATACTTTTGTTAAAATTTTGATCAAATCTTTTTCAAATTTTGATCAAATATTCTTTAAATCATAATTAAATCTTCTACTAAATATTATTTTATTACATTTATGTTGTCAAAATTATGGTAATAAAATAAATGGAGAAAATGTCATTAAGTTGTAATTCAACTGACAAATGCTGATATTGTTAGGTAGTTGTGTGAAATATAGGGACGACAACACAATTCACATGTACCCACTCGAAGCCGTCATGATTTGAGTTGGAAAAATCCGCTTTTATTGGGTGGAGATGCAAGTGGAAATTTTCCCTAAAATTAAAACTCGAGGGCTAGGACAAACTTAGGGGTGGCTATCAACACCCCGTACTCGCCCCCGAATCGTCCCATGAATTATATTATCGCTATTTTTAAATTTTATATACATGTACATATTTATATTTTTTAAATATTATAAATTATAATATCTTCTTTATAGTAAATATGAATTTAATATTTTATTATTATATAATAATAATTATTTTATATATATATATATATAAATGAGTGCGGGTACAAGGTAGAGATAGAAACTGAATAAGAAACAAGGTGGCAGTGAGTTTGTCCTAATTGCATGTGGGGGGTGGAGGAAGCAATTACCCGCTCTTACTCTATCCAATTATTATGTCTAGTGAGTTAATTATGGTGATATTAACCATACTTTTTAAGACAAAAAAAAAATAGAGAGAATGTTAATTAATTATTTTTCAATAGACCATGAATTAAGTCACACCGTTAGTAAATATCTTCTAAAATGAATAACTCACTTTAAAGAATAAAGTGAATAAATAAATAAATAATATTATATATAGATACATAACAAATAATTATAATATATAGTTGATTCATCTTCTTTAAAAGAATCAAATTTCAACTAATTATACCCATTTTAGGTTGGTGGTTGCAAAAACAAAAATGGTTGTTAGGTTTTCGTTTTTTGTTTTTCTAAGTCAAACGAGGAACTTGCTTAAATGTTAGATTGGGGTTTGCCCGGGGAAAATTACATCAAATTGAAAAAGACAAAAAAAATCAGAAATTTGTTCTCTAATATTTATCACTATAAATTTAGATTTTTCTTTTGCTGTGTTCATTGATGATGTATGCCATCATGTTTGTTATAACTTTCTTAAAATAAATCTTATCATTCAGTATTAAATAAAATAATAATTTAATAAATCAATGATTTAAAAATCATTACATAACAGTTTGGGAATTATAAATTAGAAAATAAGAAACCATCCTTGTGAATTCGATTAATTTTAAGATAAAATTCTCAATAAAATATTAAGATGGACAGAATATAGAAGAATAATTAGTCTATGATACTATATAATATTTATAAATAAAAATTATAAAATGAAAAAAATATAAAAAAAACATATTGAATAATAAGATAATTATTCAAATACAATAATTAATTATACTAACTAACTATTTAGCCAATATATAACAACTAATCATATAAATAATTAATATATAACTACCTATAATTATAATTAACTAATAAACAAACATATCTAACAAAATACAACAAGACCTCCTTCCTCTACTTCTGATTCAAAAGTGTCTTGAAAGATCGGTCAAACAAAAAGGGGTGGTTTGAACTATTTTCATATTTATATAATCTAGCTGTCTATTCCTCACCTAATCTCTTATATCTACTTTAATCGATCCAAAAAAGTGATTTGAACCCATATTTTTGCTCATAATAATTTATTTACACTATTTTTCCCCTCCTATTTTATATAAATAAGTAATTTTTATATAGATAAATTTTTTTGTGTTTTTTTTAATTTTTTTAATTTTATCATATTGGAATAACACTGTTTTGTTTGTTTTTATTTTTAACTTTATTTATTTTTGTCTTGTTGTGTTGTTTGTTTAGTTCAAATTGACAAATTAATTTCATTTCATTACAATTTCATAGTTCCTAATATAGGTGTTAGACATGAGTATTTTGATCACTTTGATTTTTTTACATTTATATCTAACAATTTTTCTGTTTTACACTATTAATTTGAGTATTGTGAATTTATTTGTTAATTAATTATTTTAGTTTTGCTAGACTTTGAATCTGTGTTACTTTTTTTATTAATGTATTTTAGCAATTTAATGAATGAATATATATTTTTAGTAAAAAAAGCAATGTCAAAATAAATAATAATGAATTGATTTATAATTTCTATATTTTCCCCCATAATTATGTGTATATATTTTATCAAATTTAATAATTATTTGAAACAAATATCTTATTTAAAGATATAAATCATTCAACCATATAAGTTCTCTCAATTATAGCGAGCCTTTAAATGATATAAAACAATTCTATTCTCTAATTTAATGTCTGAAGTTTAACTCTACAAATACAAGAACATCAAATTTTTTGAGAGAACGCTTTGTGGTCCATGTTGTTTTACCCAACTCAAATATTGTGATATCATGTTGACACCAAAAATATAATTTCTGTTACATATTAGGTCATTAATCCCACTTATCCCACTTTTCATTATTTGGGGAGTTGTAGAGCATCGCCTAACTAGTTTATTGGCAAATAACTTTAGCACCAAGTTCACTACGACAAGAAATTATAAGGTTATTTCTTCTCTCTGTTATGTATATACTCAACAAAACCAATCCAACACTTATCAAAGTGTAATGTGAACTCCAAAAAAACTCATTGACAAAAAAAACAAAAGTTTTTCAATGTTAATAATGATATTTTATTTAAATTTTACGTTTGTTCTTACTTTTTAAATTGACAAATATTTTAAATAAGTATGGTGTATATTGTTATTCATGCATGAATGAGACATTTTACTTTGTAATTAAAACTTTTTAGGCTTTTTAATATATGAAAATAAATATTTTGAAAGGTCTGAAGCTCTAATCTTAGTAGCTTGGACTTTTGACCAGCCCTACACTCAAAAGTTTTCAAATTGTGTTGCATTGGCTAATTCATGTGTATTTTTGTAAATATTTTAGCTAGAAAAGAAATCACCAAATTATAACTGTCCTTTAAAATAAAATTGTTTGTAAATATAAGTTTTTTATTAAAAAATTATTAAATATATTTATTATTATTTTTTAAATAAACCTCTTATTACTACTACTACTAATTTATTACTACTTTCATACTCAATTATAAATAAAATAACTAATTACATATATATTAAGAATAATGGTTAACTACATTTTTTTTTGTGTAATAAAAAAATTAATTGCATTTAATAAACTACATCACTTTTCATTTATTTCGGTATGAAAAATGACGACGATGATAATAATAATAATAATAATAATATTAAATAAATTTATAATTTTTATAAATATATTATATTTCGTTTTTAGTTTTTCTATAAGTTTTCTTCAAATAATGATTTTTTAAATTTTTTTTATCAACAATTTTGATCTCTGTTTTTAACTCAAGTCACGTGTCTCATTTAAATTTTTAAATGATTTTTTATAGTCATATTTATAGCATAACAATTTTTTTAAAATAAAAATTTAATTTTTTTTAATAAACTATGAATTTTAAACACTAAACATTTAAAAATCATATTTAATTAATCCTTATTAAAAATATAAATTTTTATAGACGAAAATCTTATAATGTTACACATAAAAAAATTATTTAAAAATTCAAAAATACATACGAAACTATGTGTTATATTATTATAAAATTTATTTTTTTAGCAAGTTTGCTATTTGTCATCTATTTAAAAATGTAGGATAATATTAATTTTGTATTATTATAATAATCTGTAATTAATTAATAATTAAATATATATATATATATTTAAAGTTCTATATTTAAATATATATTTTTATTATAAAACCTATTAATAGTGACAACAGATTTTTTCAATAAATGTTATAGTATTCAAATTTTCTAGGTTTCTCTCATATAAAAAAATAAAAAAAAAACAAAGTAGTAGCCACTTTAATAATCATTTTGTTGATAAAAACTTTATTCCCTTCGAGAAAAACAGGCTATTTATTAGTTTTGAAAGAAAAACAAGGATTTTTCATTCCCTCAAGCACCGATTCCATATTCCCCAGAAAACCATCTTTCAATTCTCCAGATTCATTTTTAATTACTTCTTCTTTTTGTTTATTTGATGCATTCTTGAACATTGAAAAATACAAGCACTTATTGTTTATATTTCTGATGCATTTTCTTCCAAAATAACTCAACTATCTTGTAAATATGTATACTGTTTTTGTGTCATTTTCTTGTACTTGTGTTCTGAATATGTAAATTTAATATAATTGACATATAGTTCATTTGAGTAATTTGAATGAAATTTTCATGTTCTAAACAATTTCTTATTTTCTATGTCCATTTATTTATTTTACTTTAATTTATCCTTGCAAAGTATTTATCAAGAATAGTTTTTCAATATGAATAATCACTTGCTTTGCTAATATTGGTGGGGGAACAATAGTGTGAAGTTGAAAGAGTATTAAGGTGTGTTGTCTTGCTATATCAACTTCTGCAAAAACACTTAATTTCAGCAGTAGTTGGTGTTTGAATTTGTGTACAACTTAGGTGAAAATGTGTTGGAGTGATTTTTGTCTACTTAACGTGGCAGGCGCAACACAGATAACAAATGAACGTATATACATATGAATTATACTCTCCACGTTAATAATAAATTGAGAAAATAAATTAATTAAATATATCACATAATATTTAATTATAATGCTGAAATAAAAAAGGAGTATATTTCATTAATTTTTAAACAGACAGTACTATTATTACTAATATTATTATTTATTAGATTCAAATTACTATTTTCATGATATTTATATTCAATTTATGTCTAATATGTCATTTAATTACCACATTAACATTGTAAAAAAAAAAACATATATCACATTAACATTAATTGACATATCTAATAATAATAATAGCATTAAATATTGTGAAATTAGTTAAATTTTCCTCATATTTTGGTCCATATTTTTACAATACTACCAATTTACATATAGAAATGCTATTTTAAAAACATATAGACATAAAGTATATACATTAAATTTATTACTTATTTTTATTAATGAGTAATGCTAAATATTACTAAAGTAATAACACACGAAAGAGAGAAAAATAGAGACGTTTCTCAATTTAGAAGAAGGAACATGTGGTTACTTTTATTTTTTTGCAGATTTTATGTGGCTATTTCAAGAGTAAAAAAGTCAAGAAAATGATAAATTTTTTTTTATTTTAAACGATAAAAAAAGATTCACGTGTTGACACTACAGTTAATTTTTTTTTTTGTAAGTTATTTGTTGTATATGAGATTAAATTCATAGTTTTGATTTATGAGATTCAAATTATGCATTTCATATCATTTAAATTTCTTACATGAATTTCAACACAAATTATATAGCTACACAAAAAAACAAAAAAGATATTGTCAACAAAAAGTTGATATGTATATATTGATAAAACAATATATTTGCCAACGACGTAATATAATAGTTGTTTTTTTTCACAATTACACACTAATTGAATATATTTTTTTAAAGCAACAGTTGAGCTAATATTAATACACATTTAAAAATAATATAATAGTCTATTTGACAAGTCAAAAAATCGGAGTTTTTAGCTTATAGGTTATGAGACCTGTTTAAGAACTTATAGTTTATAGCTTATTTTATAAGCTAATTCAAAGTAGTTCATGAACTCATAGTTTATATTTTTTTTACTTTTATTATTGTAACTAAAATTACTTTTTGCCTTTTATAATTTATTTATATAATTTAAAAAATATATTTTAAAATAAATAATTTTTATAATTTAAAAATTAAAATAATTTTAATAAATGATATTTTAAAGTATATAATTTAAAATAAATAAAATAGCTAAAAAATAAAAAATATATCAAATTAATAAATAATATAATTTTAAAATAAATAATTTACTTATTTTAATTTAATAAGTAAATGAATAAAAATTATATTGGATTGATAAATTTTATATTAATAAAAAATTAAATTACTGCTTTTAAAATATTTTAAACATTAATTGATAAAATTTATTTTTAATTAAGAATATCCTTTTATATCATTTTACAATTTTAAGTTAATCAAATCGCTAATTTTTACAAAATACTTCAATTAATTTAACAACTATCAACTAATTTTATCAAACAAAGTCTAGAAAAGGAAACATACATGAGGACGATAACATAATTTTGGTTTACGTTACTACTGAAAACCTATACATGAGGACCACAATTCAAATTTATTGCAATTCTCATCAAATTAAACAGATTTCAGATATTAACACGAGTACAAAAACAAAAAAATCACGATGTACATCACACTAATTCTCTATCATACCAACAGACTCAACACCTCCCTCTCTCTAAAAAAACTTATCTAATTGAAAACAAAAAATTGACACTATGAAAAAAAAAAATGAAGGTTTAAAAATAGGGGAAAATGGTTTTACACCTTGATAAGAAGGAGTTAAGAAGCAAGCATGCAACAAGACATATTTTTAGAAGTGCATTCAGCAGCATTTGGATTCCAACACCAAAAAATGAGGCAGCATAGACAGATTTGATTTTTTAATTTGACTATAAGAATGTAAGAAATATTTAAGCTATGATTTTCTTTCCTTTACCCTTATCCTTGAGGGTTCCTTTATAAGGTTTTGATAAATCCAGTGCATCATTTGCAGTGTTTTTCGTCTTCCGCTTCGTGATACCATTGGTAGTAGGATTATTACCTATGGGACCTGACCAAGCTTGGAATGGTTCCTTTGAGAATGTATATGACATTGAATCCAAAGAGACATCATGAGGAACTATATCTGGATCAATATGATTTGAAGCTCCCAAAGGAAAGCCAAGTTGTCCGTCTTCGTGCGGCGGAGGGAACTTTTCACTCTTGCTCTTAGCATTAGCATGAGTGATTAGACGCCTTCTCTGTAACACATGAAATCATAGGATCAAATTTTAGTCAATGTTAGCTTTTTAATTTCAATCATAATAATATGTATTTTCTATTATAAAAGATGAAAATGAATAATATCTCAAGGAAAGTAGCGCAACACAAAGAAACGTGACAATAGAAGATGCTTACACAAAACCAAAAACAAAAAAGCAGAAGCACACCAATAGCTTTTATCACCATCTAGTTTATTTCCACTTTTTCAAACAAACTGAGCATTAAATCTTACAAATCTAATTCTTGAAATCATTATTACCATATATTGATGTTCTAATTAGGAATTGAAATGGTCCAGACCGCTTGACAGGAGTCTATAGCTTAGCATATGTCAGGTCCAGACCAAGCTGGGTGATTTTTAAACAAACAAGGTTAAGATTTATTGAAAAATATATTTAACAAAAAAGGTCATTTCATATGCCAGCCAAAAAATCTTTTAGACCTATCAAGCCAAACTATTTAGATAAGTATAAACAATATAATAACATTTTTATTGTTATAATTGTAATAAGATTTTTTATTTTTTATAATGGGTTAAAATCATATACCTACTTACTCTTCTAAAGATTTAAGCATATTGACCTATAATAACAAAGACCTGAGTCAATATATTTATGTAGTGACAAACTTTAAAGGCTTTATCTTGGAATTTTTTTGTTCTTTTGGCCTATTAGTCCTTTAGCTTACTTTGAGATAGGTCAAATGAAAGGTCTTTAATTAGACTAACAGGCCAGACCAAAATTTCAAAAAGGTCATGCTAGACCTAAAAAACCTTTTACAGGTAACACGCCAGATTTGGCCTATGAGTTTCTAGAATAAGTATGGCAATATGCAATGTGAAGCTCTGCTTCCATCCCTAGTCCCAATGAGAAACGCAAGAAGTACAGTTTCGAAATCCCAACTGTACGTTCTACCTATTCTAAATCATGTTATTTAATTATGCATTCTTGGATGATACTATAACATTCTAAAAGCACATCTATTGTGAGATCTCATATACCGATGCATCAAACTATATTTATGATTATCAACAGAAGTAATTCGTTTCAACATACATCAATATTGTGTTGAAGCTCAGCATTGGCTTCAGGAGCAGGAGCAGCTTTTACAGCGCGATCGCGTGTCCGATGCTTCTTTCCCCCATCAACTCGAGCTTTGGCCGCAGCTCTTGATCTGAACATTCATATTCACAGCAACTCAAAGTTGGTTAAAGATAATAGCGGTGACTAATTTAAAACTTGCATATTCAACCAAAAAGAACAAAGGAACACTTTTAAATCCACTTATTTCTACAAATGTCAAGGTGTAAGAAAGTTGACAAAGACCCCTATTATTTGGTGATGTTCACATTCAGTGATAATCTTTAGATCATGATTAAAGGTAATCGTGTCACTATGGTTAATAAAGAAAATATGTACAGTTTTTCAGTCTCCACTTTTTGTCCAAAAAGTTCCAAAAGAGGCATTATTAATTGCATATCTGTGAGTAAATCAAGATAATATATAAGGTTGCTGCCTAATCATTGCATAATATAAAATAGACTCTTCTGGCTAAGAACGCTTTCCATTTTATCCTCAATGTTCATATCTTTCTCCCACTTTCTCTCACCTAATCTTTTTTTGTATATCATTTAAAAAATAAAATTCACACGAGCATTTCGTGTGTGTGTCTCACTTCTAGTATGCATAAAGCAAACTTAAGAGTAGATACCTTCTTGCTTCATCATCGCGTCGTTTAACATCCATTTCCTTGGTTGGGGGATACTTTGGAAGACTAGAAGGATCACAAGCATAAGGTTCTGTTGTAAAGAACTGCAAAAAAAAAAAATAGCAAAGACAAGCAGAGTAAAATATATGGCCAAGAGTATAGAAAAGAACATCTAAATTTGACAAAGATAACATCTACATCAGATTCAAGAGAAGTTTCATTCCATAAACACTAATTTTGGATCATTTGAAAATATACATCTACATCAGATTCAAGAGAAGTTTCATTCCATAAACATATACATCTACATCAGATTCAAGAGAAGTTTCATGTCCACGTAATTTATCCCGATCATTTGAAACACATCATTCACTCCATATTTAGGACCTTTATTAACATTATTCCAAAGAAAAAAGACAGCGAATTGACCTTCCAAGTTAAGTGGTACACGTGTTAATTGAGTGATACATGTCTGATATAACTAGTTACACATCATAAATAAGTCATAGGGATCACAAAGAGTATGCAGTTGTATATGTTTCACACACAAGTCCTCAGTACGTGTTCTAGACAATCTATATGCACCAACAATAGATCAGAATCAAACATACTAAGATAGCCTAATTGGCATGAAATAGTAATATCAATAACAAGGCAGTAAAAAATTCAAAAACAGCCCTGCCTGCATTTTAATGACAAAAAAAAGGTCAAGAATTTTCAAAAGCCCACCTCACTTCTTAGAGCATCTGAGGCACTCTTCCGTTGGACTGGATCAATTGCAAGAAGAGTATCGACAAGGGGCAGAGCAGAAGGTGGAAACTCTTTAAATACATCTCTTATGCATCTTTTGTATGGCTCTCGAGGTTTGAACAAGGTAGCATTAGGCAACTTTGACTTCTTCCAATACTCCTCAGAAGGTGAACCGCAAAGCTTGTATATCTTATGCAGTTGTTCCACCTGTGTAAAATGTGGAAGAAAAGGGTCAGAAAATATCCCATGGAGATTTCAAATAACCCGAAAATGTCCTTAATGCAATAAATATTCCCTCAAACTATGCGTGTGAGAGAGAGGTTACAACTTACTATCAACAAAGCACACACTTCAACACAAACACTGTGACACGGCTAATGTCCAAAAATCTAAATTGAGAATTAAGATTTATGAATCCTAAAAAAATACTACGACCAAGAGGAATCATTTATATTGCAATCTTAGTAAATAATCCTAAGATAAGATGAGTCATGTCTTTAATACCAACTAGTTAATCCTATGACAAGGAGCCTTAAAAAAATGATAAGAGACATCACTTTGCTATTTGTCTCACAAAGTGAAAAATCTAATCTAGGGTTAGGAGTGTCTGTCCAAGAGCAGGTGTCGGCTAATTCCAAGACATGTCTAATAGGTGCCAGAACCATTTTTTATTGGACATCATTAAGAGGTGTCTGACACATGTCCAGGGCGTGTCCGAGAAGAGTCAGTGTATGTAACGTATCCAACACGCTGGCACGACACTTTGGAAAGCTGTCTGTGCTTCATAGGTTAGAACTAAGCATAAGATCTAGAGAGACTAGAAGTAACAAGCAGTTACAATCTCTTCAGTTACTGGATTTTACATTTTCCGAGTACAATTCGATCAATTCTACTTCCGCCGATAAATTTTAAAGCTCAACAGAGGCTTACACAATTGGGTATGTTGTAAAATAGCTATCAGATTATGCAGCAACTCAAAAAGAATACTTGTTGAAGTAACACATTAACTGTTGGCATAGATTGAGAGGAATGGAAAGTTCTATAAAACCAAAACAAGGCATATTAGATTATCACCTCTGTTCGACCAGGCATAATAGGTTTCCCGTACAACAATTCTCCTAAAATGCAACCAGCACTCCAAAGGTCCACACCCACACCATAATCTGTGGCACCGAGAAGCAACTCAGGAGGCCGGTACCAAAGGGTAACCACACGATTAGTCATGGGATGCCTACGGTTTGGATCAAAGAAAGATGCAAGTCCAAAGTCAGCAATTTTAAGTACTCCTTCATTGTCAATCAGAAGATTTGATCCTTTAATATCGCGGTGAAGTACATGCCGATTATGACAGTGCTCAAGTCCTGATAGAAGTTGATGCATGTAACATTTTACCTGCAATAAACAAGTATTTGGAGTCATCAAATACTGCGATTGAAAAGAAAGTGTACCAAACAATGTTGATTTTATTTCTCAAATTATTATTAAAGCAAACCTGGTCTAACCTGAGGCTCTGTGAACTTGATATCAGGGCTTGCCGCAAGTCCAGCTAAATCATGAACCATGTAATCAAACACCAGATACAAACTCCACGACATTCTAGATGTAACTAAACCTTCTAACTTTATAACATTGGGATGGTCCAATCTTCGCAATATAAGGATCTCTCTAGCCATAAATTTTACACTCTCCGGTTCTAAATTGTCAAATCGAACCTTCTTCAATGCAACAATTTTACCCGTTATCGTGTCTTTAGCTTTGTACACATTACTATATGTTCCTTGACCGATCTAAACACAGGGAATATAAAAAACGAAACAAGAGTTAGAGTACAGAAGAAATATGTTAGTACAGGCAAATGACAAATTCTACACAATTTGAAGTATTCTGCTTCAAATAATGAGGATTTGATTCCTTTTAACCCTGCACACAAATCGATCATTCCAAAAAACAATGCATCATGATTTTGGAAAACACTATCACAGCTCACAACATCAATCAAACATAATCTCAACTTCAAAACACATCCATGTATCTCTGATACGGCAATGACATATCAAATACATTTCCATTTCAAGTTTAAGTGTAACATATGCACCCAACATATAAACTAAACTCCAACATTTTGACAATAAATAAAAACCAACCTTATCTATTTTCTCAAATGTGTCAGCCTTTCGCGGAATCCACCCATTAAGAGCTTCCCCACAGACTGCTGTAAGCCAAGATGGCCATCCAGCTGCTACTTGCTCCCCTTGCAAATGCTTCGGTGGATTGCTTAACCTCGGATTAGGCTTTGATCTTCTTCTTTCACCCTTTGGCCGCTGAACCCCATCGCCATCACTCTTCTCCTCCTTCTCCTTCACCTTCTCACCATTATGAACCTCTACCACATTCCCCTCACCTCTACTTGTCGACACTTCTTCAACCTTCCTATTAGACTCAACACTCAAACTCTCCTCCTCCTTCACCTCAGAGACTATACCCGATTGCACTTCTCGGCTAATTACACAACCCATTTCTTGTCGAATCCAAGCTTCATTTCCTTGACATGGTTTGCTTATGTAAAGGTTTTATCACCAAACAATCTATCACCACACTAATTGAATCCAAAAAACACAAGCATCATCAGTGATTATGACATTGACTACAAATGAATAACAAATTTTTTCAATTTTTACCCCTAATTAGTAATCCTACTACAACTTCTGGCATCATACCGCAAAAGAGACAAACTTATGCATCATGTAACGAGAATAACTCGAAATTAAAAGTAAAAGTTGTTCATGCTTTTAATGATTATGACATTGACTACAGTAAAAGAACACGGTTTTTTAATTTTTACCCCTAATTTGGTAACAATAATCCTACTCCAATTGGCGACATCATCTTGGCGAAAACGATAAACTTATGCATCATGTGATGAGAAGAATTTAGAATTAAAATTAAAATTAAAAGTAAAAGTTGTTCATGTTTGGAATGATACACGAGCAAAAATTGAGGCAGTAATTAAATTTGGAATTGAGTTAAGGTCAAACTAAAAAGTAGCAAAATTGAGTGATCTATAAAGAAGGAAAGTGAAAATGAAAGATTTATAATTTAGAATTTGAATTTAGAGATGGATGGGTTTAAAACCAAAAGGGGGCAGAGAACAAAAAACGGAAAAAAGAGAAGAGAGAGTGTCTTACAGTAACAGTAATAGGAAGTGAGATGATTGAGTTTTGATATTGTGTGACAGTGTTGAGCTGCGTGTTGTGGTGTTGAGGCGTCTTTCGGAGACAGAGAGAAGGAAAATGGGATTGGAAGAAGGAAGAGAATGAGATCTTACTACTCACTACTCACAAAGTCAAACCTCCAAATCTATTTCTAATTTAAGTCATCTATTTAGTTTTTCTTTTTACCATTGCCAACCCCCCAAATCAAAAACAAAATTACTACTAAAAATTCATTTTAATTTTATTTAGTCTTTTAAATCTATATATCTATCTATCTATCTATAGTTTAGATGGTTAAAAGATACCAAAATATGTAATATATTTGACACCAGGTTTCTTATCTTCAAATCTTCGTATGTAATGTGTGTGAGTTTTGTTGTTAGTTTTTTTAAAATTCAAAAAATTATCTATTATTATATTTAGTATTTTTATTTCTCAATTAAATTTTATTTAATTTAAATTTTATTTTTCAATAACTATTTTATTTTCGTGAAATAAATTATTGGGATAGGTAATTTAAAAAAATACAATTATATTTTTTATTACATTGGAAAAATTAAATGAAATTAACTATTTTTTTTTTAAAGTGTGAAATGAACTTTTTAGTTATACATGAAGATAGTCAATTTATTTCGTACACCAAAATATAATATCTTAAAATCAAAGATCGACATATTTGACTTGAATAATTTTTTAATATTATGGTGTTGAATTTACAAAAATTACTAAATTCACAACATAAAAATTTATGTACATTTTACTTTGGAGTGAAGTTTTTTGTTTATTTTTTTATAGACAAACATATTTATTTTAAATTAATTAATTTTGTAAAACTAATTCTAACTTAAATATAATTGAATGTAAATTGCTTTATATTTGAATATATTCACTTAAAAGTTAATTTTAGATGAAAAAATTTAAAATTCTAGCATTCAAGTTATTATAAACTTTTAGTCAAAATAAAAATAGTTTATTCTAAACTATAGATATAAAATCAATTTAATTTAAGCATGTCTAAACACGTCGAAGTTAATTTTACACTCATAGAATCAATTTTGTCATGAAATCAAACACTCTATATAGCTTGTTTGTTCTATAGTTGAAATAGATTCAAACAAAATTTTGAAGAAATACATGTGTTTGGTTTAATTCATGACCGAAAATCTGTGTAATACTGAAGTGATTGGAGACACATAAATTTAATTTCTACACTTTTGGATGACATTAATTGGAATTGATTATGTTTTTTGAATTAATTATTAATTTGAAGTTAAAATTTGTTGTTTTTTACTCTAACTATGATTTTTTACATTCAAATTTATTATTCAATTTACTTTTATATGAATGTATCTAGACATAAATCATTTTATACTTAACTAATTGTTAACTAAAATCAAGTTTACTAAATCGATTAATTCAAAAATAAATTTTTGTTCATTAGAAAAACAAATTCCACATCAAGTTGGTTTGAAATTTGGATTATTTGCTTTCACAAATTCACACATTCTTTTATTTTACTACAAATCAATTAATTCATGCATATTAGTAGAATACATAGATCGAGAATATTACAAATTTAAAGTCGCTAAAATTGAAAATGGTTGCATCGTGAACAAACTCACAACATGTTGATTAATAACGCAAAATGACTACAAGTATGACAAAATCAAATTGATCGAAAATACACATCCATTTGAATTTATAACGTTGACGACTCTCAAATTATTGATAAATTTATAATAGATTAAAATTAATTTGTCAATCTAAATCAAACGAACACTGCAACAAAAAAAGGAAATCAAACAATGATGTATCAAGATGACGAACAAAAATATTACGTTCAAATGACGAAATTATTGATAAAGTGCGAAATAAAAACTAAATTATACATGTAAAACACTTAATCAAATCAAACGAGACCCAAAAAAATTATTTTAGGGAAGTAATTAATGGAAAAAAGGGAATGGGCACACGTTCTTAGCAATTAGGTTAGATAATTACCCAACAAAGGCATCGTTAGATAAAGATTGGGCCTTTTAGATATAAATTAATTTAGCCCATTCAACTTAGAAAAAATGTTGGGTTTATTTTATCTTAATGGGCTGTTGGTACTATAGAGATTCAAGAGAGTTTATTAGAAAAGTTCAATAGAAAAAAGATGTTAGTGGATAATTAGTATCACATTAGACATAAACTAATAAGAACATTTAACAATAATTATAGGGTCACATCACATTAAATATAAATTAATGTCGTGTATCAATTGTTAAGTACTACTTTGATTAAGAAAAACATAGCATCAAAACACTTCGACTTCTTCTCATGATACATTCAACAAATATTTTGGGTACATCAGGTTGGACGGTACAATACTATTTAAAATATTAGTATGAAAAAAAATCATACTTGTGAATCTAGGTTAGTATAAATCAAATACACTAACAACTATGCGATACTAACAAGTGTTTTAAGAGTATTTTGTTAGAAAAATTAAAAAAAAAATACAAAATAATTTTTACGTAGAAAATTACGCCGCTTTTTAAAAATTCTAATGTATAAATTACACAAATTTCAATTTTTTTTTTCTTTTACATTTAAATTCTTAACAAATGCTCCGATAACACTTATTAACATTTTTCATATATATAATATTGACCTCTTTATTCCTTTTTGGTATTAATGTTATACTTGTTAAAAGATGAATTGTGTGACGAGATTTATCTATTATTAATTCTCGTGTTCTATGCATTTTGTACCGCAATTCATCAAAGCTACAAGTTGTAATTTCAAATACCTGTTAGATACATTTCCACCATAAATACAAATACACTAAAGATAAATTTGTTTAATAAAAGGAACAGACGAAAATGAGCAATTCTTACATGATTATATACCCCTTAAGACACAACTAATTTAAATCCCAAGACGAGATGTATTGAAATAAAATCAATAAAAAGTGCTAAATTTTAGTAAGTTGCTTCCAATCATGACCATTATTCTCTTATAATGTATAAAAGTACTATTATTCTTTGAAGATAGACCACACTTAGCAAGAATGGTTTTTTATGTTAGAATGAAATAAATATATATCAACATTCAGATTTAAAATTTCATTTTAAATAACACATACACTTCTCTTTAGTGTTTCAATTCTCATTTTCGATTCACCCTTTCATCTTCTCCGATCCACTCTCATCGATTGGATAATTTATAATCAATATTCATATTGAAAAAACAATTTATGGAAGCCATTAACAAAACAAATTGACCTGGTATATTAAACAATGAATTTAGTTTATTCAACTCATAAAAAAAACAATTTTTGAAATTTAAAAAAAAAAAAATTCTACAATGAATCTTGAGTTCGTGGTCTTCATCTCAAAATCCAATTTCTCTCTTCTTCTCACTATTAGTCTCACGGATAAACATTGTGAGAGAAAATAAATATTTTTTTCTTCTCATTCTTAAAAGGATTGTGTTGTGGTTGTTACATTTTCAATTACTAATTGTGGAAAAAGTGTGCAATCCAACTTCCAAAGGCGTGGAAGATTCCATGTATTGTGGAATACTCTGCTTGCTTGATTTACTATTTTAAGTACCAAACCTTGGTAGATATGTGTCTAATGCACGTGTAACTACATATTTAGACATGAGGGTGATAATTGATACACTAAAGAGAGGTGTATCTATTATTTAAAATGCAACTATAAATCTGAACATTTGATCTAACGGTTGATATGTATTCTTCTCATTCTAAAAAATAAAAACCATTATTGCTATAATTAATTGGTTAACAATTGTGTTTCTAACCAGTTGAGATAGATGATTCTAGTTTTGCATTGCTTCACTAATGACACTGATTAATTTATGTTCTTCCTAAAATCCATGACAAAAAGTTATGTAACTATAAAAGCCGGATATACAAGAAACCAAAGAAATAAAGTAATAATCTCAAACATATGTTAATACATTGGGTCTCCTTAGAATTATGTTCTTCAACGTGTTTGAGCACAATAACACAAAAAACGAGTGAGCTTCTTGTGTGCACTTTTCAACAAAAATAAATTAAAAACAAACAATCAACCAATAATTAAGAAAGGTGTATTACTTAATAAACACTCCACATATTTATTTATTCATGCAACCTTTACATCTTATATTTTACACTATTTTTGCCTCTCTAATCAATACATAACCATGCAGATGTAGATAGATGATCTATACACTAGAAAGCCAGATACATAAACCAAATTTTAACCGAACTGTCTCTTATAAAAAGAGGACCGAAAGGAGTAGCTAATTAATTTTCAGACCCTGATGCCTTTAAACTTCTTCTCGGCCTCCCTACTGTCAATGACTGAATTATGATGTCCTCCATAACGTCCTGTATTATCCCTCGTGTAATAATTATCATCATCATCATCATCATCATCATCACCAATGTATGTGACACGTGTCGGTGGCATGCGTGGCTGTGATGGAATAAAGTTTCCACCATAAGGCCTTGTGGTAGCAGAACCCCTACTGTCAATAGATTGAGGAGAAGCATTACTACCATCGTAGTATTGAGTGTTGTTGCTAATACTATGGTGGTGATCACGCTTTGCAGCTTCCATCTTCAACAATTCCATAGCCTTGTCAATATCATTAATTGGTTCACTTAGTTGGGTCCCTTGTCTCGGTGCAACACTCCAGTTTGAAGTAAATTTTGGCCCATTGGGATTGGATTTGTTGTTGTAATTCTCAATATTATCACCACCATAGCCATTAGGACCATCATAATTCTGATTCTTAATTGGACTAATTCCAATTGACTTGCGTCCTTCTTTTTCACCGCCATATCCATTATTATAACCATCATGACTACTTCTTATGTTGCCTCCTCCAATTGGTTTGCGTCCTTCTTTGTAGTGATTTGGATCTCCTACAAGTGTTGGTGCATGACGGTCACCACTGTAGTCATTAGTACCACCATAGTTGTCACTCTTAATTGGACTAATTCCAATTGGCTTGTACCCTTCCCTTGGACCCCCTACTGCACGATGATGACTACCATATCCATTAGTACCATCATAGTTATCACTCCTAATTGGACTAATTCCAATTGACTTGTGTCCTTCTTTTGGATCTCCTACTGCACGATGGTCACCACCATAACCACTAGTACCATCATAGTTGCCACTTCTAATTGGACTAATTCCAATTGGCTTGTACCCTTTCTTTGGATCTCCTACTGCACGACGATCACCACCATATCCATTAGTATGATCATAGTTGTCACTTGTAATTGGATTGATTCCAATTGGGTTGCGTTCTTCTTTTGGATCCTCTACAACACGTGGGTCATTAGTATGATCATAGTTGCCACTTCTAATTGGACTAATTCCAATTGACTTGTACCCTTCCTTTGGGTTCCCTACTGCACGACGATCACCATCATAGTTGTCATTTTTAATTGGACTAATTCCAATTGGTTTGTACCCTTCCTTTGGATCCCTCACTACACGTTGGTCACCATCATAGTTGTTTGGACTAATTCCAATTAGCTTGCGTTCTTCTTTTGGATACCCTACAATTGTTGTTGGTGCACGACGATCACCACCACCATAACCAATTGGATCAATGGTGCTACTACCTCCAACTGGCCTGCGCCCCTCAGCAACAGGACCGAACCGTTGAGGATTATGACTACGGACAGGGCTTGTTTGTCGACCATGACGATGCCTATCATAGTCATAATCAGATTCATCTTCTGAACCAGAAGAAGGATATTTCCCTGTTGCAGCAGGTTCATCATAAGACCTACTAACAACTGGTACTATTTTTTTCCTTGTAACGGCTGAGTAATTATTACCATTACTTTTGGGAAGGAATGGTTTTTCTATAAAAGCAGCAGGAGCCTCACGTGTTCCTCCATTTCTCGTGGTACTGTAAGTTGAAATGCTACGGTAAGCGTAACCATACTCTCCCATCTCAAATTCTCTTTTCTTACCTATCCAATTCTTTCAGTTATAAACTATACCTCAATGTCTCCTTATATAGGAAAAACTATACAATAATAATTATGAAACTTTACATTCCAACCATATGCCTCAACGATCCAACTAAATATGCATCAAAGAATCATATTCTACTTTATGCAAAACTTGACATGGATATTGATTAAGTATATATATGTTCAGGATAAATTTTGTGTATCAAAGTATAGAATGAGAATCACATTTCGTGCAATAATGTATATGTGAATGAATTCTCCTTGTATTATATGAAAGCTAATTTAAATTCCGTAATTTTCTAGCGGATGTAAATGCATATGTTCGTTTGATGTTGGAGTGGAGTCCTGGCTAGGTCTTTTTGGTGTCTTGCTCTTAGTTATGATCAAGGTTTCAAAAAACGGAATGGCCATTACAAAAAGGTGCCAAGAAAAATCATGGAAAATGGTCACACTGTTTTATGAAAATAATCTGAAAATTCTGTTTTCTTCCCTTCATATGAATAAAAAGTAAATTTTCAAAATGTATCTAAATATTATTTTACCTTTTTCTTCAGTTTTAATCTTATCTCATTTTTCAATCATTATTGTATATTATATGAAAGTACATGTAATTTTAAGATTTATATAATATTGTAATTAATTTGCGTTGCAATGACCGCTCTCTCATTTCTCAATCAATGTTGTATATTATACGTAAATACAACTAACTTTAATAAAATTTATACAATATTATAATTAATTCACACTGCGATGACCGTAATTTATGACGCAACACTCATAAGTAATGGTCTATATTGCAAAATCCTTTCAACGTAGTAATAAAAAAGAGAGATATATATATAATTTGAAGTCATAAAATATTAATACTACATATTTAGAATCCATGCTCCACAATATATTCTTCTTGTGTTTACTTCTTCATGGCATCTCCAAAAGTTGATCTTATCTTATCATAATGAAGCATATTAGTTGGAATTGACACGTAGGGGCGGCAGGGGTAGAAAGTAGAACTAGATGCGTTCACTAATTGAAGAGGAAGATAAGTAGAGGTGCGCCAGCGAACAAATGCGGAATAATCACTTAAATTTGCAAATTCGCAATTATACTTGAGATAACAAAAAATGATTAAATTTTATTTTAAAAATGATTAAATTTAAATGTACAATTATAATTTTTCATGACTAAATTTTGTCGATAAATTTAATTTTTTAGAAAATGACATTTATGTGAATTAGTGAATTAACGTGGATAAATCACATATACGATTATAATATCATGGCAAAATATTTAACAACTTACAAGATAAATATTTTAATTAATATTTTAGGATATCAAAATTTAACGTCTAATTTAACTCAAAGTTACAATTTTAAATACTTCGCACATTTTTTTTACATATAGTATTGTTTGTCATGCTTTGGAATATTTTTTAAAAGTTGAAGGGAAAAATTCATCATACAATCCTTTAAGTTATATTACAATAATAAATTAGTTTATTTTCTTTTGTAATAAATTAATTATTTATCTTTATTTTGGTGTCAAGCAAAATTAAAATCTAAATTTTTTTTTTAATTTATTCAATAAACTCATATAATCTCTTTAAAAGATTTTGATTGCAATCATACATATTCAAAATTTGAGATCAACGGGGGGACTAAATTTTAAGTTAATTTTTATACAAACAAATCTATATATTATTTTAAAAAAATTGATAACAAAAATCAACGCTAAATTAAAATCAACTCTCAATTTAGTCACCTCTTTCTTATATAGTTTTTTTTGATACATTTTCCTATATTTTAAGGTTTAATGAAACCGATTAGGGGTGTACGTGGGTTGGGTTAGGCGGATTTTAACAAAATCTGATACCCGACCCAATCGATTATATTTGAATTGGGTTAAGTTCTAAACACATATTTTTTATTTAACCCGAACCGACTCGATCAAGAACGGGTTGGGTTGGCGGGTTATACATAAATAATAACCTGTTTTTTATTTTACACAAAAATATATTGAATGAAAATATATTTAATACTTGAATGTCTCAAAAACTATAAAAATTTCAATCACATCATTCAATTCTTTAAAAAAGCCAACAACCTCTCACAAAAAAAAATAAATCCAACAATCTTCAAATACATAAATAAATTTAACAATAGTAAATCAATAAAATATGAAAATTCATCAATTCTAAGCAACGTCAACTTTAAGTCCAAACACTTAACAGTTAAATGTTTGGAATTGAAGTTGACATTGCTTAGAATTGATGAATTTTCATATTTTTAGGGATGTACGCGGGTTAGGTTGAGCGGAGTTTGACAAAATCCCATACCCAACTCGATCGATTATCTTTCTAAACTCGTATTTTTTTATTTAACCTACACCGACCGACCCAATAAAAAACAAATTGGGTTGGCAAGTCGACTCGTGTTCATATCTACCCTTAAAACCGATTGCTGTATATATTCTAGAGAAATAAGTAGGAGAAAAATTTATACAGTATGTATTATTATTTTTATTACTACATTTTATATTTATTATCAATAACATTGTAAATCGTAATGCAGCGTTCTCTCACTAAGCCAAGCTCATGCCCCATAACATGTAATAATAAATTAATAATAATAATTTTCAATTGTTGTACCAAAAAAAATCTTCAATTGATTGAATCTGGAATATTATGTAACTAATAGTTCAGTTTCGATACAGTAAAAACATTTTTTTCAGAAAACACACAGCAAGGGGCTTAAGCCCAGGTAAAACTGTGTACCTCCCTAACATGTTTTAAAATAAGAGAGAATTTGAGTGAGATATATTTTAAATTTTTTAAAATTAAACGTAAAATCCTCTTAATATATATCATGAAATTATGTGAAAATTTATTATATTCTTTAATATGATATGATAACAAAATTCATAGTTAAGTTTTAAAATTTTTTAACTAAAAATGATTAAAATGAGGTTATGATTAAAAATAACTCAACATTGTAATTTTTACGAACATAAAAGACAAATTTGATACAAAAAAAGTTAAATGATCAATATTATATTTTTATGTAACTTAAAGGACTAAATGATGTATTTTGTCTTTTATATAGAATTATTCTGCAAACTTTTGAACTATTATACACGACAAGTTCACACATTTTTTTTAAATAACTATCATACATGAAATAAGTTATCACTTATGAGATTGAATTATTATATGCGAAACGAATTCTCATCAATAAAAATTTTAAAATCATTATCATACATGAGATAAGTTATCACTTATGAGATTGAATTATCATAAGCGAGACAAATTCTCATTAATAAAAATTTTAAAATCACTATCATACACAAATTTGTCATTTATGAGATTAAATATTTAATAAATTTGTCTCACCAATTTTGCTTAAACTTTATTTATTTCACTTTGAATATTTAACGGATGGAAAGAAAGTGAAGTCATATTTTATAAGTCTTGACTTCCCGTTGCTTCTAATTTTTTTAAGCGTATCCACAATTTTTATGCTTTAATGTTACTCTTATACATCAGCCACACAGTCGCAGACTCGTCTGATTGCAGACTCATGTGAACACACATGTATTTAATTTGTAGCTATTAGTTAACGTGGGACTACCATTCAGAGTTGAATACCAACAATTTCTACTTCCATTGTGAATTTTCTACATCACCATATTTGCAATGCCGTTATCAACTAATGAAAGATATCTCTTGACTACCCGACTAAAAGACTTTCTATACAAAAATTTAATACTTCAGGTGTTGTTTCTACTCCCTTCAAAGCTGAGCTAGAGTTTGAAATCACTTGTTGAGAAAAAAACAACATTGAAAAATTTAGAAACATAATCACAATATAAAAATATAACATCAAAAACTCTATGTGGAATTGGAGAAAAATCATAACTAATGTATACGGACAATCAAAGAGTAACACTGTGTTAAAAAATTTATACCATTTTAATTTATGTCAAACACCTTAGAGCCACAATACCTACACTCTCCAAAGTCAATAATTCAATTACCTCTCACAACACTTAACAAGAATATAAAAGAACAAAAGTGAGATACAAGTTTAAATCTGCTGAAGTGATGATTAAGTTTTGGATAAACTTGTATAATAATAAGTGATGGATTTGGGTGGAAACTTGTCAAACGGAATTGGTTGAGAATTAGAGGCCAATGTTGAAGCATATGGGATCATATGGGCTGGGTTCCGGATCTGCTTCTTTATGCATTTTTTCAGATGACTAATTTTTGTTTGCTTCATGATTTTCCTATTTTGTGCGGTGTTGTTCTCTTGATTTTGTGTATTTGTTACTACGAAACTTTGGCGTGTTTGTATTATTTTGAATTGTATTGTTTTTGCGAGGAGTAATAATGAGATTGAGAGTTTTCAACCCTAACATTAACATTTTCTAAAAAACTAACATTTGCAATTAAAAAAAAAAATCACAATGTGAGAAATTTTTAAGATATTTCAATCTATCCAACAAAGGAGCATAGGGATATGTGGTAGACCAGTAATTAGATCAATATTCCAGTTCCAAATTCCAAATTAAACGACAAAGGTATAGTTTCAAAGTCTTGTCATCCCAATTCAACATGTTTCCCTACATTATTTAATCTATTTATATCGAAAAAGTTAGTGGGGTTGGGTTACAACACAATTTAGGAAACAAATAGGCCCTTTTGATTATAAGCAATAAACCATTGTCAAGATATAGATTTTATGCTATCCAAAAGATGAGCAAAAACTTACATAATAATTTGAGAATATCACGTCCTCATTTTCCATTCCACTCCAAAGCTCCAATAATTCCGTACCCCACATATCCATCTACACACTTCTTTTTACACTCCTAGTCCTATCCACATAAATGGATTTGGTGCGGTAAATGAAATGGTTTATTGTGAACATTTTTATGAATTAAAAAAAAATGTGGGGTATGAATGTTAGGTAAGGTATGAGGTAGGATACACCCATAAAAATTCTCTTTTTTAGGTGTTAAGGATAAAAAAGTTTTTGAACCATTTAATCGCAAGTCCAACTAGATTAATATATTTGATGACACGTTTATATTAGTTTGTGTTGCGGTTTCTATTGATTACGAGGAAAAAAACATCCACCAATCAATAAATTAAAATATTTACAGTTCAGCTTGCTTTAGACAAGACGATTATGAAAATTTAATCTAATTTAAAAGAATGCAATTTAAATTAAATTATTTTTAATTGATCTAAATTACAATTCTAAAAATTAATATAATACTAATATATAATACAATTTTGTTAAAATAACAAGTTTAAAGTAAAATATAACATCATATCATATGTCACATTATTTAAAACATCAAACATCATTATTTTTTAGTTAAAAAATCAGAGAAAGAGAGACTAAAACGGTCTACTTTTAAAATATGAGGATACATTTCGTGAATCGCTAAAAATAGAGAGAATAAAACTGCAAATAAGTTTTTAAATTTTTAAACTTCACCTCAAACTTGTAATATATGCACTTAATTCTTGTTTATTTAACTCAATGTGGGACTTGTTAACTCATAATAGCATCTATTGCAATTTATGATCTTAATGTGCGGTAAGAAATGAAATTCCAGTTACATAAATAAAAAGTCCATGTGAATTAAACAATACATGGATGGAGCCATTTAGCAATAATTGATAATTAATACGACAATGTATTAATATAGCATATTTCAACCTCTAGTAAAAAGCAAAACAAAATAGCTATGTATTGGTTGATTATTAAGGTAAAGGGTTAGTAGTCTTGGAAGATATGAACCACTTGGTGAAGTTTTGCAGAGTAGCTTCGTCTGCTCTGTAGTAATTTTGTGTGAATTGAAGCAAATGTGACCATGTGAAATCAGGATACTGTTTTGTCCCATCTCTACTAACAATATCTTGTGGGGGTCTCAATACTTTGTCTTCTTTTGGGCACAGAAAGAATGCTAAGGACCTCCTCTCTCTGTACCTATTAACCACTGCCCTATGCAAACAACTCTTGTATCTTCCATTTGATAATGCCTTTAACAAAACCAACAAATAAGTTACCAATTTGTATCTTCCATTTGTCAAATAATTAACTATCCATATTATTCACCTAGACTAGATAGGGGCATATACCTCTATAATTTCACTTTCATATAAAAATTTACTTTTATATCATATAAATTTTCAATTTGGTAAATAGTTATTGAGCGGGTTCGAGCCCACACTATTTTCTCTCTCTATATATATTTAGCATGTGTAATATATGGAACTAGTTAGACTATTTGAAATAAAATAAAAAGAATTACACGAGGCATGTCACTTCTTTTTATTTATTTATTTATTTATTTATTTATTACCACTTTCTATTAGTTAGTAACTTCTTAACTTATTCTTAATCTTGAGAATTAGAGATTAAAATTTGAAGATTTCATTATTTTCTATTTATCCTCATTTTTTATTATGGTTGATGGCTGACTTATAATTTAATAAGTTAGAATAAAATAATATCATAGAATCTAGATGTGTTTTGCTGCTTGTCTTAATGCCGTATATTTATACAACAATGATATATATATATATATACATTTAATTTTTCTACATTTATTCTATACTGTATTTTTTTTTCTATCACATAATCAACATATTACATATATCATATCACTTACTTTATTTTTTTTATTTTTCAAAGTATATACACCTTTATAGATGCACACCAAATATTTTTCATATTTATAGAATGACAAGTATTTTGCTTCAAAGATACTGTATACAAATATAGACAATAATAATAATAATAATAATAATAATAATAATAATAATAATAATAATAATAATAATATGTTCTAGTACATGAGATTTGACCTTTTCGTTTGTTTGTAACAATATTTTGACCGTTGACATAAAAAATAATTTCAAAGTGTTTCTGACAAAAAAAATAAAAGAATACACAATAACGTTACTATACTGAGGAGACATTTATAGGAATTCTAGCTGAGACATATCCCCTATAAAATATAATGTAACAACAAACAGCGATAACATAAACATTTAAGGAATTAAAGAAACAATGCTAATTAACTCCATTGAAGATTTTTCTTTCAAGGTATATAATAAAATCACTTGTATAATTAACTATCTCATAGATCATCTTATGCAAAAAAAAAAAAGACTATCTCAGGTCTGAATCATACTTATAGAAAAAACCTCAAATTTTGGATAGTTGATGATATGAAGAGAATGTCGTACACACACAAACCTGGCATCAATATATATAATACTTAGACATTGAGTTACACATTTCCATAACATTTTAGGAAATTATAAGTGTATTTAAAAATAAAAAAGTTACTAAAAATTATAAGCCTAAAAAGTTACTAACTAACAATTATAAGTATAAACTACTATTTTAGTCTATTAAAATATAGGACACTATTATTTTGATATCTGATTCAGCAAAAAAAATTAAATTAGTCTTCAATTCATCAAAATATCATTCAATTTAGTCCATAACATTATAAGAGTTATAAACTATTTTAACAGTAAATTGTATTTTTATGACATAATAAGTTGTATCTTTCCAAAACTATTTTGACGACTTGATGACAATTTTGAGTTTTTAACTAAGTCATTAACCAAAATAACAACATCCTATACTTTTTAAGGACTAAAACAATAATTTACTCTAAAATTATTATTATTTAACGGTTGAATGACAAAAATATATTATTATTTATATGAACACGTGCAACGTTGGACATGGTATACATGCATAATTTATTGTCCAATTTTATTATTAATTACATTTTTTCTATCATTTTTAGGTTCACCTTTATTGGAATATTTATTTTTACCAAATAGGAAAATAAGACTAATTACATGAACAATTAATTAATTAATATTGCACACGCATAAGAAAAATATATAATCATATCCAAATTTAGTAACATGTAACAATATTTATACATATTTTATAGTTGTAATTTGATCATTCAACTCTCTACAATTATATACATAAATATGCCTGTATATGGCTTAATTTTGGTATAATGACTTGTTTTTTCTAAAATTAAATATAAATAAATAGGTTTTTAAAACTTGGTTAACATTTTTTTAATTTTTTATATGAACTAATATTATTATTTTTTTAATTTAGAAGAGATGAAAAATTTCACCATAATTAACTCACACAACTGTGAAATTTTAAGTTTGAATTCAGAACAAAACATCGAACTTAATAATATCGATATTTAAAATTGAATAAAGACTTAATATAAATTAAGGTTTAAAAACATATGAATTAATACTTTGAAGGAAAAAATGTACATTAACGAAAATGAATCATCTCTATTAAAAAAAATCTCATTTTTTTTCAAGTAAAATAAATCTTAACTAATAAATATGAAAATTAAAACAAGAATTAATTAAATTATTAATATTAGATAAAAAATATTAAAAAAAATCAAATGATAAGAGAAAATTCAAATTCGTATATTAATTGAGATAGTGTAACATGTAAAAGTCACTATTATACATATTTTTTAGGTCTATATTTAGTAGGCCCATAAGGTATATATCATGCATTAAACAAGAAACAGAATCTTTGATCCATAAATGAATCTGCTCAATCAGTTGATTGATTTGTCACGTTGCAAAGAGTAACGGACAGCCACAAAGTAAAGATATGTTATAATGTAAACAATCGTGATATTTATATTTACTTAACTATTTTATATTTAATTTTCTTTGTATCATTAACTTTTTACTTCACTACAGTTTTATTTTTTCTATTTTTATTAATTCATAAAATTGATTTTATATTTTAAAAATTAACAGTTTTAGTAGAATTAAAATTGTAATTAAGTTTTAATTTTTTATATATACTTAACTTTTTTATATTTAATTTTCTATATCATAAAATTGTATCTCAAGTTATTTAACATAGGCTGAATCATTGTTTTTTAGTTCCAAAATTTGAGAGAGCAAAATTGTCAACTTTTAAAATAAATGGACCAATTTCATAAATTGATAAAAATAGAGGATCAGAACTGCCATTAAACAAAGATTTTTTCTAAATAATCTTTAAAGAATTATTGGTAATTTATTCATCAACCAATGAAAATTAGCTACATATGTAAATTTGCAAGTCAAAGAAATATTAAATTGGGGGTACCACTTACAAATTTACTTATGTCGCCAATTTTATTGATTGATGAGTAAATAACTTATGGCAATTTTTATTGATTGATGGATAAATTATCAACAAATCTTTAAAGGTAAGGAAGGCTTCATCATAATATTTGATTTTTATGAGAATTATTTCAAAAGTTATGTATATGATTATTCATAATGTGTTGCGTAAAATTAATGTATAAAAATGAAATTCATTATAATAATGCATATGCAATAATATAGTAGTATTAATTTAGAGAGGGCCTACAACATACCGTGAAAGTATCACCAATGTTAACAACAAAAGCATCTGAACGAGGTTTAACCGTCTGCCACTTATGATCTGCAAACACATCAAGACCTCCAACTTGATCTTGGTGAAGTATTGTTAATGTTGTTGGGTCACAATGTGGTCCTGTTCCTAATGCAACACTTGGTTCTTGGCATGATGGATAATAGTTACATCTCATTATTGAACAACCATCTTCAAACAAGTACTTATAATGCAACCTATCCACTCCTAAGCTTATTGCGAATATCTCCATCAACTTCATTCCTAGTTGCTTCATAGCTTCACAGTACTTTTGGAATGCCACTCTGCACAATTAATTAATGCACAAACAAATTAATTAATTGATACTCATGTTTTTGTGTGGGTAGGGATTTGGTTTTAGTGAGGTGAACGTCCTTTGATTGAATAACAGTTAACCACATTTAGATTGTCTATTCAAGATTAAACAGTCTAAATTTTAAATTTTAAATTGAAATTTTAAATATAAAAAAGATTAAAATTTAATTTAAAATTTAAATTATTTAATTTTAATCGGACAATTCAGATACATTGACTGTAGTGCAATTGACTGCACTGAATCTCAATACATCCTTATATTGTATATATTGGTTATGGAACCAAACCCGAACTCTTTAAGCACTGTATTTGAAGAAGAGAAAAACCAAAAACTCATATCTCATATTGAAAAAAGATAGTCAAATTATTTAATAGAGATTATTTTTTTATGAGTAAAAATCAAATTCAATATCTCATAGTTTATAAATAGTCACACATTGCGTACGCATCGACTAGTTACACCAGACCGTGTTGGTCAATGACTAAGATAATTAGTCAAGAAAGAAGCTAACAAGGAATCTTTTAATAAATCTTAACAAATTAAATATAAATTAATTCTAATTCAATTTAAATAAAAAATAACAATATTAAAGGATGGAATTTCATTAAAAACTTTAAATTAAATTTTTGCAGAGACTGATTATGGTTTTCATTAAATAAAGAGTTTCAGTCTACACACTAACCTTAATAAAATAAATAATTTTGGTTCATATAATTTTATTTTGACTAATATTTTAGTTCATATAATAAGAATATTTTGAAACCCAAATAAATAATCACATATAGTAGTATAGTATAGTCTTACCCAGCTTGTTGAAAATCTTCCCCTAAGGTGGAGTCAAAGTAGTTGGTGACAACAGGCTCAAAAGTATTATCATAAAAGGGGAAAGAAAGTGTTTCCTTCCAAGGCAATTTAGATGAGAATCGATCAGCATGTGCACCCGAATAGCCCCACATAGAACCCTTTATCTTACGAGCATTTAGTTTCCTATTAATTGGTTGCTTAAAAAAACCATCCATTTGATTATAAGCTTCACCAATAAGACTTAAATCAACACCATGGTTAATCACTTGAAAAAACCCATGTGTTGTACAAGCTTTTGATATGAGTTTTGCAACATTCTTTGTAGCCTCTTCGTTACCTTTAAGGAAACCATCAAGGTCCACTAATGGTGCTTGAAGTTCTTCATTTGCATTTACTACACACTCTTTTGGCCAAACAAAGTTCATTGGAACATGACGTTGTTTTTGTAACCAAGATGGGTCATAGAAACTATTTTGAACTATAGTTTGATGGTTTAGACTAGACACTAAGCATAAACCGGAATCCATGACACAAACGTTGTTAAATGTGAAATAAAATTTTAATGTGTTTGTGTTTGAGTAAATTAATAAGGAATGAGGGACTTATATAAATTAATGTGTAAAGAGATTGGTGAAATTATAGGTACATATATAGGCCAAGAAATGGCATGTATTTTTGTAGGGTGAGGCATGGAATAATGCAACTGTAATAATTAAATTGCAACAAAACAAAAAAATCATTGAAGTGGAATCAAAATTTGTAAAATAAAAATGAAAAGGAATTTGGAAGGGGATTTGTGTGTGTGAGGGCATGGCGCATGCGTGAGGGGAATTAATTTGTGCCTGAATTCGCACGCTTTTTTTTTTGTATGCATTTGAGTAGAACGACCATTTTTGGGGCAAATACTTTCATTTGAAATAATCATGATGAAATCGGGGATGATATTATTGATAGACCAACTAATGAGTTTTTTTCATAAAAAATCTATTGACTATCGTATTAATAATAAGATTGACTTTGTATGAATTAATAAAATATAAGTTGACTTTTTTTAGGCAAAAATAAGTTGACTTAAATCATAATCTGCGCTTTTGGAATATAAAAATAATAAAATGGATGGAAGCTAATAAAAGTTGATGAAGTTGATAAAGAGTTGAGTTACACACAAAATTATGAGTTTAATTTATGTGGATGTAAAAATTTCTTTAGTAAATTGTTTGTAATTGTTTCTCTTAATACTTTTTGAATCTTGAGATTTGTCTCGGCCTCACAACTTGATTCATCTTAATTTTTTTTTTTTTAATAAAAACAAAATTGGATGGTATAGAAAATTATAGCAGACTATTTAATATATAAACACATGTAAGTGATTCATTTTCATAACCTCTTTTGGTTGTCGTTCTTTGGTATTAATGTTGTCTTTACCACTGCTCCTCCAAAGTCCAAACGCATATTCTTTCTCTCCGGCCCTCCCAAAATATATATACTTTTTTTTTAGTAGATTTATTGTCTCATTTTATATGGTCTCTATTTAATTCACATTTTTTGTCAACAAATAATAAATAAGGCATTTACTAACAATTTAAGTTTAATTAATTCAATGATAGTTTTCATAAAATAATTCAAATAATTTAACATTTTAAGTTTTAATTAAATTAATTCACTAGTTTCATTGGTGGAGTAATTTAATTAAGGCAAAAATATGTCTACAATACTTTAAGTTTAGTTTAGTTTCTGTTTAAGTCATTTAAATTTTTTTCTTTTTTTCTGATTTAATCATTTAAGTTACATTAAGTATGCATCGTTGGTCCTTTATCACATTTTCAACAATGATTGGTGCAGTTAAAAATTTTTAATAATTAAAAACTTTATCAAATGCTGCAATAATATGCCTCTCATGTTAATTTTTCAAAAAACATTCATCAAACTTAATAAATGGTCTTCATTTTTTTATTTTCTCTGCAACTATTTAGCCACATACATAACCTTAAAAATATGATAATAAAGATTTCTTCACATTATTAATGTCATTAACTTCTTCTACTTGAAAAGTAGTTTGGAGAGTCAACTTATCCCGATATTTTAATTAGATTTTAACATTTTACGATAATAATTCGAGAAGAAAATTCTTTAAATGATTGCTTGCATAATTTAATATAACTTCAAGGTTAATAGCTTAAACTAAATATAAAATCAATATAAAAAACCAAATCTAAAAAAAAAATTTAAAGGATAGAAACATAAATTGAACTAAACTTAAAAGGAATAAAAGTGTATTTTTGCCTTTAATTAAAAACTCTTAACTAATTTCATTCATAACTTGTAAGAGACTCGTATATCCGCACAAATTATTTTTTAGTTCAAAAGATATCTTGTGAATAAAACGATTAGTTGAATATAATATGAACAATCATGATATATTATTTTAAATAGTAAATTGAATTAGATGATTACATAAGTATATTTTTTCGTTTAAGTGTTTTGCACTAATATTAAAATAAATTATAATATTGTATTGTTAACAACTTATAATTAATATAATTAAAGCACGATACTATAAAGTTGAAACATACACCATCAAATTAATATACAATAAGGACAAATGTTAAGTCAAACTTAAAAGAAAAGATGATCAACAATACAAAGATAGTTAAAGTAATAACTGTTAATAAAATTATGATCCGATGAAAGATTTTACGAAAGTCATATGTCATATACACAAATGACTTCATATTTATTTTAAAAACATGGACCGAATTTTTCTGATTAACTGTCGCAAATTTAAGATGAAATTGATTTCTCGGTAAGAAGTCACTGTGTAGAATCTGAAAATGAATTATTTCATTTTCTTTGTTGTGAGATGCAAAGAAAAAAAGAGTAAAATATATTAACAATACTTATAATCATGATTTGACTATTGTGTATCCTAATAGAGTAACATAAAAAAACATTATACGCCTAATGAAGTAGCAAAATTGATTTACAAGGAAGGGGGGTTTGAATTGTAAATCTCCCTTTTTAAAATTTCCTGAAAAACTTAAGATTTGAACTTAAGAATGTTCTTGGTTAACAAAGCAAAAAATAGATAACGTTCTTGGTTTTATCAAAAAAACGGAGAACGTTTTTTATTAGTAAAAAACAAAAAAATAGTTTGTGTTTTTAGCTTTGAAAATTAATCAAACTTAATAAAGAGATAAGGGATAAGAGATACCACACAAGAAAATATTCTAGTTCACCCAACTTGGGCTACGTCCAGTCCTCACAATTGTGAGATTTTCCACTAAGTGTTTAAAACAAGAACATTCTTGGTTTTACAACACCTAGCTTAGATCAACCTCGATCTTGTTACAAACTTTAATCAAATTCAGCCTAGAAAGAGATTAATCAAATCACCTACCAACCTTGATAGGATTTTTTACAATCTACCCCAAACTATACTAAACTCTTATAGTTTGAGTTTTACAATTATGATGAGATTGTTTTGTTAGAATCTGAGATGTCTCAACTCTTGTTTGAGATTCGATTCTTTACAAATAATTCAGTACAAATATATCAGAGTAAGTAAAGATTGATCAAACTGATTCTTTTGAGTGATGAGAGAGTTTCAAGTATGTGAATGTGAATGATTTTATGAGACTTGTTAGCACTTGAACTTCTGCATTTTTCTTGAGCACTGACCTTCCTTTTATAGACTTGAGAGCAGTAAATGAAGGTCAATAGAACCGTTGGAAGTGCTCTTGTCAAGCTTGACCAGAGGCAATATTTCTGATTAAAAATAATCCAGCTTTTGACTATTTTTGATTTCTGTTTTGCTGGGCTGAATCCTTTGTTCTTGATCAATATCTTTTGAGCTTAATGATTATTTAATATTGTAGATATGTGATGATACTTTGTAGCTTGAATTGGAGTCTTGAACTTGATTGAAATAGATTCGAAAAGATCATGGAGGATTGTTGCAGAAAACTGTAATGAAGTTGCTGGAGATTGATGATCAATCTAGACTTTTAGCTTTTGAGTTTCTTGGAGATTGATAATCAATCTGGATGATTTTCTGAACATACTGGAAGCTATCCTGATGCCTTGTATATTGTCAAGATCGTTTATCAGTCTTGACAACCAAACTGGAGACTGTTCTGTCTTGCTTGGACAACTTGATTCATGTCATTTTTTCTTTGACATTCAAATGACTTCTTTTGATTGTAATTGATCATATATGTTCCTTGTCAAGTACTCTTAATACTGATGTAAATTCCAGAGGCAATAAGTTCAATTAATTAATGGAGATTTATTGGTCTTTATGCTATCATGGCCATATTTGAATCTGGAGAACATTCTCCGTTTTTCAGATTGTGTCAACAATGTTCTTTGTTCTTTATTATGCTGATTTCTTGGCTTTGCTTGAATCCTATCTTTGAATTAATACACTCAAAAGCACAAGTTAAATTAACATAACATTTATAATCATAATTAACGATCTTAATTAACCTATTTCATTTTCATCAAAACTTTAAAATGAGAGTTTGTCTTAACACTTAATTTAGTATCGGTCTCTTGACTGAGTGGGTACCACTACTTGAAGAAAAATACTAATTTTAATTAATTAATCATGACAAATAATTGTCTTGTGTGTGATTTTTTATAGTTAGTATATTATAATTGTTCTCATTTTTATGTATTAGATATTAAAAAAAAAACATTAATTTTAACAAATTGTTTAACGACAAATATTTGTCATGTGTATGGTTTTAATATTAAATATTTGTCCTTTGTTTTGTGCCTTTTTAGATTTATCAGCGACAAATATTTGTTCTGTATTATTTTATGTATTAATGAAAAATATTTGTCACAAGTGTTGGAACCAAGTTGGTTCTTGCAATTAAAGTTTTGATGTTAACAAATGTATTTTATGAAAATAACATATTTGACTTAGAAGAAGAATGAAAAATGTCACAAGAAGAATAGATCAGAAGATGACGTCACTAGAAGCAAAATAAGAGGATGACGTCACCAAAAGATGACGTCACCAGAAGCAGAAATTAGAGGATGACGTCACCAGAGGATATCATCAGAGGAA
Source organism: Cicer cuneatum (assembly GCA_037974295.1). NCBI lineage: Eukaryota > Viridiplantae > Streptophyta > Magnoliopsida > Fabales > Fabaceae > Cicer > Cicer cuneatum. Next base: position 13,966,947 of record JBBPBO010000001.1, read on the forward strand.
TCTGTCAGAGAAAAATGCTCAAAACAGAATCTGAGAAATATGCTCAAAACAGAATATGAGAAAAATGTTCAAAATAGAATCTGAGAAATATGCTCAAAACATAATCTGATAAAAATGCTCAAAATAGAATATGAGAAAAATGCTTAAAATAGAATTGGAGCAAAAAACTCGAGAAACAGAATCTAGCTATAAATATGCTGAAAACAGAATCTGAGAAAAATGCTCAAAACAAAATTGGAGCAAAAGACTCGATAAACATAATCTAGCTAAAAGTATGCTAAAAACAGAAGCAGAGCAAAATGCTCAAAACAGATCAGTGAGCAAAAAACTCAAAACAGAATCTGAGCAAACTACTCCAGAATATTCTCAGAACAGATTAATCGAAATACACTCCATAAGTAAAGCATCAGTGAAGTCCTAAAGTTCAACTATAAATAGAGACTTAATGCTGAAGAATAGAGATCGAAAAACACAAGAACTCAAGCTGCAATTCAAAGTTATCTGAGAGTTCAAAAGAGAGAAACACAAATGAGCAAGAGCAATATTTTCTAAGTGTTTTTGAGAGAGAAATACAGTGCAACAATCAGCTTTCCAGAAGCAATAAAAGAGTGCAAAAATAAGTGCAGCAAACAGCTTTCCAGAAGCAACGTTGCAAAGTTTCAAACCTTTATTTTATAACCCGATAGTGGTGTAGATTCCTTCTTCAATCTGGGGTTGTCAGATTGGTAGGAGAAGACTTGACTTGTAGAGTCAAGGTGTTGTTATCGTCCTCAAAAGTCTGGGGTTGTCAGGCTGTTTGAGAAGACTTAGCTAGTTTAGTTAAGGTGTTGTTGTTCCTCAAAAGTCTGGGGTTGTCAGACTGTTTGAGAAGACTTGGCTGGTATAGTCAAGGTGTTGTTGTTCCTCAAAAGTCTGGGGTTGTCAGGCTGTTTGGGAAAACTGGCTTGTAGGGTCAGTGGTGTTGTAATTCAAAGGAGTTTGAATAGTGAAAAGGCCTTCTGGAGGAAGGGACTGGACGTAGCCTAGTTAACGGTGAACCAGTATAAATTGCTGTGTTATTATGTTATTATTATCCGCTGCTGAATCTGATTAGTTTTATATCGAATAATTCACATTAACATTCAACAAAACAGCAAAAGAAATCAAGTCTGACAAACACAATTCAACCCCCCTTCTCGTGTTTGCACCTTCAACAAGGTATTTTTTCATAAATTGATCAATGAAAAATATATGTCATGTGTTTTTTTTATGTATCGATGACAAATATTGGTCCCGTAATTTATTTATACTTATCGATGACAAATATTTATCCTGTATTTTTTATGAGTAACAAATATTTGTCTCATATTTTTTTTTGTCAATCAATAACAAATGATAATTCTATGGATATTTTTAGTATTTATTGGTGACACATGTATGTCCCATTTTTTTTTATTTCATTGGTGACAAATTTTGTCCTGTGTTGTTATCTCTGTATTTTTTTTTTATATTTATAAATGATAGATATTTATTCCATGTTTTTATATATGCATATGTGACAAAAATTTATCTTGTGTTATTTTTATGTATTAACGAAAAATATTTTTTTCCATATTTTTTATATTTATTGATTATAAATATTTTTCCCATTTTTTTTATATTTATCAATGATAAATGTTTATGTCGTGAAAAATCTGTATCCCATATTTTTCCAGTGTTATTTTATATGTATTAATAATAAATATTTGTCTTATTTTTTATTTATTTATCGATGATAAATATGTGTCTGTATTTTTAACATATCAATAACTTATATCTGTCCCATATTTTTTTATGTATCACTAACATATATTTGTCTAGTATTTTTATATTTATTAGTGATAAATAAATAATTATCTTGTAATTATTTTATATATATCAATGATAAATATGTGTCTGTATTTTTAACGTATCAATAACTTATATGCGTCTCATATTTTTTGATGTATCACTAACATATATTTGTCTAGTATTTTTATATTTATTAGTGATAAATAAATAATTATCCTGTAATTATTTTATATTTATCAATGATAAATATGTATCTGTATTTTTAATATATTAATAACTTATATGCATTTCATATTTTTTTACGTATCACTAACATATATTTGTCTAGTATTTTTGTATTTATTAGTAATAAATAAATAATTATCCTGTAATTATTTTTATATTTATCAGTGATAAATAATTATCACATATTTTACATCTGTGACAAATATTTATCCTGTATTATTTTTATGTAGGCTTAAATGCACTTTTGGTGTTCCTAGGTCAAATATGAATTTTTAGTGATAAATAAATAATTATCATGTAATTATTTTATATTTATCAATGATAAATATGTATCTGTATTTTTAATATATTAATAACTTATATGCATTTCATATTTTTTTACGTATCACTAACATATATTTGTCTAGTATTTTTATATTTATTAGTAATAAATAAATAATTATCCTGTAATTATTTTATATTTATCAGTGATAAATAATTATCACATATTTTACATCTGTGACAAATATTTGTCCTGTATTATTTTTATGTAGGCTTAAATGCACTTTTGGTGTTCCTATTTTGTCAAATATGAATTTTTAGTCCACTCAATTATAAAACCGGTTTTTTGGTTCTATTAACTAATTTTCGGGATTTTGTTGGTCTCTCATTAATTACATGACACTTTGATGTCATTTATGAGTTTGATAAAATATTTTTCATGTCGTTATTTTTCAAATTAATTCTATTATTTATTTTATTTATAAATTTAAAAATAAAAGTTTAAAATAAATAAAACTTTAAATATTTTTATCAAAATATTTTAGTTTCTTAAATTATTGTTTGATAAAAAATAAATTTTCAATATTTTAATTTTATAAATAAAATAAATTGATTTTAATATTTAATGTGTAAATAAAAAAAATATTAAATGACATTAAAAATGTAATAAATATAAATATTAAAAATAATGTTAAAAATAAAATAAATACAATTTTAATCATTTTATATAAATATTTTAAATTTAAATTATTAAAAAAGTTAAATAAAATAAATTAATTTTAAACATTTTATTTAAATATTTTAAAATTTAAAGTTTAATTTTAAATATTTTACTACATAAGTAAAATAAATTAATTTTTGATAATTTAATCTATAAATAAAATTAATTACAACAATAATGACCTAGAAATTTTTTTATCAACTCACAAATGTAATCTAATTGTCATTTTATTAATGAGAGTGTCACATCATATTTATTTATTTATTAGTGACAAATATGTGTGTCACATTTTTTATATATCAATAACATATATTTGTCTCATTTTTTTTATGTATCTATAATTTTTTTTTCTAGTGTTTTTATATTTATCGATGATAAATATTTATGTCATAATTTTATTTAGATATATCGTTATAAATATTTATCACATAAATTTTTTGAGATTTATCAGTGATAAATATTTGTCATATGTTGTTTTTAACATTAATTTTTGTTTTTACAATTTTAAAATAAGAGTTTGTGGTTATTTTTTTAGAAAGGAAGAACAAAATGATATAAAGATGATACAAGAGGAAGTTAATAAGATTTAAATTTTGAAAATGGAGAAGTAATAAAATAGGGAGAGAAAAGGGAGATAAAGCAAACAGGGCATTGGTTAATAAATAGTGTGATGAATAAATAAGTATGTCAAAATATTTAATAGATAGTATGTCATAAATAAAGATATATCTTGGAATACTATGCTATTGATTTATGTGTTAAGACCAAAGAGGAGGGCTCTCGTCTCAGACGATGTTGTTGAAAGAGAGGTCACATGAGGATCACGTGCATCTCTTAGTAAAAATTTAATATTAATCGATGATTTTAATTCTCATTCACAATAACCAAAATTGTTCTCACAGAGTCGTTTCATGAGAATAACTGATGCGATAACATTTTGTTGTTATGTAAAATAAGAACAAACAATCATAACTCTTAAATACAAATCAACGACCTAAACATAATTAATAGTCACGCATGCATGCTAGCAAACTCCTCTCTTCTTCGTCTTCACGATGACCTATATTCTTCCTCATTTATCTCATTCTGCCTACTACACTTATTGCCGCAAACTCGCAATGTATACTTTGCTATGTGACCTACAAGATCCATCAATGCCCCCCCGATTAAGTTGTGGATCGTCATGTGGTTTTTCAAATAATTCAGCAAACTCCTTTTTTGTTATATTTTCTACACAAGACAAATTGACTTTAAAAAATTACATGAATTAAATTATTAGAGTAAAAGCAATCATTGCGTTTTATTTTATTGTCTGTAATTTTCAACATTATAACTTTGCATCACCTATTGGACTTTGTTTATAGGTGAGCGAGGAGACTACTTTTATGACTTCAAAACATCAAAGCCAATGAGGGTTACAAAACTCAAATTAAAATACAACGAATGGAATTGCAGTTTAGTAGAAGATGAAATTAAACTGAGATCCAATATTGCACTTTTGATGGATAAGAAGGAAAAGGAGACGGGAGATTTGACCTAACACATAACAGATGAGATGAAGAAAAAAGAAAATTATCTGCTCTTGCAGCCTCTAATTAGTTTTTAAACACAAACACAAACTAATTTAATTAATTTGGTTTATATTAACAAATTCGTAGAATTAAACTTTTTCCAATAAACACCCAAAAGACTAATTTTAAGAGAGAGAAATCATACCCATATGTTAGAACACACTCAATTATCCTCACTTCTCTATTGGAATGAATGAATGATTAATGGACTCACAAATGAAAGAATCAAAAGGAATTACTATATATATCATTGACTTCAGCATTATATAGGCAAGTACACCAAGTAAAACTGAGCTAAGATTACTATCTGACACAAGTCTGGTCCAATATTGAATTAACTTCAACACCATCAATTAAACTATTTAAAGAGAATAAATTCAGATATCATGGCTTGTTATCTCAGTTTAACAATCTGATCTGCCCATAAGAAAACTTGTTCTAGTCTATTTAGATCTTAGAATTTGAGTTGAATCCTACACAACCTCTATAAAACTAGTTTGTAAAGTGAATATTATCTACTACTTATAAACACTTTGTCAAATCTTATGCTATTCAACGTGGGACTTTTAACAATTACCACGATAAGTGGGCGTCAAATGCATGTTAAACACAGCTTCAGTTCCTAGCTTTTGGAAATTCGTGGCCGTTTTGCATTGGAACATGTTACTATAGCATATCCAAATTCGTCTCTTACACAAGAAAATCATAGAAAATTTAAGCAGCACCAATTGATGAAAAGAACTATCAATAGATAACATCAGCGCCTAATATTTTTTAGATTCAGTTTCCAAATTCACATTTCTAGACTCAGCAAAGCTGCTATATAAAATAAAGGCACAAGACGGAATGAGTGGCCACAATTAAATTACAAATTCAACTTAGACAGCACTACAACAAAAAGGACACCAGACTGAAAACAGTCAGCTCCAAACTCAAAGGTGACTGATCCTAATTTTAGCAAATGAGAATAAACATTACTTGCAATAAATATTAACCAAAATTTTAAAATAAAAAGAAACAGAATAGGGACAAATATGAAGGAAAATACACCTATAGAACATAATTTCTAAGTCTAGGTATTTAACATACAGATCAAATGTACAATATTTTTGTTGTTATCTCTAAAATTACTACCTACTTACTCGAAAACACCCATATGATCCCCACTAATACTCAAAGGAGCCAATTAGAAAACCATCTTCATCTTGCAGACACAAAATCCATGAGTCCTGGTCATGTATGTCCAACGGAAGTATGCTCCAGCTAAATGTTATTCAAAAAAAATTTAGCAACATATTCCATAAACTTAAATTCTGTTCAAGCAGGTTTGAATAGTGCCGCTAAATTTGGTTATCAATGAGAGTTTAGAATATACAAATCTCACAATGCCACTGATCAAAGCAGGCACCCGACTAGAATCATTGCTCTGAAGTGTTCAACACAATCAGAAGAAAACCTGCACGTATTAATAATAATTAAGTCTGCAAACCTTGCTTAGGCATCAATCAAAGAAAAATTAAGGATAACAAGGAGGGTAGTTATAAGTATTTCATCCTAAGTCTTTCAGCACTATTTGTGATACCAACAATCCTCATTCAAGCAATGGCAAAACTTGCAGAAATATGATAAAGTTTTGGCTTTATAATCCCACTATATTTCTAAGCAGCCAATCTGCAGAGAAATGGCTTAAAGCCTTCTCAATTTGGGGGGTAACATTGGTATCAGTCAGAAAAGAACGCAGAATAGCATCTTACTAAGGTCTTCTTCCCCATTTTAGTTGGTAGTAGAAACAAGTACAAAAGATGCAGGAGCATATGCCATGAAAGCATTACATTCGTGTATCTAAGCAAAGTTCAAGATGCTGTACCAGCATTGACGCAAGCACAATTTGCAATCACCTTCCTTGAATTACTCTGTAATTTAGGACAACGTCATCTGTTTTCTTCCATATATAAGTTCGCACTGTTGCTAAGCTCATTTCTGGAGACAATATCTGGAAATAATAAAAAAAACAAGGCTACGTTAGATGATATGAAAATATAATATCTCAATGTTATCTTAATATTATTGTCATGATTTGTTTCTCTATTTGATCAAAATCAAGAGTCTAGTTCTAGTACAAATAAGCATTAGTATTTGATCATTTTTGTATTATCAATCATATCAAACCATAATCATAATTCAAAGTCATTATTTTCCTTTTCCTTCATTATATCTAAAACCCTATAACTTCAAGAGACAAAATACAAAATATCAGATTAAAATAAAAGATTATGTAAATCAAACTAAACTAATTCTAGTTAATTAGGGTCAAATGAGAAACAAAAAAATTAGTTGAGAAATCACTCTGAAGACAAGAGTTAAAAAACCTCATTAAATATTTGGATAAAAGTTCGAAGAATACAGTTAAAATAACAGATGAAATACAATTATTGTGATTATTTTAAGCCTTCAATATAATTGTTTTAAGATTTCATTAGGAGGATTAAGCATCTGAAAATAAATTTTCTATGACAACACAGCAGTAAATTAAGCATTTTAAGTCTGAAAACAGAGTTCTTTCAAGTCTCATTATCTGTTCATCTTGTCACATCAAGTGAATATATCCTAGAAAGATGAATAAAATTTCTGCTAAGTATTATTCCTGTTGAACGAGAGCACATTCTTAACTGATCATTTGAAGATATCGTAGGTATAAGGTGATAGAACAATGCAAATTAAGAGGAATGAGGCCCAAAGAGTGGACCCCGCTCACCCAAGTCACACACCTCACACACATTTAGTTTCTAGAATAATGAATGGAGAGAATAAAAGCTAATTAGTAACGTCTCTTATTCTACTGATATTCCATTAAAGGAATGAGGGAATGGGAAGTGGGAAAGACATTCAGTTTCAAGAAGGATGAATGGAGGGAATAAAAAAAAATTAATAATGTCTCTTATTTTATGTTATAAGAAGGAGGGAATAGGAAGAGGGGAAGATATTCAGAAAATATTTTAAGAAATAAATAGGGGAATTAATTCTCTGGTTAGGAGCAATTTTGCTCTGGTTTAGGAGTTCTTAGAACTCTGGTTTAGTTTTTCTTTCAGCATCCTTTCCCGATCTCGTCATTGTAAGAGATACTACTCTGAATTTTAAGAAATAATATATTTTTTTCTTCCATTAAAATTCTGAGTTCACTTTTTTCTTCCATTAAAATTCTGAGTTCTATCATAAGGTATATAAACCGGTTTTCAGGATAATTAGACCAAAACACTTTCCAAGTTGTTGACCAAGACTTGCTCAAGTAATTATGTGTCGTGGATAATAGAAGCTGATTAAAGTTGTAGCTTTAAATAATATGCCAAACATCAAAGGAGTAAGTCTGACATTACTGTCTTTAAATTTTAATAAATTTCCGGAAACAACACAATGGGTAACCAAAAATGTCCACCAGAAAAGTGAACAGATTCTAAAAAGCATATGCATAAACTGAAGAGCAGGCCAACTATAAAAATATAAAGCTCGAACTTGCTCAATCTTGGCATCTAAAAAACTAAATATATACACTGTCATAAGACTACCTTGATAAAAACACATAACTTGCCTGATTGTTGCACAATATTTCAATAGAAGGTCTAATTTTTTGCCACGGATTAAGCCCAGATCGGAAAGATCCATCCCCAACTGTTTGGTGCTGTCCAGGGGAAAAACTACCTTCGGCATTGACATTATCCAAAGGTTTGTCAAGCACCATCTTTTCTATAACATAATTAATAACCTAGACCAAAAAAAGCCGAGTTGATCATTATGAAATGAAAAAGAAGGTGAAGTTAAGGACTGAAAAAGCAATAACACAATTCTTGAAGGATAATGATTTAAATTTCAAATAACAGATTAAATGTATAAATCCAAAGCAATGATACTAAATATCCCAAATAAATCAACATCATACAAATTAATTGATGTATTTAAGTTACAGATAAATATCCTATTTATGAATTTACAGTAAATTCCCAATCTCAAAAAATGATATATGTCCATAATTCCTTTCAGTGTTGTTGGCAGATGCCATGGCTAAAAGATGTTGCAGAATAGGAGAAACCCGTGTTGAAAACATCCATGGTATGATATCTTTGACATAGGAGGCATCTGCCTATAACAACGCTCAGAGGGATAATTATTAGTGCAGTAAGGTAGCTACAGAAAGATAGAGAACAGAAGGTGTGACCTCCCCCATAAGCATTCCCCTAGCTTTGTAAAACTATTCTCCACCCCTAAGCCTCGGAAATAATTCTCAACAACATAGCCATAATGTCATTGTCTTCATCAGCCAACTCACTCCCTCTTATGCGCACCACCAGTGCTTACCCCTAACAAATTATTTGGGTGCGACGAAATTTCTTTCGCGTGTATAATTTCCCCTCTGCTGATTTGGGTTCTTTCCTACTGATTGGGACCTTAACATTACACAAGTTATCTCCCTATTACTGTTCATCCTGTGTCAATTGGGCTGCTTCAATTGTGGAGGTAAATATATTTTTTAGTTGTCTTAGTCAGAAAGATAACCCACAATAAATTAGAAGAGAAACACACTGAAACATCAGTTGGTTCCTGAAGAGAATCTGAAACTTGGGCTCTCAACAGAGAGCTCCACAACTCCGCTGTCCCCAACATGTATCTCCAACAAAAACAAAATACAGAAGAAGCTGAAATCCCTGATCACGTCATTTTTATATATGTTCTTCGCATCTCTCTCTCTTTTCTCCCATTAATTCGTAACTGCCACCAGAATTGTTTTATTTCTCTGTCTGTTGGTCTCTCATTTTTCAATTTCTTCTGAAACTATAGCATGTATATAATTTCTACCTCTTCCTATTCACTCTTTTTATGTTAATTTATTATATTGTTCCATTTTCTTTCAATGATCAACGCACAATCTACCATGCAAGTTGAGGCTCGTCGGTATACTCAATTGAGAACTCTGCCTCCTTTCCCATATCCCCCTATTTCATATTCCATGCTCCATCAGGGATGGACAAATCAAACAAAGTTATTGAGAATTTGAGATCTGTGCTGAGTAGGAGATATGGCCAAACTAGCCCTTGTAAGAGTTGAAAAGGTCTCACCATACAGATGGATGTGTGATTGAGTTAGGCTGAGGTCACATATTCTAAGATGATATCAAAGTCTGTCCTAAATTTGTTGTTAGGCCACATGTATTTGTCACCGTTCTAGATGTCTAGTCCTAGGTGTGAGAGGTGGTATTATTGGGCCGCCTGTATTTTTCCTCCATGCTCCAAATGTCCAGACGTGAGAGTCATGGACGCGAGGGGGTGAGTTGAGATCCCACACCCACCAAAGATATGGCTAAAATAGTCCTTATGAGTCTTGGACAGGCCTCATCTTTCAAGCCAGTTTTGTAAGGTTGAGTTAGACCCAACCCACAAGTCAACTTTATACAAATGAAATAGATTTATTAGCAAGGTCAAGCTAATGCCTTAAATTTGATGTTAAAAGCATTTGACAGCTTCAAGGATAAAGGTACAGCTCATTGTTCTCTTACTGCAGAACATTTCCATTTCATATAGAAATGAAGAAAGACTGAAAAAGAACATGAAACTAATACTTCCCATTTACGAATATGATATATTAAAACTTACTTTATGAATTCTTAATATGCGTGGAGCACTTAGCTTCCCTTGAGTGAGGATCTGGACATTAGAGCCTTCACAAGGATGTAAATAGAAACTGCATCTGCAAAGGTTATGATAAAAAATGTATATTAAAGAAAACAGTATATAATTAGCCCAGAAATAAAAATCATAGAGGTTTCCAGAATTAGAAAACTTCAATTGTTGTCAGAAACTCAAACGGTATTCTTACACTTGTTACTAAGTGTAGAAAAGTAAGAAAATAAATTCACCATTTTAGGAGAGCAAAAAATGCTTTTAAGATGCTGTAAGAAATACATAAAACCAAGCGAGAGATAATACTGGACTAAATAGGAAGCTAATACTGGACTAAATAGGAAGCAAACCAGTACAATTCAAGAAAAATCATAAGTTGATTTCCATTATAATTGCTATGTTAAAGTACCACCATTTTTTGGGAGGCGTATAGAGTACAATCGTTATATAACTATCAAGAGTCAATCAAGTTCTTACTCAGAGTCAGAAGACTAGGAAAACAGGACCTTTAAAACATCAGAACATGCACAAGCGGTTGTTTTGAGCCATAATAATAACGAAAATAATAGATTGAGGAAATAATCAGACCATGCTATAACAATAAATGCAATTTACTAAGACCCACAAGCAATTTTTCACTCTTACTACTACATGCATGGGTTACATGCAACAATGTAGAAAGAACAAAAATGAACAGGAAGACAAAAAATTACTTGGTATTTTCTCTAGGAGGTAATCGATTATTCAATACACTGTCCAGACACCACCAGGGGATGTCTTTATCATCCTCAGTTCCATCTAAATCAGTAATCTTTTTTCTCCATGGACCTCCACGAGTTCCCTCAGTAATAATGGAAGGAGGGGAAACAATTGAGAATTCAAATGGAGGATACACCATAGTATCATTCTCAGAACTTCCATCAACTTCAATCCGTGAATGCGAAAGACTTCTAGTACCAGTATCCTTTTCAAATGATAATTCCCCATTTGCAGAAGCAGGAGCTCCTATCCTGTGCTTTCGTTTTCTCAACCAATGAACCAAGAGTCCTTTCAGTGTTTCTCGGGCCAAGTTAACCTGTAGAATAAAAAGAAGAGTCATTAGCTGCTTCCATATTTCATTCATATGTGGTGTCTCTGTGCATGCATGCAAGTATAAGCATTGATTTTGGTAGTTGATCGTAAACTAATGTGCATAAGAATTTGCAGAATGCCACCTCCAACGTATTTATTTTTTGAAAGAACCTCCTATGTATTAAAACTGTAGAAGCATATAATAGAGTACCTCAGACAGAATTATGACATTCAAATAGATACTATCGTATCAGTGATAATACTAACATAGTAAGTATCGTTCAGTTTGAGCAAGAACAAAATAAAATTGGAAGATTGTTATGCTTCACTGATGGTAGTGGGTCCCACAAGATGAATGACATAAACAATTAAATGAATTGGACATCATTAATTGTTATAGTCCTTAGTACTGTATCTTGCCAAACAAGGGGAAAATGAAGTGTAAAGAGGGTATTATTTGTTTCGGGCAATAATAACATACCAAAGACTTGATTAAGTAGGGAAAGTATCAATGTGAAAAGAAATTCAAGAGACGGACATGCAAATTGCTTATGAAAATACATTCAATTACCTTATCGTCTTCAGGCTTGTCTACAATGTTAAGTTCTTGTGAATACATCTCTGCAGAAAAACACTGGGGAGTATCCAAATGTACAGACAAACTTCCAAGTCTGGTATCCACTGTAAACCATGCAGGAATGCTAACCTGAAGTAGTAGGGAAAGAAAATATGAACCAACAATCACTAAAAAAATAATATAATTAAAACAAGTGTCATGTCAAAAAAAATTGATGATGACGAATACATGTAATCATACCATCTCAAATAGCTCTTCCTTTTTCTCGTCGAATGGTACCTATATATTCCACATGTAAAGCATGAGCTATTTTGAACTTACAATTTACAAATGAGCCCTGTCAGCTATAGTTGAACTTTGAAAATAATAATTGGTACAACTAAGCTTTTTCCCTGTCTTTTTTTTAAAGGAGATGTTTCCCTATCAAACAAGACTCCGTGCAGATTACTAAATGAAAGTACAACCGATTCTCACTTTTCCATAATCTTCAATTGCAACACCTTTTGTGACTTCCCACAACTTCACTGAACCAGAAGTATCCTATAAAGGAGCCATTTATCAGCTCAGAATATAACTCAACAGAACACACGACAATATTAACATACTTGGCACAATAACACAAACACTGCACCATGATTACCTTAGTCAGGACATGCCTCTTATTATTTAAAACTTCATGCTGTACTATTGCAGGGGTGCCGGGAATAGTCAAGATAGGCTTTTTATATGCAGGAACCTATTTATATTTGAACGGCAACAAAAAGAAAAACTATTAGTGACCCTGCCCCAGAACAGAGAGAATATGTTGAAAATAGAAAAAATCAGGGAGATTATGGTGTGAATATTGTGAAAATAGTCAGCTGGAAATCCCTGTAATAAAGGGATTAAATCAAGGAGATTTGTTTGAATTTTTCCATGTTTAGATATTTTCGAGAATTAGGATTTGATTTATTTTCCTTTTCTGATTTATTTCCTTTCCTCTGTAATCCTATAAATGTTTACCATGTATTATCAAGTCAAATAAGATGAATATTCTTTTCCTATTGTAACTGTTCTACGAACAGAGTCACAAGAACATTATCTTTGAGTAGAAACATTATGGAAGAGAGATCCCATCATATCCCCAAAAAGGAAGCACTAAAAAGAGACAAGTAAGCAAATACATTTCACCTTCACGTGTGCATATACAACCGGAATCATGTGTTCCCAGAGTAATACAACATTTGGTAGATAAAATAATAAAATTAGTATGTTTCTAAGAAATAAATATAACATACAGGGGTAGATCCTTCTAGAGACAGCCTGGCTCTTGAAAATGACAAATTTCCAGCTAAAAAAGAATTGCCTCTTTCGAAAATCTTTTGAGGGTTGGATACTTCAGCAGGCCATCTGTGAACTGACGAGTCCGTTGATGCAACCCATATGCTATCATCATGCAAAGCCAATTGAAGAATTGGTTGTTCCCCAGTGCTAAGCAAAACGCTCTCTCTAGTTTGCAGATCTGTCAAGTATAACTGGACAAATCAAATAATAGGTCAGATGACCGTCACAGGTTAAACAGAACAATGAAACATCACAGAAATTCATTAGTTAAAATATTCATTTTATTTTTAAAGAAAAATTTCACTCACAGAAAAGTCTCGACCACCACTATAAACGTGACTAAATGTTGAATTGCTAGCAAGAGCCCAAACAGAATCTGTATGTACGGCATAAGAATGCACACAACGTTGCTGGCCAAGATCCCAAAGCCTACAAGGAAAGATGTGACATTTGTCAACCATATAACAAACAATATAAATTACTATAACACTATACACACAAACCACCTTATTGTCAAAAAAAAAAATACACTACCTTAACATAGAGTCTGAAGATCCTGACAAACAAAACCTACAATGATAAATGTAAAAAAGCATCTCAGCTGCTGTAAGAAGAAAAACATTACTTAGTTCCACCTAACAAAACTCATGCAATGAAAAGATGCATATGCAATGGCAAAGAAAACCAGACAGTTTTCCATTCAGTATACTATCGCCCATCAAATAGCCACCCATTGGAACATTGGCAATGAAAATATTGTCAGAAGCAACATCAATTCAGTGATTCAGTCCTCAAAGATTCAGTATACTATTCCATTTTGCTCCAAAAAATATTTTCATTATATTATTGCCCATTAAATGGCAACCCATTGGAACATGACCAATGGATATCAATTCTTAGCAATCATCATTTTCATCATCTACGTCCATAGATACAAGCATCATCATTTCAGTGATTCAGATTCAGTCCTCACAAGACTTTTGTCATCATTTTAGTCCCTCAATAATGTCATTATTTTGGTCCTTTGGCTACCATCTGTTAGAACTTAGAAGGCTGTCTAATAGGCAATGACGCGGCAAGCAGATAATGGACTAACCTTCAAATAGAAGGTAACAAAATGACTACACTTTCAATTACTCAGACAAAATTAACAAAAAAATCTTTCAGGCCCTAAAATGATGATGCTTATATTGTATCTTTGGAGGATGAAAATAGAGGTTTATCTTGTATGCTATTTATGTTATAGTTATTACTTTGTAGCAATAAATAGAAATGCCAAGGAAAATGAAAAAGGAGAAAGAGATGGGGGGAAGTTCATAAATAAGTTCTTAACTCTAATGTTTGTAAACAGTAACTTGTCCAAAGTAGAAGAAATTTGGCATTTATGGGGAGGGGGGCTGCAGGAGACTTTAAGAAATATGTGTGTGTGTGTGTGAGTGTATAACTAAAAAATGAGAATCCACTCAACAAACCTGCCAGTAGAATCCAGAAGTAAAGCCCTAATGTTATCTGTATGTCCTTTTAGTTTCAGAGTTTTTGATCCAGATCTTGGATCCCAAACACGTACAACCTAGATAAATGACAATATGATAAGCAAATGTAAACCATGCTAATGGTAGAGACAACAACCCATAGTCCAGCTTACATAATTCAATCTAATATAATATAAACCAAATGCCCCTCAGAGTTTGAAGGTAATAACAAGTCACCAACAGTTAGAACATTGACATGGATGTCACATAGTACCTTTTCTGTACCACCAGAAACAAGAAGTGTTCCACCTTCATTCATTGCCAATGCATAAACAGATTCCTTATGGCCTTTGGCAGCAATTGGAATGTATCCATCAGTTTGGGTAGGGTGCATGGATATACTGTTGCTAGAGTCGATGGTACGTAAGCTTGTCACTGGTAATGAGTTGCCAGAACCATTGACACCATTTGAAGCATCATCATCCATAGCATCACTGCACTTTGCAAGTGCAGCTTCAATATCCCATATAAAAACCTCCCCGCCAAGGCCACCCGAGGCAACAATATTGCTCTATTAATTCACGACACTATTAAACGATCAGAAAATGGATTTGATAAGATTCAAACTTTAAATCCAATCAAACAATCTATCAGATTCAATTGTGAACACAGAAAACTTGAAAATGAAACTTTTCTTGATGCACTTGATAAAAAGTGTAAAATATGAGTAAATTTACTTGTGTTTAATGAGATCACGCACCTTCTATTTATAATGATGCTGCAATAATTATATTCAATGTCTAGGAAGTTGTATTGACTAGAACTACTAATAATTAGCCTATGATGTTGCGCAATCAAGGAATAATAAAAAACATACACTGAATTTTAACAAAAAGCATGGAAAGTTTCAATAACATTACATTCTTTTCAGCTGCTGCAAGGCAAGTCACATAATCTGAGTGTTGGCAGAGAGTCCTAGTACATGTTCCTGTGGACAAGGCATTCCATGTCTGGCACAAACATACAGCAGCCAAAAAGGAGTAAAAGTCAATCAGTACTGCTATCATAGTAGAAGAACATGGATTGATTGCAACAAATTAACATTAACAATCAACAAACCTTAAGGGTTGTATCTGAAGAACAAGAAACAAGTGTACTATCACCCACAAGAACTGCATCATTTACCTGTAAAAAAATTTAATATATTTAACAGTAAGGTGTGCTATTATTCATTGCATGTATCATAATTTGTGATGTTGAGGGTCCCACAGACTATAGATATGGCCTAGGCAGTGCTTATAAGGCTTTGATAGTACTCATCTTACAAGTTGATTTTGTGTAGTTGAGCTATGCTCTAAACCCAAATTCTAAGAATTTCTAACAAATAACTAAAATTTTATATCAACTAAACATATAAAAATTGCAGACTGACTACCATTGCAAGACTAGAAGCTAAAAAAATATATTCATCTCAATCACACTTCACATATAGGGCCAAATAATGTATTCTAGGCATCCCAAGAAATATACATATTTTGCACATAGCATAGTGAATAGCATTCCCGTGCTGCATCATATGCACGTTCTAATTCGACTGTTAAATTTGGTGTTTAAGCAAGAAAATACTACATAAATAACATGAAACTCACTTGCATATCCATCTTAGGAAATTGATGGAGACAATAGGGAGAAAGTAGTGTAACCAGAACATCATCGATAACCATAGAAAATAATCATCGCCATACTCATGAGGTAATTCTTAATAAATCATAGGTCACCAGACAATTGAAGTGTGTGCGAATATTTTGATTAGAGAGATAAGGATTACCCAATCCAAGTGAGATTCAAAGGTCGCAGAGCATGTTGCTGCATCCACATCTAGTGCCCACCGTTTTAGTTTTCCATCACGGCTTCCAGTGAAGAGATAATCAAACCCATCAGATACTGCAGACTTAAGTACAGCCAAGCAATTTATGGCTGCACAATGCTGTGGAAAAAAAAATTGGAGTGAAGATAGATATATCGACTAAGAAAATTTTCAAATTTCAAAGAGTTTCCAACTAAAACCTGCAAGGTTGATGCAAAGAAGCATCTATTACATGTACCTTTTAGAAGCAATTGCTAAGTAGCAAGTCAGAAGGTTACAGCCTTACAGGCACCAGAGTGTATAGAAAAACTACTGATGAAGTTTTGATTGTTCATACGATAAAATAGTGATAAATATTAACAATTAGGAGGAAAGTATATACTCCACGAAAGGATCTAATGTTGAGAAAGAAAGAAAAAAAGAGAAAGAGAACAATATGGATACAACTTTATTAACCTTAAGAATGACACAATCAGGGCCCATTTGTTTAAGATTGAAAAAGGTGTTTTTTACATTGTATAAAAAATTATTATTAGTTTTTAGATTTTTATGTAAACCATATGCCAATTTATATTTGTTTGAAATCATATAAAAAATAAACATTTTCTCTCATCTATCACACTCATAATAATCAGTACATTTCTCAGAAGTAACCCAAAATAGTTTTTCATTATACTCATACCACAGTTTTTTTCAGATTCTGATTATTATTAAAAGCTTAAAAACGCGATGAAAATCCTTAAAAGTGATTTTTGTTTTTTAAAGCGGTGATTTTTTCATTAAACAACCAGGTTCTCAATCTCATCTAGTTCACAAGTTTGAAGCAAATGTCAAACAAAATGGCTATGGGGGGTAGAGATGCAGGTCATAACAAACATGAAACTTGGCCATTTTTCTGGAATAGATAGAATAAAGAAACAATGAGTTACCTTTGGGTCATCAGAATCATTCAACACATATGTTAATCTCTTCTCCTTGCGCGGGCGAGTTGAATTATTTGTGTTCCCTGCACTACCCACGCGGTGCATTGCCAAAACTGTGGCAGTGAATAAATGATAAATCACATAGCACATATAGCAAATCCAGGAGTAAGTTAAACATAATGAAAAAGGTGTCATGCTATAATAAATTATTTGCTTCAACCAAACGTGTGTCATCCCACGTAAAATATATAATTTATATTTCAAAGTGGTTGGTAAGATGCAGATGTGGTAACCTATAAAATAACTTGGAGAATTAAGGATCCACATTTGACTTTTATCCTCAACCATCAACCCTAAAACTTCAAAAAATTGATATGCTTGATTTTCAAAATGTCTCAGATAAACTTATCAAACTAAACCCACTAACAAGATATCAAACACCAGCAGCAGCCCTACATCTGTCTGCCAATCTAGGTGCTTCTACAACAACTCTAATAGCTTTCTCTACAAAGGAACTCTCAAATCTCTGAAGCACTGTCAGCTTCAAAAACACTGTCAACTAAACTCATGCATTAGGCACAACCCACGAGTTCTGAAATTAAATAAATCCAGTACATCTAATTCTTTGCAAATATAGCAATAATCCAAAGTACATGGTGACTTTCAGTGGTCTATGCAACGCTAAATAACATAAATACTAAAAAGCCCTCAAAAGAGGGAGTTGAGCCCAGTAAAACAAATAACTTCATTGAAACGCAAGAAACATGACCAATGCAATGCAACCTCAAACAAGACCATGACATTGTGTAGACGACAAACAATGCCAAGAAACCATATCATAATCTGTGAATTAAGGCTTCAATTTCATCATCAGAGATTTCTCCCAATCCAATTCCTGAACTATTACCTAAATAATTTCCATCACATCAACCAGGGGCGGATCCAGTTCCAGTGTATGGTGTGCACAGCCACAACTTTGAAAATTTGCACCAATACCCCTATTTATTTTTTTGCATTCTGACCACCTGAAATTTTTTCTTTTGCATCTTAAGCCCAGCACACTCAAAATATAAAAGTACTCTCATATTTTGCAACCGGCCGAGTCAGGGTCCTGGATCCGCCACTAATATAATTTTGTGAACAAATGCTTTCTGCCATTGTAACCAACATTAAAAGTCTTCTTGATATCTCAACTAACAGTGCGCCATGCACTAAGCTCTGCAATTCCAAACCTACTACCCTCCCTTTCGCTTCTTTCATTTGCACTTAGATTACATTTGCATCAAGCCAAAGCCACAACTCACTCACCACTCAAAGCACATAATAATATAATTCGCAGAAAACATAATTTGGATTAGATAAAAGCCAGGCGAAGCAATCGAATTTCCCAAATCATTCAGAGTATACAAACGTAACAGTTAAAATCATAATAATAACAGTAACAGCAACAATAATAAATCCTGTAACGTTACGAAAATTGATAACCTAATCATAATAAGCGTTATTGTCATGTAATTTCCACATTTAATGATAAGAAAGAAGGAGAAAAAAATGAAAAATGAAACTAAAGAATATAAAATGAAGTGCGAACCTCGATCAGTGATAAATGTGTGGCTCTGTTTTTCAGTTTTTTTTTTTTGTTTTTTTAATATTTGCGGAAGATTCAACAAATTTGTGTGCGAGAAAGAGAGAGTGACGATGGATGCAAATGTAAATAAGGCTTTTGATTTGATTTTGTTATGGTTGGTTATTTGACTCGGTTTGTGTTTTACCAGTCGAGGATAAGATCGTCTTTTCCACGAAAGGAAGAGATCTGTATATGGAAAAACCCCGCAGTTGTACTCGCAGTCGCTGCTTTGCTTCCTGATTTTACTGCTTCAGTGATTGATTATCAATTTACCACATGTCCCACGCTGAGTCGCAGCAACCTTTTTTAAATTATCCTTTCTTTATAATCTATTTATTTTAATTTTATCGAACTAATTTAACTTAGCTGAACTTAATTTGATTTCATGGAAAGGAACATTTCGTGGTTAAACTATTTATTTTAAAAAATGGGACATGTTTTGCGGTTGTATTTTTATTTCTTTTCTTATTCAATTAATTGAAAGTAAAATACAATATCTCAATGTCACATGAGAATAAAGGTAATGCACTAAGATTATAAATTTGTTTTATATTTTTGCAATTTGGAGACAAGAGTGTTAAAAGGGCAAGCGTGCAATGGTTTTGCGAATGTGTTTGCAACTTGATCCTTGGAAGGAATGAACATCAAGTTTATCATATCATATTATTGCACTTTGTCACAACAACGGGAGAGTCTCCTATGTGTTTTATTCGTTTGTGGAAGATTAAATTTGTTACTCAAAGGAAAAATTTGTATTTTCAATAAAATTAATAAGTAATAAATATAAAAAATGATAGGATAAATATTTGTTGGTATTTTATTTTTATTTTTTTTTCTTTTAATTTCAAACACTATTAAAAAACACGTGACAGATACTTATTAGTGATAAAAATATAAAAAAAATCGCAGTTTCAATAAAATTACATAAGTGATAAATATAAAAAATTATAGGATAAATATTTGTTGGTCTTTTTTTTTCATTCTTCTTTCTTCCAATTTCAAACATGATTAAAAATATGAAACATATATTTGTAAATGATAAATATAAAAAATTACAGGAGAAATATTATTACTTTTAAATATAAAAATTATAGTACAAGTATTTGCCACTAATACATAGAAAACATAAATATTTGTTGGTCTTTTTTTTGTATTTCTTTTTTTTTTCCCAATTCCAAACACTATCAAAAAACACGGAACATATATTTTTCAGTGATAAATATAAAAAATACGTAACAAATATTTATTATTGATAAATATTAAAAACACGAAACAAATTTTTGTCATTGATAATACAAGCGAAATATTGGATAAATATATTTCCCTAATACATAAAAAAATATGTTGTGAGTGATAAATACAAAAATTACAGAATAAATATTTTTCACTAATAGATAAAAAAAAACACGTGACGATTATTTATCATTGATAAATATTAAAAAATGCAAAACAATTCTTTGACATTAATAAATATAAAAGATATTAAATAAATATTTGTCATTCAAAACAAAATAAGATTTTTGTTTAAAACCTACACAAGAACACGTATAAAATATCAAACATATGTCACGCGTTGGATAGCATGAATTTTTTGCTAGTTTCCATGACATACTTGTATTTGGTTATACGTGCCTATGCAATTACAAAAATAAATTTTGAACCCCTAAAAAACATTTTGAATTAATTAATAATATAAAAAATATTTTTAACTAAAATGAATTAAAAGTAAAATTATTAATATTTAAATACATTCATATAAAATGAATAAATGAATTGAATAAAAAATTAGAGACTATAAATCCATTGATGGTTAACTTGTTTTAGACGATATACGAAACAATTTATTTTACAGAAATTCTTTTTTTAATACCAAGTCTCCATGAAAAAAAAAAGTGTTAACATCAATTGGTATAAAAACTAATTATGTGAAACAACAAGAGCCAATAAATAAATGTCATTTTAGCAATAGAACTAAAGGTTTCAAAATAATCAACACCTTTTTAGGTAAAATCCTTTGCCACCAAATAGGTTTTGTGTCTATCAATAAGTAACTTATTTCCATCTTATAGTTTTCTTCATTTGGAAAAAAATAAGTAAAAATCCAAATATTGTTTTCAGGTTGAATGGTCTCTCCTTCGAATAAAAACATCAAGGCACACTTGTGTTTGGTTATATATACAGTTACAAAAAAAATTGAATCCCTTAAAAAAGTAAATAAATTTCGAATGAAATAATAATGTAAAATATATTTTTGATTAAAATTAATTAAATGAAGTGATTAATATTTGGATATTTTATATAAAATGAGTTAAATAATAAATTCAAAACTATAAATCTATTTTATATACAACTCTTATATTTAAACATATCTAATTTTTATACATATATTCAATAATTTATTTTTTTTATCTCTATTTTCTTATTCCATTGCTAACATTTCATATTTATCATCGTTATCTTTTTTTTTTGTCTAGTGTAAAGTGTTAGAGTTTCCACTAAACATTTTCCTTCTAAGTAACTTTAAATTAAAATCAATAGTACTTACAGAGTAACAACCATGTGAAAATGAATCCTACAATTAACTCTTTGAGAATTTGAAAGAAACATAATTGAGAAGAATCAAACCAAGCACGTTTCCTCTGTCATATAGTTAATGAAACTAAAGAAAACAATAATCTGAAAGAAAAGGCAGAAGGGAAGAACCAAGCACGTTACTCCTTGCGTCTAGTCAAAGTATTACTCCAAAAAAAAGCACTGACAGAGGACAGTGGATTGTGTGGTAACCAAAACAAACATCTTTTAAATAGGGCATTGCAACATTGCCACTATACTTCTCACGCTCCTCCCAACTCTCAACCAAAATGATCCTTATTTAATTTAATTTAATTTAATTTAATTTAATATTAATACTCCAAAATTAAAGGTCTCCTATAAATAAGTCCTAATCACAAACAGTGTCGATGAGATGACAGTCTTCAATCATATTTTATTTTTTACAACATGAAACTGTTCAATCATTGAAATCGAAACCAACACTTCATTTTTTTAATATTATCTAATAATTTTTATTTTCTCTGTAGCTCCTTACTTTCACGACGTGCTTGAAAATCAGTGCTTGCATAATAATAGCTTCATCACAACGCAAGCTTCATTATGTTCCATTTTCTTGCATCATTTTGCATGACTAGATAGTTGATTAGTGTTTTCAGGCTCTAGAACATTCGCTTACCTCACTTTCTTTCTAAACCAACTACTTCTACTACCTTTTTTGCATCATTTTATTTATTTATTTATTTATTTATTTTTAATTTTAATTTACCTGTTGTGTTGACCAGTTTATTTTGCAATCTCTGATCGATCGTTACTTCCCATTATGAGTCAGTAAAACAACAGATCTCTCTCTGTGTAGTGGAATACGAGGAAGCAGTTATTGTTTCCATTACTGTTCAATCATTGTTTTGTCTACAACGTTTTCTATTTTACTTTACCATAAATAGGTTTTGAAATAAAATGCTGGTTTCTAATGAAGAAAAGAAGATTTTTTTAACTGAGGTTTCAAAATCACTCTCATTGGATTTGAACTCAGATTCAGTTGATGGGTTGTTACCGGTTTCCGCTGTTTATACTGATGTTGCTGTTGTGCCTGAGCACCAAAAGAACGAGCTTCAGCGTTTGATATCCAATTTAGAAAGTATATATCAATATACGAAAGTCATTTATGTATTTTTTTTTTTAATTCATTTTGGTTTTTGTTGAATTAAATATGTGAAATAAATGTTGCTGATTTTGTTTTTGCTTGGGTTTGTGCAGGTGAAGTTGAGGAACTGAGGCTGAAGCAGAGAATAGTTGATGAAAAGAGGAGAGAAGCTTTGAGTAAGATATTGGATATCAAAGGTAGTGGTAGTGTTAATTGGAGGCTCTATGTTCAATTAATTTTTAATTTTTTTTGGAATCCTTTGCTTCTCAAGGGAAAGTATCTCCGGTAATCTAGAGGTTAATAAAGTCTTACCAAGGGTTGTTCGAACCGGTGTTCAAACTAGAATACTCTCGAGTGATTTATGCATCGAATCTTCTTTAACTAAAACTTATTAACTACTTGGTTGGGTTCTAGGTTGATTAATGAATTGGAATTTTGGTTGGTATGCTATTTTCTTTCAAGGGGTTGAAGAATTTCATTTTGTTATCCAGGGAGCATTCGAGTGTTTTGTAGAGTTCGGTCGGATGTTTCGACAGAGAAGAGGAGAAATTCTGAATCTGTATCAGTTTTATCAGAGAGAATTCATGTTAAGTTGGGAGGAACAAGGAAAAATTTTGAGTTTGATAAAGTTTTTCCTCAAGAAGCAAGCCAAGGCTAGTATCAAACACCATTGTGTTTTTACCAATTTTTAATGTGATTATAGTACTAAATTTTACTGAAGGGCAGGTGTTTGTGTTTGCTATTGTTTGAACCTTTGCAGAAAGTGTTTTTGTTGAGGTGGAGCCAATTCTAAGATCAGCAATGGACGGGCACAATGTGTGTGTTTTCGCTTATGGTCAAACAGGCACAGGCAAGACATTCACCATGGTCAGTCATGTCGAAATTTGTAAATTTGTGTTTCTATTTGTGTTCATGTGCCAAATAATGTTATCACTTATTGGGAAAAATCCACTTAAAACAGCGACACTCCTCGCCTTAGGAAAAATCCACTTAAACAGTGACACTTCTCGCCTTAGGAGTCGATTTTGTAATGATGAGTTAGACTCATAAAAATCTAGTAATGCTTAGTGTGTGACTGTGTAGTAGCATTGCTATTATCTAATGTATGTATGGTGGCTTCTGACATGATTAATTTAGGATGGTACAAATGAGCAGCCGGGGATCATTCCTCGTGCACTCGAAGAGCTCTTTCGTCAAGCCTCAATGGATAGTTCATCTTCGTTTACTTTTTCAATGAGTATGTTGGAAGTTTACATGGGCAGTGTCAGGGATCTGCTGGCTCCAAGACAGTCTTCTAGATCATATGAACCTATGACAAAATGGTAACCTTTGTTTTTTTTACCATTTGTGTGATTGAATTTCATAGGGTAATTTGTCTGAGACTCTGGTTCATCAACTCTTTTTTACAGCAATCTCAACATCCAAACAGATCCAAAGGGATTAGTGGAAATTGAGGGTCTCTCAGAAGTGCAAATTTCAGATTATGCTAAAGCTAGATGGTGGTACAACAAAGGAAGACGGTTCAGATCGACCTCGTGGACTAATGTAAATGAGGCATCAAGCAGGTCACACTGGTGAGTCATAGTTCTAATTAGATACTCCAAAACATTTTCATTGTTTTCTCAGCTTGATAGTTACTTTATCTGTTTAGCTTTATATATCTAGCTTGACAAGGATAAGCATATTTAGACGCGAGGATGCTTCGCAAGCCAAAACTGAAACAAGTAAGTTGTGGATGGTTGATCTTGGAGGCAGCGAACGGTTGCTAAAAACTGGGGCAAGTGGATTAACACTTGATGAAGGCCGAGCTATTAATCTTTCTCTTTCAGCTCTAGCTGATGTCCTTTCAGCTTTGAAGAGAAAGAGGTGTCATGTGCCTTACAGGCAAGTATTTTGCTAGTGCTGATTTCTCATGTTTAATTATGTCTTCTATGCAATCTATAACATAACTACAGAGATGAGACATTTTCAATATAGCTTTTGTTTTTTTTATTCCATTCTAATTATTTTTTCTTTCTAGACAATCAAACTATTAGATAATTTTATGTTACTTTGTTTGCAGAAATAGCAAGCTGACCCAACTACTGAGAGATTCTCTCGGTATGATACCGCATTCTTATCTAAATTGAAAATACTACCAATTTTATGTGTGCAAAATAGTGAGACATTGAAACTAGAGTAAGAACACTGAGACGTGTATCTGTATGAACCATGCATGTGCAAATGTGATATGGACAGTTCATGTTTTATTGGTTTATTCCTATATAATATAAAATGTCTAATCTTTATAATGAAATACATAAGGTGATGGCTCAAAGGTGTTGATGCTAGTGCATATTAGCTCTTCCGAAGAAGATGTTTGTGAGACAATTTGTTCTTTAAACTTTGCAAAGAGAGCAAGAGCAATAGAGTCCAATAAAGAAGTACCAGTGGTAATAAATTATTAAAATTATAAAACTTGTCCTAAACCAAGTTACTTAGGGGATTGTCCTAAACACTGTTAATATGAAGATTGCTTACGGCATACATGTACTGTAGGAATTGAAGAAGCAAAGGGATAAGAAGATTATCGAGCTCGACGAAGACATTAAGGAAGCCGAAAAGCAACGTCAGAGTTTAAAGGATCAAATACAGAATGTCGAGTTAAAGTTAAGGGAAAATAAAAAACTCTTTTCAACTACATTTAGTCTTCTTGAAAGTGATGATGACTTAGTAGCCTCTACTAGTCCCAAAGAGGATTTCAAAGAGGTCAATGAAACTCCTAAAACATCTAAGAAGCCTATTGAAAGAAGTGTATCCAATTCAGTGCCTCGATTCATGAATTCAACGGTTGCTAGTCGGCATAGGCAAATTGCTGCTGAACAAGAAATTAGTGGGAGATTAAAAAGTTTAAGAGCATCAGTAGTCACTAGAAGTTCAATCCAGTTTCCTTGTTCACAATCATTAAGTTATTCGGATATTCGCGTCAAAGCGATACTGAGAAGTTCAACTGGAAAATCTAGGCATGCTGAAACAAATAATGTTTCAAACATCATGCTGACAGAAAGGCCTAAATGCAATGAATTGGAATCAAAAGTCATAACTCCTAGAAGTACAATGATTACATCATCAGATTCAAATTTGAGAGTAAAATTGTGTCATCATCGAAGAAGGATGTCTGATCTGATCTAAAGGTTACAAGGCATCTTAAATTGCTAATGTCATTAAGTAGTTGTCAGTTGAACTCCTTTCACCTGTCTTTAACAAATTGTAGTCAAAGGGTGTGTTAATATATTAATTTGTGTGTGTTTGTTTTAGTGGTTGAAGATAGGATTTGTAGTTTTTGATTCCAAATGTGATTTTTTTCTTCGGATTTATCGTTTCAACTCACTTTTATGTGAACGTATTCAAACATAAACTATTTTACATTCAATTTACTTTTTGGTAAAATTAATTCATTCAAAATTTATGTTTTTGTTATGGTAAAACTAAATCTACTCCCACTTCTTGAACTTCCTGCACCATATTTTGCAACACATGAGTTATTAGTACCCACAAAACGCATTCAAATTAAGCTACGAACACATTATGATTTTGAAAAAATTAACACCCAAAGTGAGTAAATTTATATAAGCAAAATATATCTCGCGATCTTTTAAATTCACCGAAGTATCAATTATCTTTAAGTTTTTTATGTAACAATGTGATTTTTTTAAGTCATAAAATGTGGACACTATTATCATTTTTAACACTTTCCATTACAAAAATGCACACATGGTTGTTATAGATCTAACATGACAAAATTAAAAAAAAAAATTTAATGAAAAGGAATATTTTTAAATTAATTTTTTTATTAAAAAAAGTACTTTTGAAGAACCTTAATAGCTATCTTTTTCCTTTCATCATATTTCAATACTTCACTATAAATCCAAAAAATGTCAATATATTTGAAGTATTAAATAGAGAAATTTGGCCTAAAATTATATGTAATTTGGGTCTTGCATGTGGGCCCACGCACCCATAAGCCCACAATTGGACTTTATAGTATTTATAGATGACAATCGAACTCAAACCCTATTGATACTCGCAAAAAATATAGAAAAATTCTACCACCCACTCAATCTAAATTATTTATATGTTTATTTTATTTATTATTTTTATGTCAGTGGCTAGGACGAGTCATTCACACTATCATCCGTAGGCGAAAGAGTTCCAACTACGACATCTAATCGACGGATGTATGAGGCTGACAGTCCACCTTGTCAACATCGTCACATGTGTGGTTTTAGGTCTCGAGAACTTGATGAGGATGTTCAAAATCCTGTGCAGACAAAGATGACTGAGTAGATGGACCATCATGCGTACGAGCAGATGGACTATTGGGCAACAGAGGATGATGAGGAAGCAGAGGAGTAGGCAGCTGAATAGCAAGTCCAGCAGCATGGGTTCCCTAGAGGACCCTTTGTCACATCAGTGTTAACACAATACAAACATCATGTGACTCGTAGGATATGAAAAGAAGAGGTATATTTTAATTAATTAAGTTTTTTAATTAAAAATAAATATAGTATATTTACTATATTATTTTATTGTTATGTTATTTATGTTTTTTAATTACTTGCAGGACTATGGTCCCCGTTGAAGGTGGGTCATTCACAATCTGAAATTGAAGAAGTTTGCTGAAGTAGAATACCTAATATTGTAGAGCATTTGATTCAAGAATCCGGATTGATGCACTTGTCTTAAACTTATTTGACAATGGTTGACTTTGTTCTCATGTTTGCCTTTGTAGAAAGGTGGCATAGAGATATCAACTTGTTTCACATGTCATTCAGGGAGATGACCATCACACTGGATGATGTCACAACTCTTTTGCACATTCCTTTCCGTGGTAGGTTCTTTAGTGCACCAACAAATATGAATATTAATAATGTCGTGACAGCTGCACATGAACTGTTGGGGGCAACAATGAAAGAATGAGTTATTGAGATAAATTTTAACAAGTGTGCTTAATATAGACTGCAATGGTTGCACAATCTACACAAGAGTCTCATCAGGACTAACCAATTTGAGTGTGTCGCAAGAACATATCTTTTGCACTTAGTTGAAAGCACTACATTCGTCGACAAGCACACTCGAATCGAGGCAAAGTATGTTAGTTTGTTCATTAATTTGGAACATTGTCAAGACTATGAATGGAGTGCAGCTGCACTAGTTGTTTTATATGATAACCTGTGAGATGGAGCTATTCATGACACGAAGAAGTTGAGAGGGTATATGACCCATGTATAGTATAATTGTTATTTATAATTATTATTATATTTTTGTATAATTGTCACATATTAAGTTGTGTTTTTAATTTACTATATTGTCTTTTATTTTTTATATAGTGCTGAATTTACAAGCACTTTCCTAAAATCTGTAAGTGGACGGATAGTAGAAAGGTTCCTGAACATACTCCCAGAACCTGAGGTGGACTGCCAAACGCATTGTCGAAGGTGGATTGGTAACATATCAATGGAAGTTTGATGCCATTTTGTTTGAGGATGTAATATTTACA
This sequence comes from Cicer cuneatum, assembly GCA_037974295.1. NCBI lineage: Eukaryota > Viridiplantae > Streptophyta > Magnoliopsida > Fabales > Fabaceae > Cicer > Cicer cuneatum. The sequence goes on from JBBPBO010000001.1 coordinate 13,995,299, forward strand.
CCATACGATGATGACCTAGTCAACCATCCTTTTGAACCAACGACTATGTACTCAGTCCCTAATCTACTGGAACGATGTCTTCGACAGTTTAGTTGCATTTAATGCATTCCGTTTGACGTTCCTCTTATGCTAGGTAGTATAGATTGGAAGTGACAAAATACCTTGAGAGCATTTATATAGGTCATTCAGAGTGTCTCACCTCTAGCTATGTTTCTTGATGAGGTTTCAGATAGCTATTATGCATAGTAATTACATGTTTCACATATAATATTAGGTTTCAAAATTATGGTTTTCAAAACTTTCAAAAAAAAATTCTTCTTGAAGGTTTTAAAATTCCAAAAATTCAAAGTTTCAAAAGTTTGCTTCAAGATGAAACATTTGAATATATTTAACACATGTAATAAACTATATTTCGAAACTTTCAAAATGTACGAATCTTTTGAACATTCCAAAAAAAAAAAAAAATAAACTTAGTTTATATTTCAAAGCATATGAATTCAACCAAGTTTTTTGAAATTTTCTATTAGCGTTTTTTATAAAGATTGAATGTAAATGTCAAAATTTTGTAACATGTTTTTCATAAAATGTAAAAAAAGGTAAAATTGTCATTTCATGCATTTTGAGGGTGGGAAGTATAGATGGGGTGAGGGGGTAGGGTAACGCATTGGATGGCTTTGGGCCTGTATTGGGCTATTTGGATGAAACTGATAACTCCAATTTTAGGTCCATTTCGACCACGTCCTCAAACTGTTTTGGCGGTTCGGGTCCTGCAGGTTGTCAGTTGAATTGGTTCCATTATGGACTTTAAATAAAATTTTACCCCATACTCCCACAATTATACCTATACCTCTACAAATTTTTCAAAATGTCAAAATTACCCTTCATTTTTTATTTATTATTTTATCAAATTAAAATTTACTTTTTTTTTACCTTCTAAAGATTTCCAGATCACAAAAAAACAAGATTTCCGGTATGTAAAAGTTTTCCGGTAGTTATCGGAAAACTTGAAAAAAGTTTTCCAGTACAGAAGACTTCTACCGGAAAACTTGGAAAAAAATTTCCGGTAAAGACGCATACATTTGACACTACCGGAAAACTTGCCAGAAAGTTTTCTGAAAAAGACGCGTACATTTAATACTACCAGAAAACTTGCCATGAAATTTTCCAGAAAACTTGCTAGAAAGTTTTCCGGTAATTTTATTTTATTTTTTTCAATTTCTTTAATTGTTTTTTTTAATTTTTTTTTAAAATTTTGATAGATATGAATAATTCACTATGATAAAACATGCGTCGATACTACCAACTTGGTAGTATTTAAAAACTTTTGTAGCATCGACGCATGTTTTATTATATAATACTAGTGGATTATCCGTATCTATCAAAATTAAATAAAAAGTTAAAAAAATTGAAGAAAAAAAACTACAGGAAAACTTCCTTACAAGTTTTCCGATAAGGTTAAATGTACGCAAAAGACTCCTTACAAGTTTTCCGATAAGGTTAAATGTACGCGTCTTTTGCGAAAAACTTATTGTAAATTTTCCGGTAGTGTTAAATGTACACGTCTTTTCTGAAAAACTTTTTCTATGTTCTCCAGTAGAAGTCTTTTGTACCGAAAAACTTGTACGTATCGGAAATCTTGTTTTTTTTGATTCAGAAATCTTAAAAAAAAAGTTGTTAATTTTAATTTGATAAAATAATAAAAAAATGAAGAGTAATTTTGACATTTTAAAAAAATTATTGAGATATAAATATAATTGTGGGGTATGGAATAAAACTTTCTTAAATAAAATAGGCTGAATGGATTTTTTGTGTTTATTTTGGGCCTTTCCTAAAAGAAGAAAGAAAATTTCTGGAAAAGCTATAAACACTAGACAGAAAGAAAAAAATTCAAAAGAAAAAATCTGGATGATTCTAAAAGACGAGAAAAACTGAATGAATCAGAATCAACAATATTACCTTAAAATCGAAAAGAAAAAAAATTAGAAATAGAAACTAAAATAAATAAAAGATGTAAACAAAAAGGAAAATAAATAAATAAATATAAATAAAATGAAAGTGATGAGAAGAGAGTGACGAGAATGAGCTTTGTAGTTGTTACTTCAAAGAAGAGAAGGGAAACAATGGAGTTTATAATTATTTATTTTATGTTTCTGAGAAGATAAAATTGTTAGTAAACTATGGAGACGAGAGAAATTAAGGTTATTGAATGTGAAGAATGAGTTTGAGCTGCGCAAATGGGTAGTATAATGGACCTAGAGCAATGTTTTTTGTTTTATACCTAATGTAAATTCTAAGTAATACAGTCGGGTTCAGTTAAAGCAGTTTGAAATTTTCCACAACCGAACCCACCTGCCTACCTTTACCCACTGGTAACTGGGCTTCCTCACCCGCCCATTCGTGTAGACCGCCTGCGTACAGTTCAGCCAGCTCGGTTCTTCTGAGTTTTGGTCGGGCATATTTTTTTTGGGAAAGTTTTACCCCATACTATTACTATTATACCTATACTTCTATAAATTTTTTAAAATATCAAAATTACCTTTATTTTTTTTTACTATTTTATCAAATTAAAATTTACTTTTTTTTTACCTTCTGCCAAAAAACTTGCAAACATTTAACACTATCAGAAAACTTGCCAAAAAATTTTCCAGTAGTTACCGGAAAACTTAGGAGGAAGTTTTCTGGAAAAGACGCTACATTTAACAATATCAAAAAACTTGCCAGTAGTTACCGGAAAACGTTTTGACAAGTTTTCTGGTAACTACCGAAAAACTTCCTCACAAGTTTTTTGGTAGTATTAAATGTACGTGTTTTTTCCGAAAAACGTCCTCTCAAGTTTTCCGAAAAACTTTTTCCAAATTTTCCAGTAGAAGGTAAAAAAAAATTTAATTTGATAAAATAGTAAAATAAATTAGAGGTAATTTTGTCATTTTAAAAAATTTATAAGGATATAGGTATAATTGTGGAGTATAGGGTAAAACTTTCTTTTTTCCGCTCCTAGGTGGTAGATTCACTGTGAGTATATACATAAATTTGGATAATTACCCGCAAATTTGAGCAAATAAAAGCACAGATAAAAACACTTTAATACCACCCCACCCATAATTGTGGGTAACAAACACAGACACATAATACAAAGATGTCCAAGGGTATAGGAATAGACATTAAAGTTGTTACCTACGTAAGAACGAACTGAAATGCACTTTTTTCAAAGGGGCATACACTATAATATCTTGTCTAGAAGGTGCCTATTGCCATCCTGAGCAGTATGGATGCAGAATTTCTTCTCACCCGGATTACAGTTAACGAGTTGTTATCGACCCACAAAAAGATTTGGACGGATCTCTCAAAGTGGACATCGAAATGCAGTGTTTTTCATGGTTGTGATCGCATTAATGGAGTAAGAGAAACTTTTTGAAAATTTTCAGAATAGTTCATTTGTTTATGAGATTTATCGGATCAAATTTGCAAGAAAAAGTAATCCAATGGTCAGTCAACATATCATAAAATCTTAAACACCAACTACTTCACCAAATTCTGGATTTTGCTCGTAAGACATTTTTACATAGAGACAACTTTGAGACTTTTGTTTTTGGTCGGAACAATTGTTGAGACCTTTTTTTAAAACAATTTTGAGACTTGAGTACATTAATTTACACATTACCGAGTTTTGGTTCCTCGGACAAGCTATCACCACAATACAAAAATCGCTCCACAGTTGTTTGGCAGCAGCAGCAATTGATAATTTGATGAATCCCTTCATACAAACACTTGCCGACACAACATTTGCTTTTTCTTTTCCTTTTATTTTACTTGTTACATTTATACGCAAGAGTAAACTATGCAGAAAGCCTAGCTATTCACACTTGAGAAAAGGGAGATTTTTCATGGGGTAGAATTTACAAAAATCTCCTGAGGCAGAGGTGAAGCTACCTGGTCTTGATGAGTCGGGATAGCCAGACGCTGCAAGGGCTTTAGAGCCACTGTGAGCTGTGCAAATGAGGGGCGCAAATTTGGATCCCTGACACAAGAGCAGGAGGGAAGAGAGAGAGAGAGAGACAAGAAAAAGATCATCAATTGGAAATGAAGGTTAGATCCACATTTTCCTCAACATTTTAAGTGATAAAATATAGAAGAAAAAAAGAGTAAATCAAACTTAAAGTCAAACAAACTTACTGTTGCCAACATTCCCAGATTATTCTTGCAACTAAAGGATCAACTTCCTTAGGAATATCAAGGCGACGATTTTGGAAACCTACGGCACCAACAACTTGCATAGGATTCATTCCACTCCATGGCAACCTTAGAGTGGCAAGCTCCCATAGGATGACACCAAAACTGTAAACATCACACCTGTACATTTGAAATGATAATTAACAAATGATAATTAACAGAGACACAACTGTTGTTGCAAGCGAAGTAGAAAACATAAATTAGTGTATATATATTTGAAGCTAAATGTTCAGAGATTTTGACATCATCCTTCTCAAACTGCAGTCACCTTGTCCAACAAGCATTAAATTTTAATTATGAAAGACGTGGAAAAATTAAATTCCACACTTATTTAAGATTATTGTGGTCCCAACAGCCATCACTAAGCTGTTTATAATAGTAGAAAAATATACTTCAGACTTCAGTGAATAAAAAAGGAATGACTTTGAATTGGCAAACCTTAAAAAATTCAGTACAGCATTTTGAAAGAAAAAAATGCTTTGTATCAAGCAAAAGCCTGTTTAATAAACCAATTTTACTTGTGAGTTATGAATCAGTTGATATATTTTTTTTGTTATAGACGGTAAAGATTTAGCCACTGATTATAAACAAATCTTGATATTGATTACACAAATAAGATATAAGATATAAATTAACAATTATAATCCAGACAAAAAAATTTATCTTGAATTAATAACAACTCACTTCTCATTTGAGGGCTCATTGCGGAGAACTTCAGGAGCCATCCATTCCGGCTAACAAGTTGACAGTAACCATGTCAGGTACACAAAAGGCAGATAAGGCACGTACTGCACGTGACTAAATAAATGAGTATCAGAATAACACATAAATTTCTCAAATTCTCACCGTTCCAGCAGTTGATTTGGATGACAAAAATGTGTTATGCTTCAACCGTGACAACCCAAAATCGCATACCTGTAGAAAGAATGGCTTGCTTTCAAGATCAAATAAAAGTAAAACCCACTTAGCTCAGAAATTAATGGATTGGAACCAATCTCGAACTGTCAAACAGATGGACATGTTTCCACTTCAGCCATAGGTTGGGTTGGAACCCAAATTTCATTATAAGCTGGTTTAAGCTAGTATAATATTAAAAACTATTATAACCCAAACCAACCTGTCTTACCTATCATATTAAACTAGATCATTTCAACAAGACATAACATCAACAACAGTAATCCGAAGTGAAAACTGCTTGTCTGTTCTTATATGATTGTCATATTATATACAACAGCTTTCAACATGCTAGATTTCTGGTTGAACTTGTATTCAGAACCTTTTGCTATACTAATACTTGTTTTCGGGTTTTCTCCCTCTTTAATTATGCAATTTTTTAGCAGACATACTGTAACCAGTTTGATAAATATATATTATCATAGACAAGCAAATCATCCAAAATTCAATTTACAAAATGTTTCAAAGGTTTTATTGGAATCGAAAGTGAAAGGATAATATTGGTATTTTGTTTTTTTTATCAAGCAATAGGTTCCATATAAAAGGTATAAATTGCTACGTCAACCCAACCTTCTTATTGGTTTGTTCAGTTTGTGAGCCTTTCTACTATGAGGGTTAATTTGTTTAGTGTATATATTAGTCAGTATGGGTTCATTAGGCTTCAATACCAACCACATATGTACCCCTACATGTCACATCACACAGAAATGGTATGACATCAATTGGGCTTATATAGGTATATAGCAATATGCAGCTTGCACAAAAAATCTTATAACCATGTTTCCAAAATTAACCAAGCTGACTTCACCAAACTAACAAATATGTACATTTGATGTGCAAAGGAAGACTTAAGGAACCATATAAATGAGAGAAACAACAAATAAGGCATATGGGACAACACGTTAATTTTCAATTATATACCTTAACGTTCCAGTTCTTATCAACCAAAAGATTTGGGGACTTCAGATCTCGGTGAACAATAGTAGGTATGCTGGTGTGCAAGCAATTCATACCCCTAGCCTGTAAATTGGAATGTTCTAAAATTTGAAGTTCATCAATGTAAAAGATGGTTGACAGGGAAGATGGATAATTATTTCATACCACATCCAGAGCCATTTTTATTCTTCGTTTCTCATCAATCTGACAATTAGGGCGATGAAGAATTCGGTACAAGCTCCCTCTGTAAAAATGTACAACAGTAATGTCAATGTGACACTCAAATATGGAAAAAATAACTTGTAAGACCAATGTGGCTGATAAGAAGTACCATTATTTTGTTAAAACCGTTAGAATATTAGAAAATATCTTATAATATCTTTTATATTATATTAGAATATCTTGAGTTATTTCATAGGATCAATTTATTATCATAGAGATATCTTTGAATATCTTTAATTATTATTATTATAATTTGTTCTTGATTTAGGATTGAGTCTATGTTTCTCTATAAATAGAGATTAGTATTGAGTCTTTTGTAATTAAGTTAGCATATAGTTATGATCAATAATATTCAAACCCTTATTATTTTCTCTACTCATTTTCTCTAAAATCCCACAACTTCAACATGGTATCAGAGCCTATTTTGATCCTCCTGAACGATCTCGCTTCTATTCTGTTGCCGAGTTCCCAACGGTTTCAGAATATAATCATAGTTTCTCTTTTCCAACGTGATTGTTCCTTTTTCAAACCATTGTCGTGACACATTCCAACACCGGTTTCACTCGTTATCCATTCAGTTCGCTACTGCCGCCGTCACCGCCTCTGTTTCCGGCGACTTTTCTGGCAAATGATCACCCCATCAGCTTCGCCTCTTCCAAATCGGCCCACACCTCAAAGCGCGCCGCCAAAAGCCACCCCACGTGCTCACATGTGTATCACCGTCCACCGCGCGTCAGATCCACGTGTTGCCTCTCTTCACTGTGCGTGATGACGCGTTCGGCAGCTGTTTTACACGCGGCCTTTTTTGTTGAACTCGCCTCGGCCTCACAGTTCCAGATATGCCCTTACTTTCCAATTTTGATCAACGGAAATATGTGTTCTAGTTCAAACAACCGTTATCTCTCCTGTTTTTGATGCATTTTCTCACTCTGTTGATCGATCATGATTTTGTTTCATTAGAGTCACGTTGCTGCTTCTGTGTTTGTCGTGCAATTTAGTTCTTACTAATAGATTATAACAATGGCTTCTATTCCCACCGATGATCATTTCGGTGGTGTCCCCTTTCCCACAGATGAATCATATTAGTGATGACTTCTTTTTCTATTGATGGTCATTCTGATAGTGTCTTTATTTTCATGACTCACACTTTATCTTGGTAATTTGTCCCAGATGCACTAGCCCCATCTTTGTTCCAGATGTACCGGCCTTGCCTTTCTCTCCTTGAAGCACGTCTCTCCGATATTATTGGTTTGAAGCTTCCAAATGCAGTTTTTAGAAGAACAGACCTTGCTTTGTTAAATTGCTTGCCGTGAATTTCTCTCATGCTGACAATCATTCCAGTGCATCCTTGAGTTGTCTTTCCATCATTTTTTATTATTTTGCGGAGCAAAACATTGTTTTCTTGTAACATGTAAGCTTTAGTTTGAGGGAGAGTGTTGGAATATTAAAAAATATCTTATATTTTTTATACTATATTAGGATATCTTGAGTTATATCAGGATCAATTTATTATCATAGAAATATCTTTGAATATCTCTCATTATTATAATAATTTGTTCCTGATTTAGAATTGAATCTATGTTTATCTATAAATAGATATTAGTATTGAGTCTTTGTAATCAAGTTAGCATAAAACTATTATCAATAACATTCAAACTCTTATTATTTTCTCTGCTCCTTTTCTCTAAAATCCCACAACTTAAACAAAAACAATAATGACAAGAAAAAGTAAAAAATATATCTACCTCGGAAGAAACTCTGAAATGATTGAGAGATTGGGAGGTCGGGTGACAGCACCCATAAAAAGGACAACATTTGGATGACGCAGCCTACGCATTATCCGTACCTTGCAACAAAAGGATGGAAAGTAGATTAAGTTTGACCTTTAAGGACATAAGAATGGTAGAATCTTGTCTGTATAAGCATTGCGTTTTATTTTATTATTTGCATTTCTTGCACATTATCTGCTTCCTCTCTAGTAATTCATTACTTCTTCCAAACGGGTATTTGGATCTAAATCTTCTTATTAGTTTTATTTTGAAAGTAACTGTTGAAATGTTTAGTTTTTTTATTATTTATTGTATCTTTATTTAGTTTCCTTATATCACTCCGTAAATTAAGGAGTTGACTTGATGTACTTACTCCTATAAAAGGAGCCTTTCTTTCATCAAAATAATAAAATTGAGTTTCTACAATATTCTCTACAGTAACAAAATAATTTCTTAAAGTTCACAAGGATTCATTGTTTCCTTCCCATTTAATTTTTGCAAATAAGAAAAATAGTCGTTGTATGCAAAAATTCTAAATAGTGCTTACTTCTCTTTTGAATTCCAACAAGGCAGCGCCTGAAAAATCCTGATCCAAAAATTTCTTCACAGCAACCTCCTGATATTCACGGAAGATTATCAATCAGAAAATCAGAGACAACAACTCATTAACTTCATGGAAAAGCTTCTGTAATGAAGAAATAGAGAAAAATGATTTTTGAGAATTTATTAGCACAGCAAGAGATATAGGTTTTTTTTACCCTTCTTTTATCCAGACTTCCATGGGATTTAACAAATGTAAAAACAAGTCCAACATGGTTATAAGTCTTTATTATTGAGAAACAGAAACTAAGACAAGATAGAAACTAAACAAAAGTGAATCTGAAACTGAATATGATGATTTTGGTAAGTAGCAGAAGGCAGAGTGCATTCACATTCATAGATGAATGAGCTCGCAGCTGAAACCCAAGGAGAGAATGGGAGAGTTAGTTATTCAGTTACAACTGAAAACTAACGTTAAAAACTAACTATTTCAAAGGAATAGTTAAACTGACTATTACAGAGAGAAAAAATTTCACATGTAGTATTTTTTTGGTAAACCACGATATTTCCCGCACGCAATAGCAGACATACACTCATTCTTAAGCAGGTCAGTTATACTAACCATCCCATCTCACTTCTCTTTAATTAAGTGCCACAAGGCATATATACAAGAAACAAGTATACATAACAAATGACAGTATGAAGAAGGGCCTGCCAGATCTTTGTATTTATTACTATTGTTGTTGTTGTTGTTGTGTGATTTAAAGTGCATTTCTGTCATGCAGACAGAGTATAAAACTGGCATCACAAAAATAAGACAATATAAACAATTTCCACTTCAATCTACAACATTAATCTTCCCTGCAAGTATATAAAGGAAATCTAGTACTTACTGTGCCATTCCAGTCCGCACGGTATACCTCACCATATGAACCTATTTGAAAGAAAGCACAAACATTAACAGATTAATACTCTAAGAAACATAAAAATAGACATGCAAAATTTAAACACGCCAGGAACATCTCTAACAACTACTAAACATCCATTTCAATCCTAGTAAAAGGTAAATCACATGTAAAAATAGGAAAAATTGAGAAGTTAATACATGCTTGCGACAACCTTCGGACTATGTATTTGCACAAATAGAAAAGGAAAATAGTAATTTAATCATTTAAAGAACAGAGAAGAAATTAATGTAAGAACTAGGTGATTAATGATTAATTTGCATTTTATATGAAGTTCACTTAAATACTTACGAAAATAGAAAACCCGAGCCCATCAACTTTAGAGTAAATATTAATGACATTCCTATAAGAGGATAAAGACAAATCATTCACATTACCTAGACCAATTCTTTCACCAATAACCAGATCCTCCCATGGAATCTCACATTCACCAACATCTGCATCGTCCAATATTTGATCGACCCTATTTGTAATGGAATCGATTGAAGAGCTGGGACTCTCTTGATCTTGCAAATTGCTTCCCATGAATCTATCATGTGTGCACTTCCTCCTGTCATGATGTCTGAGTTCAATGTTTTCGGGTTCTTTAACTGCCTCTACTACAACATTTTGAGAACTTTCCAAATCCCCCCTTTTAAAATCATCATGGAGACCCTCTATCTGGTCCAGTTCACCAACACCAGCTGGTGAAACTGAACCAGTAATGTGTGCCGAAGTTTGAGAACTAATATCGTTATTTATATTCGAATTGTATGATGATTTGGAAGTGCTGAGATCAGTATTTTCAGATGTGAAAGAAATATTGGAAACAAATAAAGGAGGGTTATATTCATTAGGGTTTTGATTAGTTTTCCTGGGGACTTCGTTATAGGCATGGCGATTCTTCCACATCAGTGGTGCCACGGGTCGACCAGAAACAGTATTATTTTTTGTACCGTGAAGCTCGGGAGATTTATTTTCCACAGGTTTGTTATGAACAAAGGGCTTCCCAGTCCCTTTTATCAAGAATGGGTTAAGATCTGCAAAAAGGTTCTGAGAGTCGTTTGGGTTGTTCTGGGCATATGGTACAACATTGACATTCAATCTTGTCCCATCACCAACTGCATTCATACCAAGAGTACCTTTGTACAGAGAATTACGATTACCATATGAGGGTGGCAAATTTTCCCGTTGGTTAGGACTCCCTCCGTTAGGAAATTTAGAAGGACCAACACCAGTGTCTCTGCTCAAACCAGAGTTTGAAGGCTCTGACTTCTCAGCATATGATTTTCCATTCCAAGGTGGCATACGATCTTTTATCACAGAAGTCTGACCACTACCTTCACCATTAGATGGCAGGATAGGTCTTGAGTAAGAAAACTCAGTTTCCTTAGTGGAAGACAAACTCGGCACAATCTTGGGGCTGTGAGGCTTAAAGGCATTATTATCCTTTGAATTTAAAATGTCAGCTGGGATGAGTGTTCCAGGAGCAGCCATGAGATCAACTAAAAACTCCCTGAAAGCATAACAGTATAATATCAGTACCAAGGGACCATAATAACCACAAAAATTTCTGGGCACACTTACTGAGGCCTCCAATGATTATTATCAATCCTTGCCAACACATAATAATAGAAGATAAAAGAACAGCAACATTTAGACATGCACATACAAATGAGTAAGTTAAGAACAAATACATGGAAAATACAAGGATAACAAAAGCCTTAACCTTTCATCCTCCAACTTTATAATGTTGACAGCGTCATCTTCCACACCAGTGTAATGACTACCTTTAACCAGTCTACAAGGCATCTTAATGTTGTCTGCTAATATCTACATACATAAAAACAAAAAGTGTATTCAACAGCCAACAGATTGATAAGAAAATTAAGAGTAATCTAAAATGCACAGAAAAGTTACTAAATTTAACAAGACAGTTTATTCTCGATATGAAAAACTAGACATTGCAAGTTAACACCGTGAATTCAATGCTTAGAAACCTGTAACACTGTTAGAGGTACTGATGAACAGAGTCGGCCCAAAATTTGATAATTCAATTTTTAATTAATTGATAAGCATTTTCCCATTTTGAGTTAAGCATACTTACATCCTGAAAATTTATTTCTGAACTCAAGCCTAGGCTAAATTAGCTGGGAGTACTGGCCAGCGTGAATAATTCTAAAAAGAAAATCATATGACTCATTTATTAATTCATCAATAATTTATTTTCCAAAAAATAGTTTTAAGTGATTGCGATATTTAATAGTATTGTATATATCATGTAAACAAATTCTTTTTGCAGATAATGACTAACCCACAAGATTTTAAAGCCCCAAGAAGCCATAATGCTAACCTTGAAAAGCAAAGCGCGATGCCTAGAGAGCCCAATATTTAAGGACCCAAGAGGTAATACACTTGTATGAAGAGATGTCCTTAACTCTGTACTTCTCTCTGTCCATCTTGCTAATATAATATTAGCATCCTTTACAGGACCACCCATATGGCTAGTAACAAGTTCTGCAAGCCTCTGGACCAAAATGCCAATCTCGGTGACAGGGCAGTCTAATGCGATACAGTGTGCAACTTGCAACAGCTCTTCCAGGGCAGGATCAATTGTTCGATTAACTATGACCACCTCAAAGCTAGAGCCACCAGGGTTTGTCTCAAGATCTGCTAGAGATGGCATCTTTCCTTGCATTGCTGGGTCATTATAGAACCCATATACATCATAAAAACCATCTACTACTTTCTCCTCGTAGTCAAGTACATTGTATTCCTAGTCAAAAAGAATAGAAATGCAGTACAACATTAATGGAAAGGTGAAAAAAGTATCAATGGAGGTAAATAAAAGTGGTGAACAAAATTTGGAAGAGTATAAATGAAAGAGTACATGTTCACTTGTTGCAAGTAAGCATGTGCAAGACTGCAACCAATATAATTTGATGGAGCATCCGAGCATGTGTGGTGTATAGTCACTTAAAGACACACTAAAGCATAAAGACACAACGATATTATCTCTTAGAAAAAAAGATAGAGTTGAATATATTTTTAGTCCCTATAAAAGAACGACCTACCAAGTTTAGTCTCTACATCGATTTTAGTCTCTATTGTTCTTTTATTGGGACTATGTTTTTAGTTGCAAAGGAACTAAAACCATCCATTTTTGTGAAAAAAAATCAAAATTGGGACTTAAATGGAACAAAAAATTATGTAGGGACTAAACTTGAGGGTTTGTATTTTTATTTGGACTAAAAAAAATTTAAACTAAAAAGATATTAGGTAGAAAACTAAAGCAATTTGTAACAATAATAACTACACAGGAAGACAATCACGGGCACAATAGCTGTTAAGCAACCAATTGCTGATTATAGCAGAAAATTCATCTTATTATACAGTGAAAAAATATAAAATGTCTTTAACAAATGTTTGAGAGTGAACTAGTTTAAAAAATCAATCATGAAGGTGCCTCTTTAATGTCAATTGTCAAGCACACAAATAAACATCCAAAGATTGTAGAAATAATGATCCTCATTTCTAGGGGATATAAGGTTGGCTTGGTGGCCTGGGTGGGGGAGTTAGGGAATGGAGTGATAAGGAGGTTGTGGGTTTAATCCCCACCGTCAGCAAAATTCTAACAGTACTAAGACTTATTTGCAGTTTTTGTCTCTCTATTTTCACCAATTCATTAAATTGGTCCGTCTATTTTAAAATTCGACGGTTTTAGTCCCTTATTCATAATTTTTAACTAAAATAATGATGTGGCATACAATCTAGATGCATTAATTATTTATATGGTATTAATTAAATTATAAAAATGAATAATTTCAGAAGTTGAAACTGGAAATGTTAGGTTTTGGTTCTGATTTCTAGCAATGTATTAGTATTACACTTCTTAAAGGCACATAAATCTTCAACATAGTTTGATGACTTTGATCTCAGGTGGCCCAAACAATCAATTCAGACTATAAACGGGGGAGATATTAACATAATTCTTAAGATCCCACAACGCAAAACAGGTTTCACCTCACTGATCAAAAACAGATTTCGCAGTTCACCTAAATCGCTAACCCTAGTCACATTAAAATCCCCAAATCTAAACAATTAAATCCACTACAAGAACAAATTAACTAAAGCTGGAAAAATCTAGAACAAAAATCACTCAGCATAAACCCCTAAAATTGAAACTCAGTTTCATTTCAATTAATTATGAAAAAAGATCAACATTGCCATAAATTTACTTCAAAAATCAACGAAACTCACCCAATACTGCCTCGAAAGCGCCTCAGCCGCATCGCCCTTATTCCTCGTCGAATCAATTCGATGTCTTCCCAAACTGAGAAGCGTCGCCGCATGGATCTGATCCTTCTCCGGATCACCACCACGGAAATCAGAATTGGAAGCACTTATAGCTAGGGCTAACTGTACCTGAAACTCCTCCTCCGATGAGAAAAAATCTTGCCGATTAACCACCAGAGATACGCCGCCGCCGCCGCCGGAGGCAGGAACAACAGGTGTCATGGATGGCGAAGAGGAAGGAGTTGCTGTAGAAGCGGCGGAACTCTGAACATTTTCAGCGTCACCAGACGGAGAAGGTACACGTGGCGGAGTTTCATTGGAGCGATGAGGATCGTGGTTGCTGCTACCTATGTGAAGCTTCTTGAAGATATTCTTCATCCTCTCTTTTTTCTCTGGCTTTTCTTTCTTCCCTCTTTCACTCATCCAAGTAACTCACACCGAAATCGCAATCACTTTCTAATTCTAATCGCAATCTACAATCTATTTTATTTTCTATTTAGGTGTGTGTGAATTCTCTCCGTTTAATTTTCAATCGGAAATTCTGCAACTTTTTTCCTTGTTTTCTGTGTTGTTTTTGTTTATGGTCAAGGAATGGACCTTGAGAGGAAAATGTGTTAGGAGGGAAAAAACTTTGAGAAGTAGGAACTAGACAACTAGTGATGTTGTTGGAAATAGTCGGTAAACAAAATGGGCAAAAAATGTTGCGAAATAACGAAATTGACACGCATACTTGGACGCGCCAGTAACAGTATCAGAGCAACAGTGCGCGCCAATTCGATGTCGATATGGGGACCTACGTGTCCCACTAATAGTCTACCTGGGGTCATGCTCTTTTTCTCGGGAGGATATTAAAAAAATATCACGTGACTCCTAAGATTATAACTTGTCATAAATGTGCTAATGTAGCAAATTCAAACTATTATTTAATATAAAAAGAGAATTGACTTAAATTAAATTTAAATAATTATATGTGTATTTTCTATTAAAATGATTAATTTTTTTATCAGAGTCTGCTTAAGAAAGAGAGGTGCATATGGTATGAACATGGAAACGAGAGTAAGTAGGAGAGAAACCCAGTACATCATGAATACAGCTGAAGCTACCAACACTCAACCCATCGTAACAACTTCATCTCTCTCGCTTCCAAAACTCTGTAAAAAGACCATTTCTAATAAAATAGAAAACTTAATAGAATATTCTCATGTCCCAGAAGATGCTCAGATCTCTGAGACTATTCCTCCACTTCTGAATCCGTACAATATATTCAGAAGAAACAAAACCCTCACTAGATCCATTAGAACCCTCATATCTACAAACAGACCTAACATCAAAGAATATATCCAGTCATCTAGACTAGATCAGTGTAGCCTCAGGGCTACCAACCAAGAACAGTATGTAGATCTGGAGATTCCTCAAGAACTCATCAATGGATGGAAACGTGAAGGTTACACAGCCCTCCATTTTGGTGCTGTTAGACTAATCCTTTCACTGCACGGAAGGAAGAACCAACCCGTATACTCAAAGATAGCTTTGCTAGATTCCAGCTATCTGAAGTATGAGAACGCCGTCATAGGAACTGTCTTAACCACACTTCACGCCGGAAGTGTCGTCCTTACGATGTATCCCAACTACAACGTCAGCCTCAGTGACAACACTATATCCACAAGATTAAAGGTTCAGATCCAGATTACTGGATCAGACCAAGTCCCTGAAGCTATGGTGGCTACTCTTCACCACCAGATCATCTACCGTCTGCAAAATCATGCAATAGATCTTCCAACTACTGGTTGCTCTTCAGACTCCTTACTGGTTATGGCTGGCAGAGAAGAAGAAATACCTTCGATTGTCCAGATCCCAAGGAGAATCACTAGAGAAGAGTTAGCTCATCTTATTCCTCTGGAATGGATGACTAACTACGAAAAGCTCCATGAGGATAGAAGGCCAATCCAATCACATGAAGCTTATTTTAAAAGATATCCAGACAAGACGGTCAAAACCATATTCAAGAAACCTGATGAAGAATCTAGCTCGTCTTCTCAGATCTTCCAAACCATGATGATCAGACCTGTCCTTGAAGAAACCTGGTGCCCGATTCATGCTGTTACATCAGATGCTAAACCCATCTATACGGACAAGATCAAAGGACACTTTATATGGGACGTTGATCCCTCGATGTGTGATCTTGATTGTGACTGTTGGATGCATGACAGTGATATTGACCAAGATATCATTCGCCCTAAAACAAAGAAGAAAGGAGCATGCAAACCACAGCCTCCTCCTCAAAGAAGATTTGATCCCGAGAATGGCCCATGGGTAGCTATCCATGGAAAAAAGAAGCCGTTATCAATCTACGAGGAAGGACTAGAAATCCTCATAAAGGAAGGACTTCTGCCACCCGATGATCCAACTCTTATTACATGGTCTCCAACAGACCATTGCAGAATAGCAGATCCTCCTCAGCAGGTTCAACCAATTCCCTACTTCATGTATACTGCCATATCACAAGAGTACGACCAACATTTTCCCCCGTTGGATAAGAAAACTGATGCTATCACCAGTAGGACGTCAAAACCATTCATCAATCCATCTGAAGTTCAAGCAGATGGAAGAATGAAACCTTTGACCCAGGCCGAAGAAGTTCTAAACTGGCAATCTGAGAACATGGTAGCACAAAATGAGATGCTTCAGAATCTTGATAAGAAAGTAGACAAGATTTTAGAAGACACTGAAGAATATCTCAAAGGGTTCTCAACCAGGATGAAAAGAAGCTATAAAGACCTCAAAGCTCGGGTTGACGCCCTAGATCATGAACTTAGCCAAATACATGGTGTTGCTGTCTTCAGCCATGACTTCAACAAAAGAGAAAGAGAATTCTTGCAATTAAAAGCACAAGTTGAAGAATTGGAAGAATACGCAAAAAGACTCTGGAAAGAAAAGACTAAACCCATCCAAGAGTCATTTCATAATATTCCTGCTTATCCTTCATACTACTCAAGACCAACCAGGCCTTCAGAAGTTGATATATCCAATTTCTTATCCACTTCACCATCCAGATCACCAAAACTAGACCTATCTGGATTTGCTACGGCTCCATCTAAATTCAGGGCTCCAGAACCTTGGAGACCCAGACATACCAGACCTCTGGATCCTTCAACATCAAAGTATAAAGAAAAGGTTGCTAGAATAAGCACCTCGTCGTCAGACCCACAAACACCACCTTTTAATGAAGAAGATCCTAACAAAGCCTTTGAAGCTTTAGCCATCACAGCCAAACACTAATCTTCTCCAGGGTACCAATCCCCTGTTGAGTCCTCAACCGATAACTATTCAGATGACTCCGAAATAGACAAGCCCCATCATAACACATGCTCTGAAGAAACCCAATCATTAATGTCTATTGAAACAGAGTCTCTAGATACTGAACCAAAGGAAGATCCTATCCCTAGACTTTTTATGACCAACATAAAAAGGGAAGAGACCTTCTATGAAGATTCCTTTCAAGACATTATAGAAACTGAGAAAATCAAACCAGCCGGTGGACCCTGGTTCACTCTTGATGACATTCCTCCTAGTAAATGGAGGAAAAGAATTATTGATTTTGGTGCATGGCTTGACACCCAGTTAATGAAAACCACTGCTGATCCATACAAAGTTATTGAAGAATTCTGTTGCCGAATGACAGGAACTTTAAAGGAATGGTATTCCAACATCGGAACTGCCAGACAACATGAGCTGCATAGCCTTCAAACTTCAGCTAATGTTCTTGGAATTCTTCACCATGTTTTCATAGGTGATGAAGACATCTACAACAGGAAATACAGACAAGAGTTCTTTGAGATGAAATGTTGTTCTCTTAAAACCAAAGACATAGAAAAGCATTATCAGAGAATGCTCCAAAGATTCTATGCTCTTAATGGTTATAATGACCCTAGTCTCAAGAACACATATGTTGCATCTCTACCTCAAGAGATTCAACCCGTTCTCCACAAGATGATTGCTGCAACAGATAAGGATGTCCCTTCTATGAGCATGGGACAAGTCCATCAAATGACTTTAGAAGCTCTCGACAAATTATACAATCTCCATAAACAATTCTCGGAAGTCTTAAGTCAAAAGGCCAAGTATAAAAAAGCCTGCAAAAAATCCTATCTGGAGATCAAGTGCAAAGACAGTCAGTGTAGCTGTCCCAGCAAGAAGAAGTATCATACACAGAAGCTTAAACCCTACAAGAAATTCAAAGAGAGAAAGAAAATGGGTGTAAGGTTTTTCAAAAAGAAACCCTTCCGAGGTAAGCGAAAATAGCAAAGATGCTTTATCTGTGGACAGAAAGGACATTACTCCAAAGAATGTCCTAACAACAAACATAAAGCTGCAAAAATGATCAACTATCTTCATCCTGTTGAAGGAGACCTAGAATCAGTTTACTGTGAACAAAGCTCAGCCGATGAAGAAACAGTCTTTGCTCTCCAAGACTATTCATCTGAAGAAACCTCCCTCTCAGAATATGAAGGAGAGGATTATGTACCAGTGTTCTCCTACAAAGAGATAGGAAGTTCTCTTCCTATTCCTCCTCTACCTTGTGTAGAAATCCATGTCATAGCAACAAAATTCTCAAGACATAAAAAGACATAGCATACATGGACACAGGAGCACAAATTACCATGATGAATCCCGACATCCTGCCAACTGAGCTCTGGAAATCTCATAATGCATATTTCATGGCAGCAGATGGAAAAACCTTTACCACAAACTTGATAACCAAAGACAAAATAGGAATCAAGTTTTTTCCAGACTGTGTTATCTGGACAAAGGTTATAGGAACTAAACTTCCAGCCAAAGACATTGTAATTGGCATGGACGTTTATGTGGCAACTAAAAGACTTCAAATCCTCGCCACAGGAATCAAATATAAAAGGGAGTTCCGACCCTTCTCAGAAATCATGAAATTATACTACTTATCCAATGTTCCTACGGGATATGAAGAAATCAAGTTAAAACTTCTTAAGCTTTGCGCTGACAGTCATGAGAAGTTCCTCCACCCGGAACCCTTATGGAAGAATCAGAACTTCTATGTTCAACTTCCATTCAAGCTTAATGAAGATGTTAATCCCACAAAGGCAACTCATCCTGGAATGAGTCCTTTTGATTATTCCTTGGCAAAAGAAGAGTGCAGCCAGCTGCTCAAACAAGGTCTCATTGAACCCACCAAGTCTGAGTGGGCCTGCCAAGCTTTCTACGTAGAGAAAAGGTCAGAGAAAGTCAGAGGAAAGAAGAGACTTGTAATCGATTACAAGCCCCTTAACCACTTTCTCCAAGACGACAAGTTTCCAATCCCAAAGGCCTCATCTCTAAACGTGTTTATTAAAGACGCTCAGATATATTCAAAGTTTGACTTAAAGTCATGTTTTTGGCAATTGGGTATTGACCCAATGGATCGTCCAAAAACAGCCTTTTGTATCCCTAATGCCCAGTACCAATGGATTGTTTTACCTTTTGGGCTTAAGGTTGCTCCATCACTGTTTCAAAAGGCCATGACAAAAATATTTGAGCCTATCCTCCACAGTACTCTCATCTACATTGATGACTTGTTACTATTTTCCAAAGATGAGAAGTCTCACCAACAGTTATTGGGCCAGTTCATAAAAATAGCCCAACAGCATGGAATAATGCTTTATGAGAAAAAGAGCCAATTGGGCCAAACAGAAATTGATTTCTTAGGAATGCATTTCTCCCAAGGAAAATATCAACCCCAACCTCACATTGCCAAAGAGCTGTTGAATTTTCCTGATGATCATCTTACTATCAAACAGATTCAGCAATTTCTTAGTATAATCAATTATATTAGAGATTTCATTCCCAAGTTGGCCAAGTACACGAGTACTCTGTCACTATTACTAAAGAAGAAACCTCCACCTTGGGGAGAAGATCAAACTAAAGCTGTAAGAGCTTTAAAGGAAATTGCTCAATCTCCTCCTGCTCTCAAGATCCCTGGAGATGGAAAGAGGATCCTCTAGACTGATGCCAGTGACCATTATTGGGGAGCAGTTCTGATTGAAGAAATACAGGGCAAGAAACATTACTGTGGTCACGCCAGTGGTCAATTTAAAGAAGCAGAAAACATTACCACACCACTTACAAAGAAGCCCTTGCAGTTAAAATGGGAATCCAAAAATTTGATTTCCATCTCAAAGGTTATCATTTTGAAGTCCAAATGGATAACTCAGCCTTTCCAAAGATTTTGGAATTCAGGAATAAGATGCCTCCAGATCCTCAAACTCTAAGACTCAGAGACTGGTTTTCCATATATGATTTCACAGTGAAACACGTCAAAGGAATCCAGAACGTGATCCCTGATCTATTATGCAGACCCATGAAACCTATCCAGATCATCACTACCAGGCATACCTTTCCATTAATATTAATGGTCCGACCTATTACAGAAAATGCCACTATCACGAGAAACCTTCCTCTAGGAGTTAATTACTCCTTCTCAGTTTCTCAACTTAAGGAATTTGCCAGGAACAATCTCTTTTATTATCTCTTCAAGATCATAAGAAAGAAACCTCTTCCTGACCATTCTCCTTTCTTCCCGGATACTCCTTTTCACTTACCATTTTTGATGAATCCAGCCTTCAAATTCACCCACAATCAACTATGGTATCTTTGGTATGCTACTAGCTTATACGCTATGCCTATCCTAATCCCTACTATTGCAATGTATGAACATTTGTTGAACCCCAAGAAGCACAGATCCTTAATTTGGACAGCCTTAGAATGGTTTTCTCCATTAAGCTGGTGGAGAGAAAGCTTAGGATTAGCTGTTAATGATCTCAAGGAAAAGAACTTAAATTCTGAAGTTCTTAAAAAATTTAAAACAGTATACATCCTCCATCGTCCTTACCAAACAGACTCTAGAACGCAACTCCTGATCTGCAAGAGTTATATTAATGTTTGGGAAACCATTGATGATTATGGCACAAACCCAGAAGGATTAAAAGCCTTAAGGGATTATGTTAACTTAATTAATCTTTATTATCCTGATAAAAAACAGATTACTACTACATGCATTAGTCATGAAGATCTTCCTCCTCAATGGCAATCTGTTGATCCAGCAGAAGTCTGGCATAGCTGGGAACCACTGGGGACAACCAATACCTCATATGAAGTAGGTGAAAGCTCAAAATCAATCAAAGAAGAATCTCAGGAAAATATAGAAGAAGAATTTTCTGGGATGAACCTTTCTACTGCATACAGAGGAATTGATATTCCAGAAGAAAGTGTTGAAGATATGTTTGCAGACATGTATCAGTATGAATCACACTACCCTCCAGATTACTTTTACCAAAATTATTATGAAGAAATGATGAGGGATGAGTCATACAACGAGACAAACAACTTTACAGAAGAATCCTTATCTGATCTCAACATGTCTCCATCACATGAGCCCATCCACAAAGACTGATGTGACGTTTACCTACTATGGGTCACAAGTGTGATTATAAATAGTTGTGTTTTGTCATGTTGTAATAATGTTGCCTTCCATTATGTTAGTGGTAGGGTCCACGTGTCTTATAAGTCAAAAGTTAGGATAAGTGTACTTTTGTCATGTTGTAATAATGGTACCTTCCATTATGTTAGTGGTAGGGTCTGCATGTCTTATAAGTCAAAAGTTAGGATAAGTATACTTTTGACGTGTCTGTCTTTTGCAATTATTGTTTTGCCTTGTTCCAGCCTCCTCGTCTATTTAAGGAGTGCTCTTGTATCATATTTTCACAAGTTGAATCAAGTTGAATAATATGAGTGCTTTCAGTTTACATATGTTCTAAATACTTCTCTTCTCTCTGAAAACTTAAGTTCTCATGTTCTATCCATAGACACTCTATAGAGATGTTAGTATGCTCTACACTTGCCTCTCTGAGGATCCTGTGTATTAGAAAGCCTCTGACTATTGATCTATGCTACGGTCCTCACTACTATGGGATGTTAGTTTTGATTGATAATCTGTTGCTTGAGACTTTTATGCCTGTGGATGGCGCCTTGTTGTCTCGCATTGATGATTCAGTTAAGACTAATCCCATGGTATGTGGAGGCTTCAAACCCAAAAGACTTCCTCTTCTTCAATCTTCAAAAACTATCAATAATTTTATCTTCTTTGAATTTAAATTTTTTTTGACAACTTCGTTTGTTTTATCAAATCTTATATTTTTCCATTACCGATTTTCTTTTTCAAATTAAAAAATTTGGATTTCATTCCATTATCTACTATCTATTTCATTTGTTTCATCAAATTTTCTTCAAAAAGAGTCCAAACATGAACTTTTAAGTTGTTGGAGATTTTTGGGGTTTTAAGAAGATGATAAAGAAGAAAATGAAGTTGTTGGTGTTTTTGAGATTTGAAGAAGAAGAAGATGAAGTTTATTTTATTTTTTCTGCACTTATAATTTTTGATCGATGAAGAAACTAATCATTTTAATTTTTAAGCAAAAATATACTTGTAATTTTTTAAGTTTAAGTTGTTTTTTTCTCGTATTAAATTATTATTTAGATTTGTCACATTTGCACTAATGTGACTTGTTGTCATCATAACAACCAAGTGGCTAAATTTAAAGACCTAAACAATATTTGGATTGGTCACATTAATACTGATGTTATTTATCACCTTCATAGTCAGTGGCGGAGCTTGACTAAAAAATTTGGAGTGGCCGACAAAAAAAAATGTATTAATTAAATATGCAAATAATATTATATATCAAAAAAATTAAGTTGTAATAAACACAAAGTGAAGTATCAAATAATTTAACTACATGACTAAAGAATACCTTAAAGTAATGCTCTACGCTCTTTAATTAACTTGAAATCATCAATAACAGACTCGGAACTGATAGTTGCAGCAATTTCTCTTTCAATATAAACCACTATGCTATCTGCCAAAAGGTTAGCTTCCATCTTGTTTCTTAATCTAGACTTAATAATTTTCATTGCTGAAAAAGATCTTTCAATTGTAGCAGTAGAAACCGGAAGAGTCATGATAAGACGAAGTAGTCTATCAATCAAGTAGAAATTTTGCGCCTTTTCAGTTGCAACCAAACATGAACACAATTCTTGGATAGTTGATAAATTCTTCAAATTTAAATCTTGGCGAGCATCAATCAAGAAATGTTGGAGTTGAAATTTCAAAATAATTTTCTCTTGCATATTGAAATCCACGGGATAATATTTTTCAACTAGAGTGCAAATTTTTTCAATGTTAAAAGCTTTATAATTATCCTTAGGAGTCAAAGCAGAACTTAGAGTTAACAAATCCATTGCTTGCTCACTAAATCTGTTATTCAACTCTTGTAATTGTTGATCAATGGTGATAAAAAATATTTCAACTCTAAAATAATGCTCTATTGTAACCTGACCTTGTTGAAGACGAGAGCGTCCAAACCTTGTTGTTGAATGAACATCGTTGAGATCAGGAATCTCAATATCATGTTTTTCACAAAAAGTCTTCACTTCAGTAAATAATGCATCCCAACCATTTTCTCTCAAAGCTTGAATAAGAGACTTTGTTGTTCCAACCAAACACATGGCATTAACTATATCTTGAGATTGTTGTTGTAAGGCTTGACAAAGTATATCGGTTATCGCCATAATCTCTTTCATCAAATGCAAGATAAATATAAAATCAAACGCCTTCAAATAATTATAGGCACTATCAGCATCCCCACGTGTAGAATAACTTGCTCTTTCATTTGTAATTTTTTTTAAAACAATACAAGTTGCCTCATACATATTTATCAAGCTACAAATAGAAGAGAAATGTGATCCCCAACGAGTATCCCCAGCTCGTTTCAAAGTGCCAATTTGATTTGTACCTTTACCAGTTACAATCTCATCAATTTCTAATAAATGTGCAATTTCCTCTAATTGAGCAGCTTGTAACTCATCATGACGCTTAATAGAAGAAAAAACAACATTAATTACAAAAATTAGCTTCTCAAAAAATTTATGAATTGGAACAACTTCTCTTGATGCAGTAATCAAAGAAAGTTGCAATCGATGAGCAAAACAATGCACATAGTATGCATAAGGACAATCTTTCATAAATAATGCTTGTAAACCGTTCCATTCTCCTCTCATATTACTAGCACCATCATACCATTGACCACACATGTTAGAAACATCAAGATTATGTCGAGAAAGTATATCACATACTTTTTCTTTCAGAGTTAAAGCTGTAGTTTTTTTAACATTTGCCACAAAAAAAAATCGCTCTTGTATTAAACCAACTTTGTCAAAAAATCTTAACACAAGAGACATTTGTTCCTTTTTTGATTCATCACGAGCTTCATCTACAACAATGCAAAATTTAGAATCACCAATTTCTTCACAGATATGTTTTCTCACCCTACTAGAAAGAATATGCAAGAGCTCTTTTTGAATTTGATGTGAAGTATACTTGGAATTATATGGAGCATTTTCCAACACAACTTTTGCAACTTCATCATTGTAAGTTGCCAAGAGTTTTATCAATTGAAGAAAATTACCTTGATTTTTTGACCCGCTGGTTTCATCATGTCCCCTAAAAGCACAAGCTTGAAGTGTTAACCAACGAACAGTGTCAATTGATGTCTTGAGATGTGTTCCATTCTTCAAAATTTGTTCCGAGCTTTGCACTTGAAAAGCATTCATAATATGTACATCCTGATTCAACAAGTCTCGACAAGCTTTCATTGCATTGTTGTGTGGTGAGCAAGGATCCATCCCTATGTGTTTGAGAAAGGCGCAATGTTTTCCATCTTTAATTTTCTTCCAATTTCTAAAACCCATACCAATGAAGACATCTGATCCGGGACGTCCACTTGGTCTTTTGCTAAATAGATAGCATGGTAAGCAATATGCAGCATATTTAGAAGGTGAATATTCTAGCCATGAAGAAAAGATGTTAAACCAGGCATATTGAAACTGTCTTGGATGAAGCTCGTTGCCAGATAAAGGATATTCTTTTAAATTTATTTGATTAGGACCAAATTTTAGATAGGCTCTACGTATTGCATCCAATTGATTTGGTAGATATTCCCAAATTTGAGGGTGCTTTCTGGGGTCACGTTCTAAACATTTCTCAAAGTCATCTTCGAAAACTCTAGGAACCTTGGAAAGATGATTCTCATTTTCTTCAATCCTTGGATTCTCAGAGATTGTTTCAGATGTAGAAGTTATAATTTCTTCATCTCTTTCACTCTCACAAATTTTCCTCTTGAAAAAAGAATCAATTCTTTTACTCTTATTCATTCTCACATACTTCTCTAAATCAACAAATTTAGAAAACATATAACATATTTTTAGTGAAACTTAAATGGAAACAAAAATCAAACATTTTATATGCAACAAAAAAAACTCAAAATGTTGTTGTAATCCAGATGAGTGTTGTTCAAATATACAGAAAACTAGCATTAGGTCATCATGACTGACATGAAAAAAAATTAAGAAAGTGGTCTGCTTACCAATTTAAACCAATTTAAAGTAAAGAATTTAAAGTAACAGATAACAGGTTTCTCCAATTCTGGACCTTATAACCAATTTAAAGTAAAGAATTGAATTGAATTGAAATTCTGCCACACAGGTAACAGGTTTCTCCAATTCTGGACCTTATAACCAATTTAAAGTAAAGAATTCAATTGAATTGAAATTCTGCCACACACAGGTAACAGGTTTCTCCAATTCTGGACCTTATAACCAATTTAAAGTAAAGAATTCAATTGAATTGAAATTCTGCCACCAATTTAAAGTAAAGAATTCCATTCAGGATTCAGGCATCAATTCATTCAAATTTACAGCAGATTCATTCAAGGAATCAGGCATCAATTCATTCAAAAATCAAGGTACAAGTACAACAACAACGTTACAACTTACAATTTATAAACTTACAGTCACAGAGAGCCAAAGGGGGTGGTGGTAAAAAACCTGAAAACAAACTTGAAGGCTGAAAGAAGGTAACTGATACGGTGATACCAGAGGCGAGGCGACGACGCGGTCCACGCAGAGGCGAGGCGACGGGCCGACGGCGCGACGAGGAGGCGACTGCCACTGGTGAGGCAAGGGGAGGCGGAGACGAGGTCATGCTGTCTGTTGCAGTGTTGCGGGCGCGACGACGATGAGGAGGCTGTCTGTTGTGAGTTAGAGAGAGAGAAGAAAATTAGGGTTTTGGTATAACCGTAAATTTCTAATTTTATTAAGGGCAATTTAGTAATTTTACCTTTTTTTTTTGTGACCGTGGCCTTTCCCCTGTCCCTACAATGATCCGCCCCTGTTCACAGCAGTCATGTGGCCAAACTTAAAAACTTGTGAAAACTGATTTAAACTTAAAAAATCAAAATATAATTTAACTTTTATACTTTTAGGCTTATTTTTTTAAACTGAATTACGCTTATTTTAAAGGCTAATATTAAACAAATAAATTGAGTATATTGTCTAAGGATGAGAATTTATAATTTAACATTATAGGGTAATGTCATTAATTCATGTTTGATGTTGGTGTAAAACTAACATCATGTCTTCGTTAAGTTAAAAGTTGAAAATTCTCCACTACATATGAAACTTCTTTCCTCAAGAAGATAACATACTTTTTTTAGTGATGTGTTTCATTGATGAATAGTCTTGTTGATTTTCTTTGTTGACAAATCAATAGTTCATCAATCAACAAAAAACAATTAATTGAAACCGGATTTACTATTCTCTTTCAAGAATATTTGTGTCATTTATATTTGTATAATTTCTCACAAATTTTACTTAGTTTTAATTTTTACTTAATACTAGTTTGTAAGGGGGTTTAACTTTGAATTACATGATTAAAACTCTTTTAGTGTTTTTTGAATTACCATCTCATTTGTCACCTTCTAACGATTTTTACACACTTCTACTGCTACTATCATCATCATCGTTACCAACATTATTATTATCATTCATGAATTTTGAAGAAAAAATGAGCTCCACTAAAAGACAAAGTAAAGTCATTTTAATCTACGTATAATTCAAACTACAAAAAAATATATTTAATTAAACAATGACCATTTTAATTTTTTCACGCTTAACATGTAAAATAAGTTATAAAAAATCAGTTTAAATATGTAAAATTTAATAGAGTTTGAATAAGTTTTTTTTTATCTATCTAGTTCTTCATAAAAATTATTATAGTCATTAAAAGTTTGTGTAAGAAGTAATAGTAAATAAAGTATAATAAATAATTATTTTAATTAGAGATCAAATTATGATATTTAATGCAACTTTGACCTAGTCTCCTTGTGTGTGTTTGAATTAATTTTTGTAAATATAATATTGGTTAAATGTTATTTTATAAATGCATTTTTGATTAAAAATGAGATTTTTTTCAACATAATTCATGTTTGAATAATTTTTTAAAACGTATGTTTTATAAAATGAATTTTGTTTGAATTATATTAATCAAAAGTACTTTCAGATATATATTTACCAAAAAAAGTATCTATTTTATAATATAAATATTATATTAATTATATAATTTTATTAATAAAAGAAACATCTAAACTAATCAAATAAAAATACTAGTTGGGAATAAAAAACAATTTTTAAGATTTATAAAAATAAATAACTAATATATACACATAGCTAAAATATTAGTATTACTCTTAAAACATGATTATCACCATACGTAAAAATTATTATCTTAAAATATACATTATTTTATTAGGTTTTGCTTTACAATTCCATCTCATATATTCCAGAATATGCCAGCAAATTTGTAAACAAATGCGACACCTAACACTACAAGAAAAAGTGTTATTACCTACGACAGATGTTAGCTTTACCCACGGCAAGTCCGTAGGTAACCTGAAATTACCCACGGACACGGGTCCGTAGCTATTTCACTCGTAGATAAATATTTACCACAGACAATTAGTAGGATATGGGTACATAAGGAATGTCCGTGGGTAATTTACTCACAGATTTTCCGTAGGTAAAATACCCACAGATTTTCCGTGGGTAAATTACCCACAGATTTTCCGTGGGTAATATGAGTAACTGATTTTCTATACATAAAATTACCCACATATTTTCATCTTACAAGAAATCAATACTATTGGAAAATTAAACATATAAACAAATGCAGTACACAATATATAGGCAAAATTTAACTCAGGTATTAGAGATATTGTTATTTGTTAGCTTGTAATCAATAGTTGTAAGCCTATATAAAGGCTTGATGTAATCACTACTCATTCTAAATACAATTTTTGTTATACTTTCTACATTTTTATCTTATCCATGCTTCCATCTAGAATTGTATAACATACAGAAAAGTTCTAGTTCCTGACCTTAGTGGCTCCAATAGCCAGCCGCTTCGCATAATCATCAGTTGTATGTTGTTGGGCAGTTCCAGAGACAGCATCATGGTGCTGTGAAATTCCTAGAGCATCTCCAAGGTCAAAAGTATTATATATAGTTGATCTATTTCCGCGAAAAACTCAAGTTGACGCGCTGCCTACATCGAAAATGTTAGAAATGCCTTGAATTTGTTAAGAATGCTTAAGTGCAAACAAGAAAAATACACTTAATTTCATTGTTGTATAGAACATCAATATCATACCAAATAGTATCCACTTAGCATCCTAACATATCGCTTTAAGGCTGGTCGGCTTGTGAAAAATCCGGTCCAATAAGCATTTAGGCCATCAACATACCTATAAGAAATCATCAAAATGTGTGTAAGTGGTTTAACAGATCATAAGCTGCATCACAAACAAAACAATAGCAGATCCTCACAGGAAGTAGTCGTCGGTTTTCAGTGGCCACGATTGGTTTGCGGCATTTTTGGCGTTGGTGTAAAGAGATGGAGTAGAATACAAGGCATTCACTCTACCATCCTGAACATTAAACATAAGGAAACATGTATTAGAACCCAGCATGATACAAATTAATACATGTACAAAAAAGAATTATCAGCATATGCATTATAAATATAAAGTATAAACCCTTACAAGAGAGAAAGACACAACAAATTATATCTTTATTTAAAATCTAAAAAAAAATCTCTAAATTATGGAGTTTCAAAATATCTTTTCTCAATGTAAAAGGACAATGCAATGTCTATTTTCAGTGGGCAAATGAGATGTTTTATGTTTGTGACTAGCTTTGAATTAGGTCCATATTTGACTCCTTTCTTACCCCTCCCTTTCTGCCATTGATTATACCTTGAAAAAGCGGTTTAGCAAAGAAAACAAACACAGTGGACAGAAGTGATGGGATAAAAAGAACTGCACTATTCACATGGATGGATGTACAAAAACTATCATGTATGACGATTGTTCAGTCTCTAGGTCATATAATTCACAGTGCTTCCAGAAATCCCTTTCTCCCATTGATTATACCTTGTTGTAAATGTTGAATATTGGGATAACGAGGAGTGACAACGATGTACACCAGAATCTAAATGCTTTTCATTTGGATGATTTACACTGTGTTCTTTCTTTGGAGTCTCAAGTTCATATCCATTACATTCCTCTTGAAGAGTATGAAGCTCATGATCAAAACATTGTACAACAGAACATCCTCTTTTGGTTAAGACCTCAGGTGGAGAAACTTCAAGGAATCTTGCTATAGGTGTTGTTAGCTGAGGAGACTTTTCGCTTCCGCTCATAGTAGATGGTGTCATGGGGGTTAGTTGTTGTTCGAATGCTTTACGATACAAGGATAGAAGATGTTGTTCCAAATATACAACTTCTAACTCTAAAACTGCAATTTCTTTAATTAATTCCCTTGTTGGCTGGAGTAAAAAATACCTTATCAGACAGAAAGAAAATGTTCGACATGTATGCTTGCAAAATTGATGTCTTTGAAGAAAAAAAAATAGTACATTAATTTTGGATATGTCATACATGTTGATAATAATTGGTTAAAAACTATGACATCAGAAGAAAATTCACATTTTGTCACTTATCTTATTAAGATTGAACTTGAAAAGAAAATGTGGTTGAATAACTGGAGAAACAAAGATGTTTAAAATTTATTGAAGAAATTCCAAACCTTGGGTACAGTCATGTCATTTGGATTAACAAGAGACATAGATCTGTATCCAAGTGCCTTCTCTAACGTGCACCGGACCTTAAACTGGTCTTCTAGTCTTTTCTCCAATTGAAGAATCTGTCACAAAATAGATATCAATATCAGGTATGTCGAGTATGTTGAACATTATTCATGAGGGTTTGTTAAAAATATGATTAAAACAAAATGACTAATTGAACCATACTGCAAAAACATGGCTGCATATTGTAATTAACAGTTCTAGTGCCTTACCTCTTGCTTCAGAGTATGTCGAACATTATTCATAGGCATTTGTTTTTTCCGAGCTTCACTGCATTCTGTGACATAACCTAATTCCTGGAACCAAATCAAAAACCATACTTTAGGCATGAAAATCTTGTTCATCCATCCTATAATAAATTTTGCAACAAAACAATAATAAAAGTTTCGGGTTGCGCTCGGTGTTCATGATACCAACTTAACTAAAAAAAGTGATGACATTGCAGCACCGTACATGCCTAAAAATGCATTTATAAGAATCATACCTTAAAATTCCCAAGTTAAAAATGCTAGAAAAAAAGTGATGACAACTTGTACATGAAAAATTAGGGAAGTGATTTATCATACCAGCTTTGTTTGATCTGAAGTCTCAATGCTATATGGACTATTATCCTCCACAACTGTTTTCTTATCAGGAAAGCTGCCATATCAAAACTATCATGTATGACGATTGTTCAGTTTCTAGGTCATATAATTCACAGTGTTTCTAGAAATAGTTCGTCTATAAAACATAAACCATCTCTGAGAGACCAGTTAGTTGAACCAGCGCTACAAATTTGTTTCCATTGCGAACAAACCATGCATAGGAGCGGACAACAATATCTTTAGATCACATCCAGTAAGTCCTCATGCTGGAATCATCAACATCAACCTGTATGTATGTCAATACACATGTTATAAACTTTCTAACAAGTAACTGATAGATAAAGGCTAGCGAGATTGGATGATTGGCTTAGTCCCCCATTTCGGTTAAAATAGATACCTGATCATCGAAACCTGCAGAAATCTCAAATTTAGTCCCAGAAGCATCAGCAAAGAAATTATAAAGCAATGAAATTATCATACAAATTGTGCAAAGAAACTATCATACAAAGAAATTGTAAAGCAAAGAAATTATCATACAAATTGTGCAACCAACTTAACAAACTTACAAGTCTTTGTTTCGGTTCGAATCCCACGAGTAGTTCAAAGTTCATTTTGAAGGACGTAAACTGTGAGGCATGGCCAGGGGAGCTTACCGCTATAGCTGGTCCTAGTGGAGCCGGAAAAACAACATTGCTTGAAATTCTTGCCTGGCGGATACCTTCGCATAAAGTTTCTGGACAACTACTTGTTAATCACAAGCCTATGGATGTGAACAGATTCAGAAGAGAATCCGGGTACGTCACACAAATAGATACTATGTTTCCATCACTAACAGTTCGAGAGACACTAATGTATAGTGCTTTGTTGAGGCTTCTGGGAGGGCGAAAAGTGGCTGCTATGAGAGTTGCAGAGTTGATGAAACAGTTAGGATTGGATCCTATTGCAGATTCAAGAATTGGCAATGGATCAGACCATGGTATATCAGGCGGCGAAAGGGGAAGAGTTTCCATTGGTGTTGACTTGGTTCATGACCCTGCAGTTATTTTGATTGATGAACCAACTTCAGGTTTAGATTCATCATCAGCTCTTAATGTAACTCATTGCTTAGACTAATGGCATTTAATCAAGGTAAAACAATTATTTTAACTATCCACCAACCTGGTTATCGAATCTTAGAGCAACTTGATAGCCTCATTTTTCTATCTGATGGATTTGTCATGCATAATGGTTCATTGAATCTTCTTGAGGCTGAAGGAGCAATATCGATTTACAAGAAAAGGGGGGTTTGAATTGTAAATTCGCCCTTTTAAAATTCCTGTTAAAAACTTAAGAAAATAACTCAAGATTGATCTTGGTTGTGAAAACAGAAAAAGGAGAACGTTCTTGGTTTTCACTAGAAAAAAGAGAACGTTCTTGGTTAGTTAAAATCAACAGTTCAGTTTATCTATTTAACTTGATAATTAACAGACTGAAAGTAAATAGAGATAAGGGAAGAGATATCACACACAGATATATCCTGGTTCACCCAACCCGGGCTACGTCCAGTCCTCACAACGGTGAGATTTTCCACTAAGTGTTTAAAACAAGAACCTTCTTGGTTTTACAACACCTAGCTTAGATCAACCTTGATCTTTGTTACAGACTTTAATCTAATTCCACCCAGAAAGAGATTAATCAAATCACCTACCAACCTTGATAGTGATTTCTTACAATCTACCCCAAACTATACTTAACTCTTATAGTTTGAGTTTTACAATAATGATGAGATTGTTTAGAATCTGAGATGTCTCAACTCTTGTTTGAGATTCGATTCTTTACATAGAATTCAGTATAAATGTATCAGAGTAAAAAGAATATAATCAACTGATTCTTGTAAGTGATGAGAGATTTTCAAGTATGTATGTGAGTGATTGATGATATATCTTGGCACTTGAATGTCTTTGGACAGAATCTGAGTATGCTCAACTCGTGTTTGAGATTAGATTCTTGACAAAAGAATTCAGTAGATGATTTTGATATGAAGAGGAAAAACAGAACTGAATCTTTTGTTTATGATTGAGAAGCTTTCAAGTATGAAGATGTATGTGAGTGATGTTTTTCTCTGTACTTGAAGCTGTGTTTCTTCCTAAGCTTTTGCCTTCCTTTTATAGGCGTGAGAGCATTTAATGATGGTCAAATAGAGCCGTTGGTAGTGCTCTTGTCAGGCTTGACCAAAGGCATTATTTCTGAATAAAAATAATCCAACTTTTGACTATTTTTATTTTCTGTTCAGACTGAGTTGTGTGTTGCGTTTTGGATCAAATTTTCTTGAGTAATTAATGATCCTTTAATGCTTCTGATAAGTGATAATATTGTAGGCTTGAACTGGAGCTTTTGAATCACTCAAAACAGATTAAAAACGATCACAAAGCTTGTTGCAGAAAAACTGTAGTTGCTGGAGATTGATGATCAATCTGGAGCTTTAGCTTTTGGGTTTCCTGGAGATTGATAATCAATCTGGACTGATTTCTGAACATACTGGAAGCTGTCTTGATGCATTGTATATTGTTAAGATTGTTTATCAATCTTGACAGCAGAACTGGAGTTTTGATTATGTCAAAACAGCTTGGAGAATGATGATGAACTTCTGCAGAATGTTAATGAAAATTCTGGAGATTGATAATCAATCTGGAGTCCTAGAATTTGAACTTTGTGGATATTCTGATGTCCAAGAACAGACTTGGTTCTTCCTCTGAATGTATTTTCTGGAGGTATCCTCTGAATGTATTTTCTGGGGATATCCTCTGATATCGTTTTCTGGAGATATCCTCTGGTATCCTTTGGTTGAGGTATCCTCTGGTATTCTCTGGTTGAGGTATCCTCTGATATCCTCTGGTTGAGGTATCCTCTGATATCCTTTGGTTGAGGTAACCTCTGATATCCTCTGGTTGAGGTATCCTCTGATATCCTCTGGTTGAGGTATCCTCTAATATCCTCTGGTTGAGGTATCCTCTGATATCCTCTGGTCGAGGTATCCTCTGATATCCTCTGGTTGAGGTATCCTCTGATATCCTCTGGTTGAGGTATCATCTGATATCCTCTGGTTGAGGTATCCACTGATGGTAGCTTGGTGAGGTATCCTCTGATGGAAGCTTGGTGAGGTATCCTCTGATGTCAACTTCGTGAGGTATCCTCTGATGACAGCTTGGTGAGGTATCCTCTGATGGCAGCTTGGTGAGGTATCCTCTGATGGCAGCTTCGTGAGGTATCCTCTGATGTCATCGGGTAACATCTGCTGTTTTTTTAGATTGTGTCGAGAGTGTTCTTTATGCTGATTTCTTGGCTTTCCTTGAATCATTAACATGCTGTTAATTCTGGACATTCTGGAGACTGTTCAGTCTTGCTTTGGCAGCTTGATTCATGGCCTTTTTTCTTTGCGATTAGAATGGTTCCTTTTGATTCTTATTGATCACATCTGTTCCTTGTCATGTACTCTCAGTGCTGATGTAAATTGCAGATGCAATAACTTTAATTAAGTGGTGGAGAAAGTTTGGTCTTGATGCTATCACAGTCTTGCAAACATTCTCCGTTTTCCAGAATATGTCAAGAATGTTCTCTGCTGCTGTTTTCTTTGATTCTTGCTTTGTTCACTTATGCATTTATGTTCCTTAAACAAACTTAAGTGAAATCATTAGTAGATCACCATTCATAAAACTTAATCATTTAATTTAAAAGGTTTGTTGTCATTAAAACATATATCAAAAAGGTTTTTTCCTCAACAATCTCCCCCTTTTTGATGATGACAAACCTTTTGAATAAATCATAAGTTTTATGGATGGATATAAATAAAATGCAAGAATGTTTTTAAATATGTAATTAAACTCCCCCTAAACACATGCAAGAGTTTAATTCTTATCATTCTAATTAAACTCCCCCTAAACATATGCAAGAGGTTAATTCTTAACATTCTTCATTAACTTCTATCATTTTATATCCATCATATATTTCTCTCCCCCTTTTGACATCTATCAAAAAGGTTGGGAAATAGACATAGAAATAAAAAAAATGGAGTAATAGCGTGAGTGCACTACACATAGAAATCATGTGGTTGACTGACATTCATATATCAAACTAGTCAAGTTTGCATTTAGCATTAAAGAACATAGCATGTATGATGATCATATCATTGTAGTCATAATTGCAATCAAGATATGGATAATGATAACAACAACAATATGACATAATTGTATGCAAGCATTTTAACGCACTTTGAAAAATAGTCAATGAATATATATTCTTCTCATTTTTTGGAAAGAAAACAATGAGTAAACTTCAGTTTCAAGAAGAATAATATTTTCTAAAAACTCCCCCTGAATTTATTTTGTAAATAATTCAAAGTTCCATAAAACAAGGAAAATGTCACTTTGCTCTTTGTCCTCTTTTCACAAGAGATCACCTTTTAATTTGAATATGATCAAGCTTATTGTTAGGAATAGATCCATTTTTCATTTTTATAACTAGAGAGAATGAGCGCATACAAGGAAGCGAAATAAGATGATCCAAATATAATTTCTCTCTTTACAAAACATTCTTATTCTAAAGATTTTTGTATTTTTCAAAAACTAATTTTTAAATGGATAAAAAAATATGCCAAAGGATTTGCTCACATTAAAAAAATGTTTTTTCACAAAGTTTTTTTGCAAACACACAAATAAACAATAAGGCATATATTCAAGCATACTTTCATGAGGCTTTTTGATTGTTGCTATTTTTATCTATCATGTTTAAAATAAATTTAAACAATTGAGATTAATTTTCACAAAAGAAGTAAGCAACAAATAAAACTCATTTGCAAAGACATATATTAATATGCTTCAAAATGTTCACATATCAATTTTTGACTTTCATGGCATAATCTTCTTGGATTACTTCAAAAATGAATCCTAAACAAGGATATAAATTTAAAATATGTTGAAGAAGGATCTTTTTCAAAAGCCACATCATAAACTCAATTTTTTGGTTTTTTGAAAAGCCATATTCAAGAAATTATACTTAGACAACAAGCAATGTATAGGCTATTCTTTCTAATTCATAAGAAGGTGAATGATGTTAATACATTTAACATGATAATTTGAAAGATGTTATTGTGCAAAGTGTAAAAAGGTTCAATGAAGTATAATTGACAAAATGGCCATTTGTCTAATTATTAAAGACACTAATTTATTTTAAATGTCTTTATAACTAGAACAATAATTTTGAATGTCAAACTGAGTTTGCACACTTGTTTATCATAAAAAGTGTATGAACAAAGAGTGAAAAC
This sequence comes from Cicer cuneatum, assembly GCA_037974295.1. Lineage (NCBI taxonomy): Eukaryota > Viridiplantae > Streptophyta > Magnoliopsida > Fabales > Fabaceae > Cicer > Cicer cuneatum. Next base: position 14,031,175 of record JBBPBO010000001.1, read on the forward strand.
ATGTTGAATTTAGAATAGAAAATAGGCATATGCACATACAAGTAATGTAATCAATTTAAACTTTTAAAGTCATACTTGCATAAAAAAATAACATGCATTTTTAATTTTAAGAACACCCAATCAATCACATGATATAAAAAAAATATTCATTCTTATCATGATGCAAATAGCATAAGAATTTTGGATTGAGTGTACCTTCTTTAGTGGTCTAGTTCAACGACAAGAGATCTTTGAATATTTTGGAGCTTCTCTTCATTCTCTTTTATTCATCTTGATTGATGGTCAAAGTGGGACAATTTATCTTTTTTTGTTGAGAGAGTTCTTCCAATGATGAATCAAAACTGTCATACACTCTCAAGAGTATCTTTAACCATTTTGAAATTAATGCTTTAATCCTTTATTCGCACAAGCGTTCATCCAATAGGACGATTGCTCCATAACCAAGTCTATGTCGTATACAACACCTTGCTGTTTGATTTTTAAAGCTTGGAATGCTTGATGGTAGAGCCACTCATTTCAGCCTAAGAGACGTTTGGATGTTTTGAATGAGTCATTATACTTATTCTTTAGTAGAGCTTGAATATCATTTTTGTTGTTCAGAGGCATGTTAACCACTGTAGTTGCATCTCCAACAGCAGCAGCAACTTTGGTACCAGTAACAAATTCCTCCCAATTAGTTCTTCTAATAATTTGATCATGAGGAGATGTTTTGGAGGAAAGGTTAATAGTGAGGTAGGTATAGGAGCAAATGGTTCAAGCTCATTGTTGATGTTCTTCAACCATATCATCATGATGTGCAACATTAGTTTTGATTGGATGAAATATATTTACTGTCAAGAACATTATGCTCTTTGTGGAGAATGTTCTGGTGTATACCTTCTTGCTTAATTTGATCTTTTTCTTATATCCTTTTTGTTTTTCCATGATCATACTTTGGAGTTTTCATGAATGATATTTGAACATTATCAACTTTGTGATTTATCCAAATATAACATTGTAATTATTTATCTTCACCATCCTATCTTCATCATAAAAATCAACATATTCATCAACCATAATATGCATAATTTCATTTGGGCCTTGAGATTCTATAATAATTATAGAATGTAGAGCATTCAGAATATATACTTTGATGGCATTTTAAAACAAATTGCTCATACTTTCTTTATTATGTGAAACATAGTAATGACATTCAAAGTATGATATGTTTTGCTTTCTAAAAAAATGATATGAAGGCACGTCAAAGATATTTTCTACTAAAGCCAAGATTAAGAACATGATAAACAATTTTTGTGGCTTCTCTCCAAAATTATTTTTCACCACTTGATTTATTTAAAATTGTTCTATCCATTTCTTATAACTAATTTCTTGTAACTTCATATTGTTTGAAAGTTCTTTGACAAACAAATCATGTGAAATATCATTTTCATCAAAGATTTATTTGAAGAATAATATTTCAAATTTCCTTTGATCATTTCTTATAGAAATGACAATTCTTTTCAAAAGTCTTAAAAGCATGATTTGGTTGAAAATTCATCTAAGTGTAAAACATAAGGATTTTTCTTTAAAATGAGGATGTTTGTTTTACTTCAGCCAAGTGGGGTTTAAAAAAATAACTTTAAAAGTAATTTTACAAAGTTATATCAAACATTCTTAATCTATGCAAAATTATTTCAACAAATGATACATGTACCTTGGATTTGTTAATGTTTCCAAAGGTTATAGACACTCCAAATTTTTGTAATGAGAGGAGACATCATACTTTTCCATTCATGTGTATTGAGCATGCCTTGTTCATGTATCAATGTTCTTTCTTGATTGTTGGATGGTGTTCCTGCATCACAAGTTTGTAATGACTTTGGTACCCATATTTTTTTGGGTCCTTGATGGTTAGTATATCTTCTTTTAGAAGATTATTTTTAAAATTTGATCTCTTTTTAAAATAGCAAGTTGACTCGAAGTGGCCATTCTTGGAACAACGGGAACACTTTGTTGTTGGTCTTGAAGAAGGTTTGAAAATCTGAGTTTTAAAAGTCTTTGAAATTGATTTTGGTGAAATTCCAGAACATTCTCCTTTTTTCAAACTTTCTGGAGAAAGTTCAGCTTTTGTTCCAGAACATTCTCCGTTTTGAGAACAACCTGGAGAACGTTCTCCTTTCTGCAGATTTTTCAAAACTGGTTCAATTTTATTTGCAGAACACTATTTCCTTTTAAAAATCCTTTTGCTTTTAATTTTTTCATCTCTTTTCTTAAAGTAACAAGCAACTTCCAGATGTCTAATTCTTTTACAATATGAACATTTGGTTTTGCATTTACCTTCCTTTCTTTCTAGAACAAAAATGTTTTCATAAATCTTTTCTTTTTGAGAAGTTTTGAAACATAAATCATCTTTCTCAAATATCCTTTCTTTAGATATCATATTCTTTTGAAATGTTTCAGTGGTTGTTACCAAGTTGGTTGAATCATTTTTTGAATCAGGAACTTCTATCTTTAAAGAGGTACTTTCTTCCTTAGTTTCAAAATATTTTGGAAAATAATTTTTTATGATTATCTCATTGAAAGACTTTTGTTGTTCAACCATTTGTAAATGAGTTTGCTGCAAACTTTGAATGACCTTTCTGAGTTCGTCATTCATAGCTTGGGCTTTCTCTTTTTCTTCTTTTTCTTTACGGAGTTGTTCTTTTAATAAACCATATTTTCGAGCAAGAAGGTTTGAATCACATAAAAGATTATCAAATTCTTTTTCCATTTCTTCACATAAAGGACAGAGTTCATATATGGTTACCTCATTATTTTCTAAGTTTTCCTTGAAGCACATGTTGGTTTCTGACATTACTTCTTCTTCCTGAATCTTTTCCTCTAACACTTGTTAAGTGCTTAATCTTTAGAGACCAAGCTCTGATGCCAATTGAAGTAGCAATATTGATTTACAAGAAAGGGGGGGTTTGAATTGTAAATTCGCCCTTTTAAAATTCCTGTTAAAAACTTAAGAAAATAATTCAAGATTGATCTTGGTTGTGAAAACAGAAAAAAGAGAACGTTCTTGGTTTTCACTAGAAAACAGAGAACGTTCTTGGTTAGTTAAAATCAACAGTTCAGTTTATCTATTTAACTTGATAATTAACAGACTGAAAGTAAATAGAGATAAGGGAAGAGATATCACACACAGATATATCCTGGTTCACCCAACCCGGGCTACGTCCAGTCCTCACGACGGTGAGATTTTCCACTAAGTGTTTAAAACAAGAACCTTCTTGGTTTTACAACACCTAGCTTAGATCAACCTTGATCTTTGTTACAGACTTTAATCTAATTCCACCCAGAAAGAGATTAATCAAATCACCTACCAACCTTGATAGTGATTTCTTACAATCTACCCCAAACTATACTTAACTCTTATAGTTTGAGTTTTACAATAATGATGAGATTGTTTAGAATCTGAGATGTCTCAACCCTTGTTTGAGATTCGATTCTTTACAAAGAATTTAATATAAATGTATCAGAGTAAAAAGAATTTAATCAACTGATTCTTGTAAGTGATGAGAGATTTTCAAGTATGTATGTGAGTGATTGATAATATATCTTGGCACTTGAATGTCTTTGATTTTTGGATAGAATCTGAGTATGTTCAACTCGTGTTTGAGATTAGATTCTTGACAAAAGAATTCAGTAGATGATTTTGATATGAAGAGGAAAAACAGAACTGAATCTTTTGTTTATGATTGAGAAGCTTTCAAGTATGAAGATGTATGTGAGTGATGTTTTTCTCTGTACTTGAAGCTGTGTTTCTTCCTGAGCTTTTTCCTTCCTTTTATAGGCGTGAGAGCATTTAATGATGGTCAAATAGAGCCGTTGGTAGTGCTCTTGTCAGGCTTGACCAAAGGCATTATTTCTGAATAAAAATAATCCAACTTTTGACTATTTTTATTTTCTGTTCAGACTGAGTTGTGTGTTGCGTTTTGGATCAAATTTTCTTGAGTAATTAATGATCCTTTAATGCTTCTGATAAGTGATAATATTGTAGGCTTGAACTGGAGCTTTTGAATCACTCAAAATAGATTAAAAACGATCACAAAGCTTGTTGCAGAAAAACTGTAGTTGCTGGAGATTGATGATCAATCTGTAGCTTTAGCTTTTGGGTTTCCTATAGAATGATAATCAATCTGGACTGATTTCTAAACATACTGGAAGCTGTCTTGATGCATTGTATATTGTTAAGATTGTTTATCAATCTTGACAGCAGAACTGGAGTTTAGATTATGTCAAAACAGCTTGGAGAATAATGATGAACTTCTGCAGAATGTTAATGAAAATTCTAGAGATTGATAATCAATCTGGAGTCCTAGAACTTGAACTTTCTAGATATTCTGATGTCCAAGAACAGACTTGGTTCTTCCTCTGAATGTATTTTCTGGAGGTATCCTCTGAATGTATTTTCTGGGGATATCCTCTGATATCGTTTTCTAGAGATATCCTCTGGTATCCTCTGGTATCCTTTGGTTGAGATATCCTCTGGTATTCTCCGGTTGAGGTATCCTCTGATATCCTCTGGTTGAGGTATCATCTGATATCCTCTGGTTAAGGTATCCTTTGATATCCTCTGGTTGAGGTATCCTCTGATATCCTCTGGTTGAGGTATCCACTGATAGTAGATTGGTGAGGTATCCTCTGATGGCAACTTGGTGACGTATCCTCTGATGGCATCTTGGTGAGGTATCCTCTGATGGCAGCTTGGTGAGGTATCCTCTGATGTCAGCTTGGTGAGGTATCCTCTGATGACAGCTTGGTGAGGTATCCTCTGATGGCAGCTTGGTGAGGTATCCTCTGATGGCAGCTTGGTGAGGTATCCTCTGATGGCAACTTGGTGAGGTATCCTCTGATGTCATCGGGTAACATCTGCTGTTTTTTCAGATTGTGTCAAGAGTGTTCTTTATGCTGATTTCTTGGCTTTCCTTGAATCATTAACATCTGTTAATTCTGGACATTCTGGAGACTGTTCAGTCTTGCTTTGGCAGCTTGATTCATGGCCTTTTTTCTTTGCGATTAGAATGGTTCCTTTTGATTCTTATTGATCACATCTGTTCCTTGTCATGTACTCTCAGTACTGATGTAAATTCCAGATGCAATAACTTTAATTAAGTGGTGGAGAAAGTTTGGTCTTTATGCTATCACAGTCTTGCAAACATTCTCCGTTTTCCAGAATATGTCAAGAATGTTCTCTGCTGCTGTTTTCTTTGATTCTTGCTTTGTTCACTTATGCATTTATGTTCCTTAAACAAACTTAAGTGAAATCATTAGTAGATCATCATTCATAAAACTTAATCATTTAATTTAAAAGGTTTGTTGTCATTAAAACATATATCAAAAAGGTTTTTTCCTCAACAGAGGCAAGGCTCAATTTATCTGGCCATCAAATTCCTAATCATGTCAATGTCCTTGAATTTTCTATTGATGTCATGCAAAGCTTGATTATTTTTGTAACACCCCGAGTTTAAAACACAGCGCGGGTGCATTTTTTTTAAATCAATAATAAAAATGATTTTCCAAATTTAATTCGAAAGGAATTAAAATAATATTTTTCGTAAAATAGTACGCCGTCGATTAATCGATGAACGTAACAAAATAAATTCATCGTAATCTCAATAAATACTTAATTCTAGAAATTTAATAATAAACAATAAGACATTTTCAAAAGATAACAATGTCATAGCATTCCCAAAAGACAATATCAGAGTGCGGAATAAGTAGTACAACAATTTTCCCAACATAAAAACAAAATACATTTCCAGCTCAAATCCTATACATCAAGTATAACTGATCATGCGCTAAAGGTGTAGTAGCACAGATTTCCTCCGCATCCCACACAAGTCTCCTCCGACTCTGTCGCTCGCCTTGACGTAACCTCCTCCTCATCATACAAAGAGGGGTCGGTCTCCTCAGAAGTCATATCAATACACAGTCTCGGTCGCTTCGGCGGTGCTGGAATCTCATAACAATCATTGGAAATCCTGGACGGACCCAGAATCTCGGGTGCTACTGGCTTCGGCTCTTCATTCTTCACTTCTGCCTCAGACTCATGTACATCTCCTCCAATCACCAGGTTGGGAGTCACCACTCCTACGGCGGCCTTCGTCTCAATTCCTCTAGCGGGCTCCTCCGCATCATCAAAAATTCCGTGCGCCTCCAATACTAGACGGGAAGGCACATGAAAATCTATACTCGCATAAGTGCGCTCCACGAAATGCTCTACTCCGTCGGTCCTGCTCGTCCTCTCCAACCACCCCGTGTAAGTCGCCCTGCTTGAGATGGGGTCAAATACCCAAGCAGTACGCGAATATCGATCAAGGAAGTCTAATGACGTTTCCGTCGTCCGGGTACCCACGGGTGGCATGGGTTTGGGGGGCATCTGAGGGTAAAGCCCAATTTCCACAATATAATAGCAAGGGTCACCGACCGAAATTAACAAATAATCACATAGCATGCATCTCACAGCAACAATTATATCCATGGTATAAAATATGACGATGAGGAAAATAATAATGCTCATTTGAAATTTAATGACATATATGCCTTTTCAAAAACAACAGCCAATTATTATGAAATATGTGGTAAGTACAAACAACACCTTAGCAAATCACAATCATTAAATCAGAAATTCAGATTTTGTACAGTACTCACACACATCAATTTCCAACCATTCATCATATAATCAATCGTGATCCACCGGTAAATCCCTCAGTGCGATATGTATTTGCTCATGTATACAATTTTATTGGAATCACCAAGGTGCAGTCGCTCAACAGACCAGCACAAAATGTTTGACTTTAACGGCCCTGAAGACCAAGGTGCAATCGCTCAACAGATCAGCACCTAGTGCAGTCGCTCAACAGACCAGCACTCGTGCAGTCGCTCAACAGACCAGCACGTTTAACATATACCAAGGTACAATCGCTCAACAGATCAGTACCTAGTGCAGTCGCTCAACAGACCAGCACTCGTGCAATCGCTCAACAGATCAGCACGTGGTTGCGCATTTCAGGGTACAAATGCTCAATAGTCCCGTACCAGTGCAGTCGCTCAACAGACCAGCACCTATATACCAAAGTACAATCGCTCAACAGATCAGTACTTAGTGCAGTCGCTCAACAGACCAGCACTCGTGCAATCGCTCAACAGATCAGCACGTGGTTGCGCATTTCAGGGTACAAATGCTCAATAGTCCCGTACCAGTGCAGTCGCTCAACAGACCAGCACCTATATACCAAAGTACAATCGCTCAACAGATCAGTACTTAGTGCAGTCGCTCAACAGACCAGCACTCGTGCAATCGCTCAACAGATCAGCACGTGGTTGCGCATTACTCTGTGGCCCATCGCGAGTACCACTTGACTATGCAATGCATGAATATGTAGTGTTTCACTTCTCTGGAAACAGTATGCAAAATCAGAAAATTCATGTCTTTCCATCATATTTAAAAATAACTCAGCACAATCAAGATTATCATGATCACAAACATGACTAAACAGCCAAGTAATCATTAACACTTTGCAGAAGCACAAAACAGTGCAGAATTACACTCTGTATTCGAATATAGCCCTCTGGTATTCGAATATAGAGGCAGTCTCAGTGCACAAATCAACATCTTTCACTACATCAGTAAAGTCTCAAAAACTTCATCACCACTACTTGAAAATATCACCAAAAGTTCCATTTTAATTCACCACAACATTCCCAGTATTCCCCAAACACTCAGGGTTTACAAACACTGTTGAAAACTTGGAATTTCTGAAAACTCGAATCTGTATTCGAATACAGACCCCTTGTATTCAAATACAGAAGCATGAAACTGCAATTTTTAATATTCTGTATTCGAATACAGAAGACCAAACCTTGAAAAATTCAGCATTTCTCCCAGGTCATTAAAGGTTTTCAAAACATCATCCTCTCCTCTTCAAAAATATTTCAAGAATTCCATTTAAAATCACTTTAACCATTCTCAAGGTTTCCCAACACTTTAAAATTCACAAGGTAGAGTTTAAAACTTGATTTCCTGGAAAACACGAATCTGTATTCGAATACATAAGCTAAAAACAGAGCTTCTGAAAAAACACGAATCTGTATTCGAATACAGCTTCCTTGTATTCGAATGCAGAAGCTAAAAACTGAGCTTTTGGAAAAACACAAATCTGTATTCGAATACAGATCAATTGTATTCGAATACAGAAGCTGAAACTAGTGAAAATCTGCATTCTGTATTCGAATACAACATGCCTGTAGTCGAATATAGATGCGAATACAGTGTTAAAATCCCACTTCTGTATTCGAATACGACATGGTCGTAGTCGAATACAGATGCTGAGTCAGAAGCAAAAATCCTTCCTTTGAATTCGAATACAGGGGCTCGTATTCGAATACAAGTTTGAAAACATAAGTAAAACAGAAACTTGGCAGGTTGTATTCGAATACACACATGTTGTATTCGAATACACCTTCGAAAACTGGTGAATTTTTCCTGAGACTTCAACACATTTCAAACTGTTTCTTTTAAAAAGAACAACCAACATCAAAACAGATTCAGCACTTTTCCAGACAAAAATCCCTTTTCTTTTTAAATCATCAACATCACCAGAATCACTCAAAACAGAAACAGAATCAGAATCATCAACACCAAATCATCCAGAAACAGAATGTTCAATCATCAGAATCATCCAGATTTTCAAACCATCAGAACATCATACAAGCATTCCAACTTTCTCAATATCAGAATAACATGCATGCATTTCAGCTTTCTCAAAGATCAGAATAACATGCAAGCATTTCAGCTTTCACAACACATCAGAATAACATGCAGGCATCACAGAGCAGCAAAACACCAACATAATGCATTTTTGCATTTCAAAACCATTTTCAAAATAGTTTTATGAACATGCATTTTAATCATGTTTAAAATAACGTACAAGACATTTTCCACTTTCCCACATAAACAACACAACTTTAGTGCATTCAGCCCAAACAGCAATCATCACACAACTTTTAAAACATAAAAAAAATGCATTTTTCATTTCTTTCAAGCAACAAGCAAACCAGTTTCTTTTTGTTCAAAACAGAAATGGAAACACCGGTAATGCCATGATAGTTATGCACTTACAGCCCTAATGCAACTAGAAAGTGGAAGGTGCCCTTACCTTTGTTGCGTGTTCTACTACTTCTCTTGTTTCTGATGTCGTTCCCGTTTTCGCGCCAAAAACCGGTGAAACTGTAGCCTGCGTTTGCTGCTACGAAACTGGGTTCCTTAGCTCCGTAATGGTGTGGGGAATAACTTTTGTACTGGGATTTTGGTGTTTCGGTGCTTGGATGTCCAAGTAATGGCACTTTGAGGAATTCCCTCTTTTTCCTTTCTTTTGAAATCGTGAACTGGTAAGCAGAACAGAATGGGAGAGAAGGGTACTGTTACATGCAGTACTGTTACATGTAGTATGGAGGAAAGAAAGGTTTCTGCCTTTGCTCTGTCCATTGCAGTCCATATATAGGCACCTCCATGTGCCACCTCATCACAAATAATGTTAAAACATTGCTGGATCCTCCAGCACTTGAACGTTTTGCAATTAGCCGCTAATCCTTAATTAACTGTCCGATTAATTTAATTACTTGTAATTAAATTAATTTATTCTTCATCCAATAATTTTAATTCATCTTCCAAAATAAATATTTATATATATATATATATTCACTCAAAACATACATATATTAAATATGTTACAAAAATTTAAAAATACCCTTAATATTAATTCCATAATTTAATTCTTAAATTTAAGGGTCTTACATTACCACCCCCCTTAAATTAGTTTCGTCCTCGAAACTACATGTCAGTAAACAACTAAGGATATTGTTCCCTCATCTTACTCTCCAGTTCCCAAGTTGCGTCTCCCGTAGTCGGATTCCAGATCACTTTGACTAGTGGGACTTTCTTGTTTCTCAACTGTTTAACCTTTCTGTCTTCAATCCTTACAGGGAATACTTCAAATGACAGGTTGTCACTCAGCTGAATTGTATCCGGCTCGATCACATGTGATGGGTCTGCAATGTATTTCCTTAACTGTGAAACATGAAATACGTCATGAATATTGGACAGTATTGGAGGTAAAGCAATCCGATAGGCTAATGGTCCAATACGTGCATTAATCTGGTATGGTCCAATAAATTTCAGAGTTAACTTTCTTGACTTAATAGCTCTGCCAACACTAGTTGTAGGCGTAACCCTTAGAAATACATGATCACCCTGCTCGAATTCCAAGGGTCTGCGACACTTGTCCGCATAACTCTTCTGACGATCTTGCGAAGCCTTCATTTTATCTTGTATCCTCTTGATTTTCTCTGTGGTCTGTTCCACCATCTCAGGTCCAACAATCATGCTCTCTCCGTCCTTATACCAGCATAAAGGCGTCTGACACTTGCGTCCATATAAAGCCTCGTAGGGTGCCATTCCAATACTTGTGTGAAAGCTGTTGTTGTAAGTGAACTCAATCAATGGAAACACCTCATCCCAGTTTCCTCTGTCATCCAACACACATGCTCTCAATAGATCTTCCAAGGACTGGTTTGTTCTCTCAGTCTGTCCGTCTGTTTGTGGATGATAAGCGGAACTCAATTTCAGTTTTGTCACCAAAGCTTCATGCAACGCTCCCCAAAAATGAGATGTGAACTTTGGATCACGGTCCGATATTATACTTGATGGAACGCCGTGTAACCTCACAATCTCAACAATGTAGATCTCTGTCAGCTTATCTACTTTATAAGTGGTCCTTACCGGTAGGAAATGAGCGGACTTTGTCAAACGATCCACTATTACCCAAATTGAATCATTCTTTTTCCTTGTCTTGGGCAATCCTGTTATGAAATCCATGGAAATGCTGTCCCACTTCCATTCCGGTATGTCCAAAGGTTGCAGCATTCCAGCAGGTCGTTGATGTTCCACTTTCGCTTTCTGACAAGTCAAACAAGTTGATACATATTCTGCCACATCCCTCTTCATGCTTGGCCACCAGTAATTCTGCCTTAAGTCCTGGTACATCTTGGTTGCTCCAGGATGAATACTCAACTTACTCTTATGAGCCTTTTCCAAAATCGCTCTTCTCATCTTTGCAACTTCCGGTACATAAACTCTTCCATTACATCTCAGAATATTATCCGTTCCGACGCTGAACTCAGTTGTCTGTCCTTGCGCTATCAGGTTCCTCTTTTCTTGGATCAGTGCGTCATCTTGCAAGTTTGCAATCTCCTCAAGTAATCCACTTGAAATTGTTATCATTCCACACTTTTTCATTCCTGGTTCAAACTTTACGTCCAAATGTAGATCTCTAAATGCTTCCCACAACTCCTGTTGTCTGGCCATTATCATTGAAGATACTGACACGCTCTTCCGACTCAATGCGTCAGCCACCACATTGGCTTTTCTAGGGTGGTACTGCAATGAAAAGTCAAAATCCTTGAGAGTCTCCATCCATCTTCTCTGACGCATGTTCAATTCCTTCTAATCGAACAGGTACTTCAAACTTTTATGGTCACTGAACACCGTGAACGTGCATCCATATAAGTAGTGTCTCTAGACCTTTAACGCAAACACTACTGCAGCAAGCTCTAAATCATGAGTGGGATAGTTTCGTTCGTGAGTTTTCAATTGTCGCGAGGCGTAAGCTACAACTTTCTTGTGTTGCAATAGAACACATCCCAACCCTTGGTGAGATGCATCACAGTAGACTTCGTATGGTTCCTCTTGCTGTGGCAAAACCAACACTGGTGAGGTTGTCAACTTTTCCTTTAGCAACTGAAAACTTTCATCACACTTCTCCGTCCATGCAAACAGCTGATTCTTTCTGGTGAGTTGTGTCAAAGGAGCTACAATCTTAGCAAATCCTTCAATAAATCTTCTGTAGTATCCTGCTAGTCCGACAAAGCTCCGTATATCTATGATAGTCTGGGGCTATTTCCAGGCAAGAATTGTCTCAATCTTTGCCGGATCGACGGCGATTCCTTCCTTTGTTATCACATGTCCCAAAAAGTTCACTTTCTTTAGCCAAAACTCACACTTCGACAAATTGGCATACAGTTGCTTCTCGCGTAAGACTTCAAGAACTTGGCGTAGGTGCTCTTCATGTTCTTCTTCATCCTCTGAATAAATCAAAATATCATCGATGAACGCCACCACGAATTTATCCAGAAACGGGCTGAATATCCTATTCATATAATCCATAAATATTGCTGGTGCATTCGTAACTCCAAAAGGCATAACGAGATATTCATAGTGTCCGTAGCGAGTCCTGAAAGCAGTCTTTTGAATATCTCCTTCTCTTACTCGAATCTGATGGTATCCCGATTTCAAATCAATCTTTGAAAACACCGCTGCTCCCCTCAATTGGTCCATCAAATCATCGATGCGTGGTAAAGGATAACGATTCTTGATAGTCACCTTGTTAAGTTGCCGATAATCCATACATAAACGTGAACTTCCATCCTTCTTCTTAACCAACAACACCAGAGCTCCCCAGGGTGACACACTTGGTCTGATAAATCCTTTCTCCAATAATCCTTCAATTTGACCCTTAAGCTCGCTTCATTCCAATGGCGACATCCGGTACGGCGCAATTGAAATAGGTCCAGTTCCTGGGTGTAAGTCAATGAAGAACTCCACCTCTCTTACCGGGGGTAATCCTGGAATTTCCGTTGGAAATACGTCCGGATACTCTTTGACTAACATCACATCTTCTATGTTCACATCCATCTTGGTCTCCATGTTTGCCAATGATAAAAATTCCTGAGTTCCTTCTCTCAGTGATACTCCGAGTTGGTTAGCAGCCAAATACCGAACGACTCCAGGTTCGGGGAAAAGAACCAATTTTTGAGCGCAATCCAAAACTACGTAATTATATGTCATCCAATCCATGCCGAGAATGATCTCGAGTGATTGTAGGGGTAGACAAATTAAATTGACTAAGAAATCCCTATTATGAATCGTTATAGTACAGTGTAAACATGCAGAGTTTACAGTCAAAGTCTTAGCAGGTGTAGAAACAACCAAATCAAAAGGCAAAGCAGACACAGACAACTTCAAAGGATGCACACAATCCATAGCAATGAAAGAATGGGTTGCCCCCGAATCAAAAAGTGCAGTTAGTGTGTTACCTGCAATCTCACAATCTTGCTGGATTAAATTTTGGGCTTGTCTTCCAGCTTCAGCACCCATGTGATAAACGCGGCCTCTAGCAGTAGGACGAGTAGCCCTAGTCGCGTTCACAGTTGGCTCCACCTTCGGAACCTGACAATCCCTCGCCACGTGTCCTGGCTTGTGGCAGTTGAAGCACATCAAATCCCTCGCAGTACAAGCAGTTGCAATATGTCCTTCCTTCGCACATCGATAACACCGGACTCCTTGTCCCAATTGTCGTCCAAAATTCTGGTTTCCCGGCCGATTCTGGCCTCTCTTGTTGTTTGGTGGCCGGTTATACGGCTTGGCAACTTGCTTCCCTTTATTGTTCTGATTATGTATCCGACTAGGCCCTCCAGAGTTAAAGTTCCCTCCTCTGTTGACCCTCATGTTCTTCATCTCTTCAACCTCTCTACACTTTTCCACTGGCACTTGGAAACGTTGAATTCCCAAGGGTAGGACCGAATCTTGGATCTCATACCTTAGTCCATTCTGAAAGCGATGACACATAAACTGTTCATCAACTTCTTCCCGGAAGAATCTGAAATGTTTGGACAACGATTCAAACTTAGCTGCGTATTCTCCTAGTGTCATATTCCCCTGGTGCAATTTCAGAAAATCGTCCCCCAACTTGGTCCTAGTGCTCATCGGGAAGTACTTGTCTAGAAACTTCTTTTTGAACGACTCCCAGGTCACTTCCCTTGAGCTGACCCCATCAGTAATCTCGTACTTCTCCACCAATACTCTGCATCCCTTATCAGTAGGTACGTGGCATAATTGACTTTCACCGCTGCCCGACAGTTAATCATCTCGAAGATTTTCTCCATCTCTTGGATCCACTGGTCCGTTCTTTCTGGACCCTCATCATCCTTGAACTTGGGAGGATTATGGCGACGAAAATCCTCTAGTCCTCTAGATTCAGCAGCGCGAATCTCTCTTTCTCTCTTCTCCAGATCGCGTTGAGTCTTGGCAGCCGTCTGTGCAGCAACAGACGTGGCCATGTTGTTCATTGCTTCAGCCATCCTATCTTCCCGGCTGACATTGGCTCTTGTGGTGTCGTCTCTTCGTGGAGGCATTGTTTCCTACAAAACCATCATCACTTCAGTCACACCACAACTTACACAAGACTTGACACTTTAACTACTTGCTCTTATGCATGATCAGCTAATAACTCAACACAAATACTTTAAATAAGAGCTTTATCCCAAAACTTTAACCAAATGCTCTGATACCACAATTGTAACACCCCGAGTTTAAAACACAGCGCGGGTGCATTTTTTTTTAAAATCAATAATAAAAATGATTTTCCAGATTTAATTCGAAAGGAATTAAAATAAAGTTTTTCATAAAATAGTACGCTGTGGATTAATCGATGAACGTAACAAAATAAATTCATCGTAATCTCAATAAATACTTAATTCTGGAAATTTAATAATAAACAATAAGACATTTTCAAAAGATAACAATGTCATAGCATTCCCAAAATACAATATCAGAGTGCGGAATAAGTAGTACAACAATTTTCCCAACATAAAAACAAAATACATTTCCAGCTTAAATCCTATACATCAAGTCTAATTGATCAAGTGCTAAAGCTGTAGTAGCACGGATTTCTTCCGCATCCCACACAAGTCTCCTCCGACCCTGCCGCTCGCGTCGACGTAACCTCCTCCTCCTCATCATCATATAGAGAGGGGTCGGTCTCCTCAGAAGTCAGATCAATACACAGTCTTGGTCGCTTCGGCGGTGCCGGAATCTCATAACAATCATCGGAAATCCTGGACGGACCCGGAATCTCGGCTGCTACTGGCTTCAGCTCTTCATTCTTCTCTTCTGCCTCAGACTCATGTACATATCCCCAATCACCGGGTTGGGAGTCACCACTCCTACGGTGGCCTCCGTCTCAATTCCTCTAGCGGGCTCCTCCGCATCATCAAAAATTCTGTGCGCCTCCAATACCAGACGGGAAGGCACAAGAAAATCTATACTCGCATAAGTGCGCTCCACGAAATCCTCTACTCTGTCGGTCCTGCTCGTCCTCTCCAACCACCCGTGTAAGTCGCCCTGCTTGAGATGGGGTCAAATACCCAAGCAGTACGCGAATATCGATCAAGGAAGTCTAACGACGTTTCCGTCGTCCGGGTACCCACGGGTTGCATGGGTTTGGAGGGCATCTGAGGGCAAAGCCCAATTTCCACAATATAATAGCAAGGGTCACCGACCGAAATTAACAAATAATTACATAGCATGCATCTCACAGCAACAATTATATCCATGGTATAACATATGACGATGAGGAAAATAATAATGCTCATTTGAAATTTAATGACATATATGCCTTTTCAAAAACAGCAGCCAATTATTATGAAATATGTGGTAAGTACAAACAACACCTCAGCAAATCACAATCATTAAATCAGAAATTCAGATTCTGTACAGTACTCACACACATCAATTTCCAACCATTCATCATATAATCAATCGTGACCCACCGGTCAATCCCTCAATGCGAAATGTATATGCTCATGTATACAATTTTCTTGGAATCGCCAAGGTGCAGTCGCTCAACAGACCATCACAAATTGTTTGACTTTAACGGCCCTCAAGACCAAGGTGCAATCGCTCAACAGATCAGCACCTAGTGCAGTCGCTCAACAAACCAGCACGTTTAACATATACCAAGGTACAATCGCTCAACAGATCAGTACCTAGTGCAGTCGCTCAACAGACCAGCACTCGTGCAATCGCTCAACAGATCAGCATGTGGTTGCGCATTTTAGGGTACAGACACTCAACAGTCCAGTACCAGTGCAGTCGCTCAACAGTCCAGTACCAGTGCAGTCGCTCAACAGTCCAGTACCAGTGCAGTCGCTCAACAGACCAGCACCTATATACCAAAGTACAATCGCTCAACAGATCAGCACGTGGTTGCGCATTACTCTGTTGCCCATCGCGGGTACCAATTGACTATCCAATGCATGAATATGCAGTGTTTCACTTCTTTGGAAACAGTATGCAAAATCAGAAAATTCATGCCTTTCCATCATAAAATATCTCAGCACAATCAAGATTATCATCATCACAAACATGACTAAACAGCCAAGTAATCATTAACACTTTGCAATGGTTTCCCAAACTTTTAAAATTCATAACACTGTTTAAAACTGGGATTTCTGGAAATTACGAATATGTATTCGAATACAGCTTCTCTGTATTCGAATACAGAAGCCAAAAACAGTGCAGAATTACACTCTGTATTCGAATACAGCCCTCTGGTATTCGAATACAGAGGCAGTCTCAGTGCACAAATCAACATCTTTCACTACATCAGTAAAGTCTCAAAAACTTCATCACCACTACTTCAAAATATCACCAAAAGTTCCATTTTAATTCACCACAACATTCCCCAAACACTCAGGGTTTACAAACACTGTTGAAAACTTTGAATTTCTGAAAACTCGAATCTGTATTCGAATACAGACCCCTTGTATTCGAATACAGAAGCATGAAACTGCAATATTTAATATTCTGTATTCGAATACAGCATGCCTGTAGTCGAATACAAAAGACCAAACCTTGAAAAATTCAGCATTTCTCCCAGGTCATTAAAGGTTTTCAAAACATCATCCTCTCCTCTTCAAAAATATTTCAAGAATTCCATTTAAAATCACTTTAACCCTTCTCAAGGTTTCCCAACACTTTAAAATTCACAAGGTAGAGTTTAAAACTTGATTTCCTGGAAAACACGAATCTGTATTCGAATACAGCTTCCTTGTATTCGAATACAGAAGCTAAAAACTGAGCTTCTGGAAAAACACAAATCTGTATTCGAATACGGCTTCCTTGTATTCGAATACAGAAGCTAAAAACTGAGCTTCTGGAAAAATACGAATCTGTATTCGAATAAAGATCCATTGTATTCGAATACAGAAGCTGAAACTAGTGAAAATCTGCATTCTGTATTCGAATACAACATGCCTGTAGTCGAATACAGATGCGGATACAATGTTAAAATCCCACTTTTGTATTCGAATACGACATGGTCGTAGTCGAATACAGATGCTGAGTCAGAAGCAAAAATCCTTCATTTGTATTCAAATACAAGGGCTCGTATTCGAATACAAGTTTGAAAACTTAAGTAAAACAGAAACTTGGCAGGTTGTATTTGAATACACACATGTTGTATTCGAATACACCTTCGAAAACTGGTGAAATTTTTCCTGAGACTTCAACACATTTCAAACTGTTTCTTTTAAAAAGAACAACCAACATCGAAACAGATTCAGTACTTTTCCAAACTAAAATCCCTTTTCTTTTTAAATCATCAACATCACCAGAATCACTCAAAACAGAAACAGAATCAGAATCGTCAACACCAAATCATCCAGAAATAGAAACAGAATGTTCAATCATCAGAATCATCCAGATTTTCAAACCATCAGAACATCATACAAGCATTTCAACTTTCTCAATATCAGAATAACATGCAAGCATTTTAGCTTTCTCAAACATCAGAATAACATGCAAGCATTTCAGCTTTCACAACACATCAGAATAACATGCAGGCATCACAGAGCAGCAAAACACCAACAGAATGCATTTTTGCATTTCAAAACCATTTCCAAAACAGTTTTATGAACATGCATTTTAATCATGTTTAAAATAACGTACAAGAAATTTTCCACTTTCCCACATAAACAACACAACTTTAGTGCATTCAGCCCAAACAGCAATCATCACAGAGCTTTTAAAACATAAAAAAAAATGCATTTTTCATTTCTTTCAAGCAATAGGCAAACCGGTTTCTTTTTGTTCAAAACAGAAATGAAAACACCGGTAATGCCATGATAGTTATGCACTTACAGCCCTAATGCAACTAGAAAGTGGAAGGTGCCCTTACCCTTGTTGCGTGTTCTGCTACTTCTCTTGTTTCTGCTGTCGTTCCTGTTTTCGCGCCAAAAACCGGTGAAACTGTAACCTGCGTTTGCTGCTACGAAACTGGGTTCCTTAGCTCCATAATGGTGTGGGGAATAACTTTTGTACTGGGGTTTTGGTGTTTCGGTGCTTGGATGTCCAAGTAATGGCACTTTGAGGAATTCCCACTTTTTCCTTTCTTTTGAAATCGTGAACTGGTAAGCAGAACAGAATGGGAGAGAAGGGTACTGTTACATGCAGTATGGAGGAGAGAAAGGTTTCTGCCTTTGTTGTCCTTTGCAGTCCATATATAGGCACCTCCATGTGCCACCTCATCACAAATAATGTTAAAACATTGCTGGATCCTCCAACACTTGAACATTTTGCAATTAGCCGCTAATCCTTAATTAACTGTCCGATTAATTTAATTACTCGTAATTAAATTAATTTATTCTTCATCCAATAATTTTAATTCACCTTCCAAAATAAATATTTATATATATATATATATTCACTCAAAACATACATATATTAAATATTTTACAAAAATCCCAAAATACCCTTAATATTAATTCCATAATTTAATTCTTAAATTTAAGGGTCTTACAATTCTCACTTCAGAATCTGGGAACAATCAATTTCTTCGCAATGACAAAGAACACCAAGATCACAAGATGAGAATGCAGTGCTCTATGATTGTTAAAGAAAAAGATATGTTGTACTCAAATTCTCCAATGGAAGAGATTTTAATCCTAGGACAAAGTTTTTGCAGTAACATATTCAGAACTAAACAACTCTTTGTTACAAGGGTCATGCAAGCCTTAGTAGCTGGATTGATATTAGGGACTGTAACACCCCGAGTTTAAAATACAGCGCGGGTGTATTTTTTTTTTCACATAAAATAAATCAATAAAAGAATTTTCCGAATTAATTCAAGGGAATTAAAATAAGATTTTCATTAGTTCATTTTAAAAGAGGACACCTGGCCTGTGGCCACTAAACAGTATCAGAGTGCGGAAAAATACAGCGGAAAAGTAATACATTAATTTCCAAAATAAAATTACATTTCCCGAAACTCAAGACCCTATACAAAAGTCTAGACTGATTATGCACTAAGCTACAGTAGCACGGTCTCCACCGTATCCTCTATAAGTCTCGTCTTCAGCCAACCGTCCGTCCCTCTGCATTGTCCACGTAGACTCCGTACGTAAAGATCAGGGGAAACTAAGGACGCTTCCGTCGTTAGTGTATCCGTCGGTAGGACGGGTTCGGGTAACATCTGAGGGCAAAGCCCAAAGTCCACAATATAATAGCAAGGGTCACCGACCGAAATTAACAAATAAGCACATAGCATATATCTCACAACAACACATATATTCATGGCATATTGTATAATAATGATGAAAAGATGCTCATTTTGAAATTTCATGACATGTATGCCTTTTCAAAAAGCAATGAATTAATATGGAAAAAAAATGTTGTAAGTACAATCACCACTTCAGCAATCACAAACATTCATCAGAAAACTCATATTTCAACAAGTACTTACACCCATTAATTTTCCAATCATCAACAATATCCAAAACGTGACCCACCGGTCAAACACCCAGATGCAATATGCATATGCTCATGTATACAATTTTCTTGGAATCACCAAGGTGCAGTCGCTCGACAGACCAGCACATCTCAACGGCCCTCATGACCAGGGTGCAATCGCTCAACAGATCAGCACCAGTGCAGACGCTCAACAGTCCAGCACATCGTGCAGTCGCTCAACAGACCAGCACGTTTGACATCACCCAAGGTACAATCGCTCAACAGATCTGTACCCAGTGCAGACGCTCAACAGTCCAGCACTCGTGCAATCGCTCAACAGATCAGCACGGGGTTGCGCATTTCAGGGTATAGACGCTCAACAGTCCAGTACCGGTGCAGACGCTCAACAGTCCAGCACTTATATACCAAAGTACAATCGCTCAACAGATCAGTACTTAGTGCAGACGCTCAATAGTCCAGCACTCGTGCAATCGCTCAACAGATCAGCACGTAGTTGCGCATTACTCTGTGGCCCATCGCGGGTACCACTTGACTATGCAATGCATGAACATGCAATGTTTCATTTCTCTAGAAACAGAATGCAAAACAGAAATTCGTGCCTCTCAATCATATTTAAATATTTCAGCACAGTCATAAATAACGACAACACAATCATGAATTAACAGTGAGTTAATCATTCACACTTTGAAATGTTTTCCCAACCTCTCAAAAATTCAAACACAGAATTAAAACTGGGATTTTTCTGGGATTTACGAGTCTGTATTCGAATACAGCTCTTCTGTATTCGAATACAGAAGCCAAAAACAGTGCAGATTCACACTCTGTATTCGAATACAGCCCTCTGGTATTCGAATACAGAGGCAGATTTCAGTGCAGAAATCAACCTCTTTCTTTACATCATTAAAGGTTTTCAAAACATCATCCTCTCCTCTTCAAAACTATATCAAGGACTCTATTTTAAATTATTTTAATCCTTCTCAAAGTTTCCCAACACTTTAAAAATTCACAAGGCAAAGTTTAAAACTTAATTTTCTGGAAAACACGAATCTGTATTCGAATACAGCTTCCATTGTATTCGAATACAGAAGCTGAAACTAGTGAAAATCTGCAATTTTAACATTCTGTATTCGAATACATCATGCCTGTAGTCGAATACAGAAAACAAAACCAGAATGATCTACATCAAATCATCATAAAACAGAACCAGAATCAGATCATTAGAAACAGAATTAGAATCAGAATCATCAACACCAGAACATCAGAAACAGAACCAGAATGAATGATTAACATCAGAACAGAACTAGAATGATGATTAACATCAGAACAGAACCAAAATGATGATTAACATTAGAACAGAACCAAAATGATGATTAACATTAGAACAGAACCAAAAAGGATCAACATCAGAAACAGAACCAGAATGTTCAACATCAGAACATCAGAGTCAGAATCATAACCAGAATCATCAACACCAGAACATCAGAAAATAGAACTAGAATCAGAATGACTAGCATCAGAAGCAAAACAGGATGATTCATACCAGAATCATCAGAAGCAAAACAGAATGATTCACCAGAATCATCAGAGGCAAAACAGAATGATTCACCAGAGTCATCAGAGGCAAAACAGAATGACTCACACCAGAATCATCAGAGGCAAAACATAATGACTCACACAAGAATCATCAGAAGCAGAAACAGGATGATTAACATTAGAATCATCAGAAACAAACAGAATGGTTATCAGAATCATCAGAAGTAAAACAGAATGATTCACACAGAACCATCAGAAGATGAATGTATCAGAGGATACATTCTGAATTTACAGAAGATACATTTCTGGAATTATCAGAAGATAAACCAGAATGTCCAAAACCGACCAGAAGATAACTTTGGAGGCTTATATCAAACAGAAACAAAATCAGAAGAACATCTAGAAAATACCAGAGGGAAGCCTGCCATAATATGAGTTGCTCCAAACAAGAATGATTCAAATATCAGAAGAAATCAAGAAGTTATACTGATCAGAACATAGTCTGGCAGTGTAATTTCAACACAGTCCATACTTGTCCAGAAGTGACCAGAAGATATGTTTGATGGACTATATCAGAGGGAATAAATATCAGAAGATTCTTTGGACCAAACCATTGTGAAGCCTGCCATGTGGAGAGTTGCTCCATGCCATAAGTTGTCAAAAGCAAGAAGTAATCCAGAAGATAATTTGATCAGAACATGGCATGACAGTCGAATTTTGAATAACCCAGACTTCATCCAGAATTGATCAGAAGAAGCACAGAATGGTTCATGCCAGAATCACCAGAAGCAGAAACAACAGAATGATTCACATCAGAACTATAAGAAGATGGTTAACATCAGAACCATCAGAAGCAGAAACAGAATGTTTCAGATCAGAACCATCAGAAGCAGAAATAGAATGGTTCACATTAGAACCATCAGAAGCTGAAAAAGACTGATTTTTATCAGAATCATTAGAAGCAGAAATAGAATGGTTCACATCTGAACCATTAGAAGCAGAAATAGAATGGTTCACATCAGAACCATCAGAAGCAGAAATAGAATGGTTCACATCAGAAGCAGAAACAGACTGATTCACATCAGAATCATCAAAAAATGGTTAACATCAGAACCATCAGAAGCAGAAACAGAATGTTTCAGATCAGAACCATTAGAAGCAGAAATAGAATGGTTCACATCAAAACCATCAGAAACAGAAGCAGAATGTTCAACATCAGAACATCAGAAACAGAAACAGAAACAGAATGATCCACACAAGGATCATCAGAACCAGAAACAGAAACAGAATGATCCACTCAAGGATCATCAGAATCAGAAACAGAAACGAAATGATCCACACAATGATCATCAGAACCAGAAACAGAAACAAAATGATCCACTCAAGGATCATCAGAATCAGAAACAGAAACGAAATGATCCACACAAAACAACTAGAATCAGAATCAACAATATCATCAAGATCACCCAGAACAACCAGAAGCAGAATCATCATTATCATCACCAGAATCACACAACATAAAACAGAATCAGAACCATTAACACCAGTTTATCCAAAACAGAGACAGATGATCAATCATCAGAACATCACACAACATTTCAGTGTTCTCATTCATCAGAACAAACATGCAACATTTCAGTGTTCACACTTATCAGAACAAGCATGCAACATTACAGTACTTATCAGAACAAACATGCAACATTTCAGTTTTTCCCAAAACACCAGAGCAAACATGCATGTATTCAGTTTTCTCAAAACACAATAGAATGAGAAGAAACATCACGGAACACTAGCACCAACAGGATGCATTTTGCATTTTAATGCTATTTTCAAAACAGTTTTAAGATATGCATTTTATTCATCATTAAAATGACAATGCAACATTTTCTAGCTTTCATTCATAAGTAAAATAGCATGTTTTATTAGAAAAACAGCCAGCAACAACCATCAGGATAATCACATATCAACAAAGTGTATTTTCCTTCAAAATGTCATTTTTCGAAAACAGTTTTTTCTTTTAAAAACAGAACTGAAACAACACACTTTATGGCCCTAATGCAGCTAAAAGATGGAAGGTGCCCTTACCCTTGTAGCGTGCTTTGCTATTTCCTCTGTTTTCTGCTGCGTTCCCTTCTCTGCGTCCAAAGACGGTGAAATTGTTCCCGGAGTTTGCTGCTGCAAAACTGGGTTCTTTGGCTTCGTAAAGGAGTGAGGATTAACTTTACTATTGTGGGTTTTCTGGTTTGAGGTTTGGATTTCCAGTTTATGGTGTTGGAGGAATTCCCTCTTCTGAATTTAAAGAACCCGTGAAGCTGTTTTTCAGAAACCAGGGGCAGAAATGGGAGGAAAATTACTGTTGCATGCAATCACTCATTACATGCAAAATAGGAGAGTGTGTGTTCTGGTCTTTGCTCAGTTCCTTTGCTGTGTACTCATGGAATTACTTGAGTGTCTTCCTTCTTGAAAATACTAATAAAATAATGTTGTATCATTTCAGCACTTAATCCTTTAATTAATCACTAATCCTTAATTAGTGGTCCAATTAATTTAATTACTCGAAATTAAATTAATTTAATTCTTCATCCAATAATTTAATTCCTCTTCCAAAATAAATATTTATATATATATATATATTCACTCAAAACATACATATATTAAATATTTACAAAAATTCCCAAAATACCCTTGACAATAATTCCAAAATTAATATTTAAAATTAAGGGTCTTACAGGGACCATATTCTTGAATGTTGGAAGCAAACAAAGTAAATTAGCATTACAAATGCGAAACGGCTTCTTTGCTTTCAGCGTTACCTTTTTGTTATCATCAACAACAGAAGCGCTGCCTATTTTCTTGGAAAAGAGAAGAACTTTTATGAATGAGACCTCAAGAGGAGCTTATAGAGTTTCTTCATATGTTTTAGCAAATACATTTGTTTTTCTTCCTTTCCTTCTAATGTTTGGTCTTCTCTATACTACCCCAGTTTATTGGCTGGTAGGATTAAGAAAAGACATTGATGGATTCCTTTACTTCTCCTTAGTGGTTTGGTTAGTCCTACTCATGTCGAATTCACTCGTGGCATGTTTCAGTGCCTTAGTGCCGAATTTCACCATGGGAAGCTCAGTGATCGCCGGCCTAATGGGGTCATTCTTTCTATTCTCATGGTATTTCATATCAAAGGATAAAATACCTAGTTACTGGATCTTTATGCATTATATAAGTCTATTCAAGTATCCATTTGAGTGCCTTATGATAAATGAGTATGGAGGTGAACAAGGGAAAAACAGATGCATAGAAGTTAACAATGAGGAATGCATACTTTATGGAGTTGAGTTCTTAAGACAACAAGGTATGAAAGAGTCACACAAATGGACCAATTTGGCTTTAATGTTAAGCTTCATAATAGGGTATAGAGTGCTTAACTTGTGCAACCAACTTGACAAACCTGCAGGAATCTCAACTTCTCAATGAACATTCCAAAAGAAAGCAAAGAAATTATAGAAGAAAATGAACAGAATAGTCATGTAATACAAATATACAATAAAATAATCAGAATAATCATGATATGGCTGCTGCCAAAGGCATTTCCACACCACAATCAGAATAATCAGAATAATCACAACACAGAAACCCTAAATTAGAACAAAGCTCACAAAGCTTCAAAACCAGAATATGAAACAGAAGCTGAACAAAGCAATGTCTTCGTAGATCAGAATAATCAGAATAATCACAACACAAAAACCCTAAATCAGAACAAAGCTTCAAAACCAGAAGATGAAACAGAAGCTGAACAAAGCAATGTCTTCGTAGATCAGAATAATCACAATAATCACAACACAAAAACCCTAAATCAGAACAAACCTCACAACACAAAGCTCACAGTAGATCACATTCTAACAAATATAAAATCAAAGCAATGGAAACTAACCTAATCGAACGACGCTGAAGAGAAGGTCGAAAACGGCGCTCTGAAGACGTTGCGAGAACGACGCTCTGAAGACGTTGCGAGAACAGCGCTGAAGACGAAGGTAAGCTTGAGGTTGAGGTTAGGTAGGTAAGGTTGAGGTACAAAGGCAAGCCCATCTAAGATAGTTTGAGTGTTTGCTTAATTTGATACTTCCCGAGCTTTTCTTTTGCCTGTGCGGAGTCCTTAGTGCTTCATTTCTTCGGTCCCGAGCTAATTTATCAGTTTTTTACATTTTATCAGTTTTAAATAAATAAACAATTTTAAAAAAAATTACATATTAAATTTACCCACGGACAACCCGTGGAAACATAAAATACGAAAATATTTTGAAAATTTAAGTCGAGTTGCATTTTTTTAACATTACCCACGGATTAACCGTGGGTATAGTGTTAAAAAAAATTTCAAAATAATGAATTTACTTACGGTTTTTCCGTGGGTAATTAATAATTTATCCATGAAGTAAGGTCCGTAGGTAATTTTCCGTAGGTATAGAGATTTTTTCTTGTAGTGCAAAAAATATAATAATAATAATAATAATAATAATAATAATAATAATAATAATAATAATAATAGTAATAATAATAATAATAATAATAATAATAATAATAATAATAATAATAATAATAATAATAATAATAATAATAATAGTAATAGGAGTAATAATATTATTGCATGAAAAGGTCCACACAATAAAATAGCCATTTGAACACTGTGACACAATGAAGAGGGCATAATAAGAAAGTTTTTTCTCAACGGAGAACACGGGAAATTTAAAAAACATCGATTTTCTTACTTCTAATATACGTATATTTGAAGTGAAATTGCTTTTGCAAAAAGATTTCGGTGATATATCAACGTCTGTATACCATTTTAAAATCACTTACAAGGTCTCGTACCTATTGACTGGTAGCGGGCCTGAATAATCGCATGATTAAAATTTTAATAAATAAATAAAAAATATAATATTATATTATATATAAAAAATTTAATGTGTAAATTTATAAATATATATTGACAATCCAATTTTTAATTTTTATTAGAGAGTTAATAGATCAAATTTCGATTGATATTTTTAAAAATTAAAAATTAGTTTTAAATTTTGTTTTCAAATACTAACTTTTTTAGATTGTTATGATTGTTTTATTAACTTGACAGTTATAATTAATTGACAGTTACCTTCTTACAAATTAAATCCAACTTTTTTTACAACTTTTTTTACAGCTTTTTTAACACAAAACCAATATATATATATATATATATATATATAATATATAATTATTAAAATACATTTAAATATAACAAATTGTTTAATATGTCAATATTGACATAATTTGATAAAAAATAATAGTTTGATTTGAATAATATGCAATATATTTTAAAATTACGTGAAACTATATCTCAAATAAAAAAAATGTGATTTATTGATTTAGTTCAACTTGAACTTAAACCTTTAAAAAAATATCAAATTAATATGATCATTAATTCACATGATTGGAATTTAAGTTAGAAAATTTAATTTATTTTATAATTATAGTAGTTGTTTTTATAAATTTTTTTATAAATTATTTTCTTCGATTATTTTTATAATAAACATATGAATTATAATTTGATTGATAAAAATTAATGTATTATATATTATCAAATATATCGTTTTTTTATCAAATTATAATTCAAATATCTTTTATAAAATAAAAAAAATAAATAATATTTTAAAAACATTCCTAAATATTTTGGGTGATCATCATCTTCTTATATTATCAAGAAACTCCGCCACCGTTGTTAATTACGTTAACCATTTAATTTTAAAAATGGACTATTTTGTTGACTTATTTAAATTAAATATTTTTTTACGATCATTTAAAATTGAATCTTAGCTTAAGAGAAATGAAAATGTTTCGGTGAATGCAACAATCATAAGTACATTAATAGGGCAAAATTAATGACAGAGCTGCTATATAACACCACAATACTTGTCCACGAATTGCACGAACACGAACACGTCAAATGAGTCACGCACACTTTTATGTCTTATTATAAAATAAGAAAAGAGAAATCTTAATGTGCAAGAAACGATACAAGTCTCGTGCAAATCCAACGAATGATGTGGTACCGTGACGTGTGGTGGATATGGTCTTAATTGTGTTTTCGGTTCAAAATGACCAATTAACCCTATTGTCTTTTTGCCGGGAAGTAATTGAAATCGCGTTGCTGCTTCCACCTCCAACGGGGATGGAAGTGTGGAAGTGTGATCTCCCATCATTCCAGCATACGACTCTGAAGCCACATATTTTAGATTAATGAAAAATATGAAAGTTGTAACAAAAATAAAATAAAAATATAAAAAAGTAGAAAAAAAAGAAGGCGCCACACTTAAATTTTTATAGAGAAAATGAATGATTTTGAGTGAACGATTGTCACAAGAAATCCTGGTTTATCAAAATGG
Source organism: Cicer cuneatum (assembly GCA_037974295.1). NCBI lineage: Eukaryota > Viridiplantae > Streptophyta > Magnoliopsida > Fabales > Fabaceae > Cicer > Cicer cuneatum. The sequence goes on from JBBPBO010000001.1 coordinate 14,058,790, forward strand.
ATAGTCTAATACAAAACCAAAACGAGACCTAATCTCCTATTTTTTTCCAACAAAAATCTTATATTTTTCATTACTTGGGCATGGATACATATATAAGAGGATGAGTTCTACTTTTTATTTTTGTTTACAAAAAACCATGCATTAAACTAAAATTATTTCTTGTCCCAACGTATAACCTTCATTGTTGAATGTTATTTTCTCCTCATAAAGTCTCGTTTCTTCTCTTGAATGCCTTTGTCTCCCTTTAATGGCTTGTTGGTTACAAAATATAAAAGATTTCATTCCGCCTTTAAAACATCCAAGGTTGATTGTGTGAGGGGAGTTTCCAAAATATATTTGGAATTCTCTAATAGCTATATTAATGTAGCAAAATTAAATAATTTAATGTATCATTTAGTCAAATGTTGTAATGCTTGAGTTTAATGCACTTGTTACCGAGGGTTACAAACTTTTTCAAGAGTTCTTTTCATTCACCAATTGATATGAATTTCTCTATAAATAGAGACACTTTAGAGACATAAAAAGAAGACAATTTTCATGTTACATGAGTCATTTATTCTTTTCTCTAGTGCACATGAGTAAATGAATGCATTTTATTTTATAAACTATCATTGATCGATAGACTTGATGTGAATATGCAATTCACTTCAAGGATTCCAAAGTATCATGAAGAGGTTTCGCCAATATATGCGCTTTGGAATTTATTGTGCAACCTTCATCATAATTAGTTTCATCTTATTCTTGTTCATGATTTGCAGCATACCCCAACAAAAGATCTAACAATCTTTAGGCTCGATTTTCGATTTATCATTTATTTGTGAGCAATGCTTGCAATTTTGATGAAGAAATGAACACACATATACTATTTATTTATGACTACAGTGAAAGCTACACAAATTTTTATATTTATATAAGGTTTTATAAATATATGCAAATCTGATATAAGATTTAATGTTCATTCTATGTCGTTATGATTGTATATATTATTTGCATTTAAAATTATTTTGATGTATGATAATTCGTATAACATGGACAAATATATGATTATATTAGTGTTGAACACTTCATTTGTGTGTAAGCAAATTAACTTGTTTTCAATTGCACTTGTAATATATTTATTTTAATGTGAATATTAAAATATAGGAAAAGCATTATATAAGTGTGATCTTAATTTGCTATTCATGACATGAGAATTATAATGTACATGCTAGTGAATGTATTTTGTTATTATTTTATGTGAAACTTTCACTTATCATTTTTTAATCATTTTACATGCATTCTTAGTCTTTAAGAAAGGGTGCATAATTATTTTTAAACACCTAAACCCATTTGCGTGAGCCACACTTGTTTATATATTATGACGTGATAAACATGACACCATTAATATGATGGTTTAGTGGTTTACCACTTTGGAGAAATGATACGGTTCAAGTCTTATGATATCCATTTTTGGAATTGTGGTTTCATTATTAATTAATAGGTTTAAATATGTCTTTGATTCATGTAATTATAACTTTTTTTTCATTTTAGTCATCGTTTTTTTGTTTGATTTATATCCTTGCAGATATAGTTTCATTTTAAAATAGTCCTTTTATCCAAATTCCGTTACAAAAACCATAACACCGTTAAACTAAAATATAATTAAAACATAATTTTTTAAACCTAAACATATAAAGTGACTAGAATATCACTAGAAGGGGGGTTGAATAGAGATATTTGATGTTTAAAAATTTCTTTTAAGTTTTAAAGCTTTGTCCTCTTCTAGAGGATGAAAGTAAGAAGTTGGAAATTCAAATTAAGTGAAAGAACAGATTAATTGTAAAAGAGAGAGAGAGAGAGATTGGAGATTGACACACACAACTTTATACTGGTTCACCCAAAAATAGGTTACGTCTAGTCCTCACACACTTGTGAGAATTCACTAAAAAACAGTCAACCTCCCACAGAGGTTAGTTACAACTTTTGTGTTCTTAAGCTTCACCAAGCTTACAATATCTTCTCACGAATTTCAATTATTTCTAAGCGTAACTCACTTAGAAATTACAGTATAGTTTGAAGGTGTTTTGATGTTTCTCTTAACTAGCACTTTCTAAAAGGATGTTTCAAGGATCTAGTGTAATACAATAGAAAGTGTGAAGAGAGGATGAGAATGACACTTGATAGCTCTTAGCCTTTTTCTTTGATTGATTTGTAGTTGTGTGTGCAATGAAGAAGTGCACCATTGCTTTTATAGAGTAGTAAGAACGTCTAACAATGGGTTTTTGAGGCTTCATGTCCGTTGGGCACATTGATCAAAAAGTCAAGGCCTAGTATTCTGAATTACAGAAATGTCATCCAGCTGTCTTTTGTCTTGTTTGACTGCAGGAGGATGAGAACACAGTCCATCCTCGTATGGCAGATGCAAACCTCCTGGAAATCCGTGACTTAGCTGTCCTTTTCTTTTTCGTTCTCCAAGGCATGTCAGATTCTATTTTGGACTTTGTTTAGTATAACATTTATGTGCAGGTGTAAAGGTAGAACCATTTTTATCATAAGCCTATGCATAGAGCTAAAGGTCCATTCTTTTATATTCCCAATTCCTATGTTCATCCTCTGCCATTCTTTTTCTTTAGTTGACTTTGTTTTTCTTTTGAACTTCAATACTGAAATGTCTTTATACATGAAAAGGAATCAAAGTTAACGTGATTCTGAATATTTTGACTAATAGTTGGTTCATCCTCTTTGAAGATCCATCCTCTAGTCTATCCTCTCGTTTGAAATCTTGTTGACTTTACATAGATTCTATCTTATTTGAAGAACAACCTGTTTTCTAATAATAATACACTCAAGAGCACAGATTAGTCTTAACAAGAATCATAATCATTTAATTTTGTTATCATTAAAACCATTTGAAAGAGATTTTGTCTCAACAATCTCCCCCTTTTTGATGATGACAAAATTCTTTTTAGATTATGATTGATATTGAGAGACCCCCTCAATATTATCAGAAATGTTTTAAACAATTTCTTTTTCAAATATTTTTCTTAAAAAAAACTTTTGAAAATTTTTGATAAGAACTAACTTAAAAAGATAAATAATTATAAGGTATGAACCACAAAATAATAACAAACATAAGTCAAGGTTATTACAGACCAGAGGCAAAATGTTTTTAACAAAACCAAGAAATTGCAAATATGAAACATTATAAAATCTTCATATGGTCTTCATAATCTTGCTCCCCCTGAATTTAGGCAGCAACAAAAAGAGGAGGGCAGACGAATGGAGGAAGATTAAGTAAAAGATGATGAGTCATCTGAGGAGGAGGAGGTAGAAGGGTGAGATGCAGCATTCGGAGGTGGTTGAGCTTGTGGAACTGGAGGACGGTCTCCTGGGAGAATGGTAGGAATGAAGTGGTTGGTGATCCAATTGAGAAGGAGGCCAAAATGAGTCAGCTGATGTTGAAAATTAGTGAAGCTTTCAGACATCTTCTTCTGGTTCTTATGAATCTTTTTCAGCATTTTCATTTGTTTTAGTTCTTTGCGCTCTTTCTTCTTGTGGCTTGAGCAATCTTCTTTGGGAAAATCAGATGTTTCCAAGAAGGAGCGAGTGGAGTCAAACTGACCTGGAACCTCGGAAGGAGGTTGAGAGGACTCACCAGCAAGAGGGTTAAAGGACAATGAACCAAAAGTGTTAGGAGTAGGAACAGAAGGAGTACCTGTGGGCAAGTTTTCCTGAGGCGGTAGTGGAGAGGATGAGTCAATTGTGACTGGTTCAGCTAAATCCATACCAGCAGGCTCTTCTTCTTCTTCAGGAATTCGTGGGGAGAACGTATGAGGTTGCAGAATCAGATCATGATAAAGCTCGACACCATCCTCCATAAGTTGAAGAGGAGCATCCTCTGGTGGTTCAGGGGCATTAGTGACAAAGTCGAATGTGGATGGAATTATGGCCAGGGGTGAAGAATGGGTGGGACATGGAATGTCAGAGTCACATAGAGGAGATTAAGTTCTTTCAGGATTAATCACAGGTTCCAGATTAGGAGACGGAGTCTCATCAGTAGGAGGATGGATTGGTTCTAATGGAGGTGGTGGAGTAGCAGAAGTAGATTTTTTGAGTTTTTTCGAGTTTTTGGCTGGTGGAGTTTTGGATGATTTTCGTTTTGAAGGAATGGATGTTTTGGTGGAGGAAGGTATATCTATAGGTTTGAGTCTCATCTGTTTGATGTTACGCATAGAAAAACTATTGTTGAAGAGGACATAGGGTTGTCCTCAAGAGACAATTTAAAAAAGTTAAATTTTTTTGTCAAAAGCATCCCATAGGGGGCAGACCTTCCCAAAACAACAGCATTTAACATGAAGTTAAAAATAATATTCCCCAAATGAAGAGGAGTACCTGTTGTGAGATGATGAATGAGTAGGAGGTCGAGTTCAGTAACTTTTTCAAAGCTGCCTGCCCTTGGAACAATGGAATGATCACATATGTTATGGAGAATTCTGCATAAGGGCTGGATATTAGAGGCCACTTGAGGCTTAGGGGAGTGAAGGAGTGAATTTTGAAGCACCTCAGTTCTGGAGACATGGCACTGAGAGTACCATTTTTCAGAAAAGCACAGAGAGCCTTCATCTGGAATGTCCAGAATGTGACACAAGGAGATAGGATTAATCTCCATATGCACACCTTTAAGAACAATAGTGAACCCAGTATCGCCCTTGGACCCAGAAGCCGCAACATAGAACGCTCGCACAAGGCGAGGATATTGAGGTTCATTAATTTTTAAAACAGAAGTCCAGCCAAGCTGATCAAAGACATCTTCAATGTTAAATCCTCCTTTCCTAAGGTCAGAAAAATCAATAAACTTTCCATTTACGACCGATTTGTCGTGCCATTTAGAGAGATAGACTTTCTCTAAGGCTGGAGTTTCAAACAGAGAGCCAGAGGAAGCATATTGTGGTTTAGAAGAGGGTTTTTTAATGGATGATTTTTTAGGTGAAGGAGAGGAAGTGTTACTAAGAGGTGGTTGTGGAATGGAGTCAGCAGAAACAGTTTTCTCTGAATCATCAGAGTCAATAACATGGATCGTGTTATCCTGTTGAGTTGGTTTTTTGGATGAGAGGATTCCAGACATGATTCTGGATGATCGTCGGATAGAAGCATGTATGGAGGTCTTGGATGAAGAGGAATGGGTTCGTTTTAGGTGAGGAGGAGTTGAGGCAATGTTAGGGATGGTGGCTGTATGAAGAGGAGGATGAATGGTAGTCATTGGTTCAGGTTGAAGAATTTCTTCATCCTCTTCGTTGGTACTTGAATACTTATTGTATTCATCTTAAGAGTAATGTTCAACGATTTTTCGTTTTGTAGAAAACTTGGTGCGGGCCATGAAATTTTTTTTGCTAAGTTTTGAAAAAGAAGGATGAAAGAATTTGATTTCAAAGGAAAGTGTTTTCACGATTTGATGAAAGGAAGACGGAATGAATTTTTGGAAGAGAGAGGTTACGGCAGTTGAGGATTGGACGTGAGGGAATGATGAGATAGACTGGAGACTAGGCCGCGCGTGACAGGAGCAGTTACTTTTTCAGCCGTCAGCATTTAATGCATGACGGAAGCCAAGGAGTTTGGCTGGAAAACTGCACAAAGAGGGAAACGTGCTTGGCAGTTGTTGACCTTGGTCCGTTTCACCAAAAAAGACAAACATTTCTAAGTTTTGAAACTTGCAGAATCAGTTTGGGCAAAGTAATTCAAATTTTGACCCAAACAATTGGTTTGACAGAATTAGGAGTTTGAAAGGGACCAAGCTTATGACCTTATTAGTGAATGATCCTCCTGATACCTTTAGAAGCACAGGGATTTTTCCAAGAAGTTCAACAACACATAAATAATAAAAATAAACAATAAGTTTTATATAAAAATTAATGAATTTTGGACAGACTTATAATAGAGAGGTTCTCCAAAATATTTTCGAATCTGTCCTCCTGAAGAGGTTTGGTAAAAACATCAGCTAATTGTTTTTCAGTTTCAATGAAAATTAGCTCAATATCTCCCTTCTGAACATGATCTCGTATAAAATGATGTTTAATTTCGATATGCTTGGAACAAGAATGTTGTATGGGATTTTTTGAAAGATTTATTGCACTTGTATTATCACAGAGGATGGAAATTTTTGCGTACCTTAGTGAATAGTCCTCCAATTGATTTCTTACCCAAAGTATTTGTGAACAGCATTGGGCAGCTGATACATATTCTGCCTCAGTGGTTGACAAAGCAATTGTGCTTTGTTTTTTGCATGACCAACTTATGACAGACTCCCCAAGAAATTGACAAGTTCCACTTGTACTCTTTCGTTCAACTTTATCTCCTGCATAGTCCGCATCACAGTATGCTAAGAGGTCAAGGTTTGAACTCTTTTTATACCAAATTCCAACATCAGTGGTACCAATTAGATATCTGAAGATTCTTTTTACAGCTATACGATGAGATTCCTTTGGAGAGGATTGAAATCTTGCACAAAGTCCAACAGCAAACACAATGTCAGGTCTGCTTGCAGTTAAGTATAGTAAGGATCCAATCATTCCTCGGTACTCCTTTTCAGATATGGAGGTTCCTTCATCATCTTTGTGTAATATGGAGGATGGATGCATAGGTGTCCCCATGGGCTTTGCTGAATCCATGTTGTATTTTTTTAGAAGATCTTTGGTGTACTTTTCTTGGGAAATAAAGATGCCAGACTTCATTTGTTTAATTTGTAATCCAAGAAAAAATTTCAATTCGCCCATCATGCTCATCTCAAACTCGCTTTGCATGAGGTTAGAAAAATCTTCACACATTTTTTCATTTGTAGATCCAAAGATTATGTCATCAACATATATTTGCACAATCAACAGATCCTCTTTAAGAGTTTTCTTAAAGAGTGTGGTGTCAATCTGTCCTCTTGAAAAACCATTTTCTTTTAAAAATGAGCTTAACCTCTCATACCAAGCTCGAAGAGCTTGTTTTAATCCATAAAGAGCCTTAGAGAGTTTGAAAACATGATTAGGTTTTTTCTCATCTACAAAACCAGGAGGTTGGTGAACATACACCTCCTCATTTAAGAGACCATTCAAAAAGGCACTTTTGACATCCATTTGGAATAATTTGATACCTTTATGAGTGGCATAAGCTAGGAGCATTCTAATAGCTTCAATTCTAGCAACCGGAGCGAATGTTTCATCATAATCAATTCCTTCTTGTTGGTTGTGAAGGTGAAAACACGAGAAGGGGGGGTTGAATTGTGTTTGTCAAACTTAATTTCTTTTGCTGTTTTATTAAATATTGATTTGAATTATTCGATAATAATTAATCAGATTCAGCAGCGGATAATAATAACATAATAACACAGCAATTTATATTGGTTCACCGTTAACTAGGCTACGTCCAGTCCCTTCCTCCAGAAGGCCTTTTACTAATTCAAACTCCTTTGAATTACTACACCACTGACCCTTCAAGTCATTCTTCCCAAATAGCCTGACAACCCCAGACTTTTGAGGAACAACAACACCTTGACTATACCTGCCAAGTCTTCTCAAACAGCCTGAAGACGAGACTTATAGAGGATACGGTGGAGACCGTGCTACTGTAGCTTAGTTCATGATCAGTCTAGACTTTTGTATAGGGTCTTGAGTTTTGGGAAATGTAATTTTATTTTGGGAATTAATGTATTACTTTTTCCGCTGTATTATTCTGCACTCTGACACTGATTGGGTGATAACTTTTGAAATGAACTGATTTTATTTTAATTCCCTTGATATTAATTTTGGAAAACTCATTTTAATTATTAAAAAAAAAAATACACCCGCGCTGTGTTTTAAACTCGGGGTGTTACAAAGAACTTGTTCATGCATATCAGAATTACTTGTGGTATTTTCAATTGCTGTTGAATTATGATTATTTTTCAGATTTAAACTTTCATCTTTAAGTTCAGCAAAACTGTTTTTCAAGCATACATTCTCTGTTTTCAATTCTGCAATATCAGTTTCAAGAATAACACTTTCTGTTTTAAATTATGCAATCTGATTTTTTAAAACATTAACTTCTTCTGTTAGATTTGTATTTTCTTTCTTAAGAGTTTTCAGTTTTAAAGATAATTTGTAATTACAATTTAAAAAATCATTCAGAACAGTAATCAAATCAGATCGAGTGAATTCAGAATATACCTCAGTTTCATCATCTTCTAATTCTCTTCCAGAATCAGATTTTGTGTTGGATCCAGAGTTGGTGTGAGCCATCATAGCCAAATCTGCTTGTTCATCTTCAGAAGATTCATCAGAATCATCCCATGTAGCCATCATGCTTTTCTTCTTAGTTCTGAAATCTTTCCTCTGGTATTTCCCTTTCTCCATATTTGGACATTCTGACTTGATATGTCCAGATTCATTGCATCCGTAGCAGATGATACCTTTCTTGTCATGTGTATCATCACTTCTTTTGTTAGACTGATTGGAATATCTCTGGGGAAATTTATTCCTTCTGTTATGCCACATCTTTCTGAACTTCCTGGATAAGAAAGCAATTTCTTCTTCCTCTGAGTTCAGACTTTGATCGTCTGAATCACTATTTTCTGATGTTGCTTTCAAAGCCTTCTTCTGCTTGGATTTCAGGGCTAGAGTTTGGTTTTTCTTCTTGGGTTCATCTTCTTCCAATTCAATTTCATGTGATCTGAGGGAGCTGATTAATTCTTCCAGCTTTAGAGTATTCAGATCTTTAGCTTCCTGAATAGCAGTAATCTTTGGTCTCCACTTGATTGTCAGACTTCTAAGTATTTTCCTTACATGATCGGCAGTAGAGTAGCTCTTTTCTAGTACCCTTAATCCTGATACTAGAGTCTGGAATCTGGAAAACATAGTTTCAATGTCTTCATCTTCTTCCATCTTGAATAACTCGTACTTCTTGACTAGAATGTTAGCCTTTGCTTCTTGGACTTGCTTACTGCCTTCGTAAGTCAGAATCAGACTATCATAGATGCTCTTTGCTGTTTCTCTGTTAGTGCATTTGTCGAACTCTTTGAACGTGATTGCATTGATCATGAACGTTCTGGATTTGTGATGCAACTTGAACATCTTCTTCTGATAAGCATCCATATCTCTTCTGGAAATTTTAATACCATCAGCATCTTCTGGAGCAGTATAACCATCTTCCACCAAGTCCCAAAGTTCAGGATCTTGTGAAATAAAAAAACTTCTCAGCCTGTCCTTCCAGTATTCAAATCGTTCTCCATCAAAAAGAGGTGGTCTATTGATGTTTCCTCCAGTAGCTTCTTCATTGAATCCGGACATGTTGATCCCTTGGATCTTTCCTCAAACACTGTAAAGTGCTCAGCCTTGAGACCAAGCTCTAATACCAATTGAAGGTGAAAACACGAGAAGGGGGGGTTGAATTGTGTTTGTCAAACTTAATTTCTTTTGCTGTTTTATTAAATATTGATTTGAATTATTCGATAATAATTAATCAGATTCAGCAGCGGATAATAATAACATAATAACACAGCAATTTATATTGGTTCACCGTTAACTAGGCTACGTTCAGTCCCTTCCTCCAGAAGGCCTTTTACTAATTCAAACTCCTTTGAATTACTACACCACTGACCCTTCAAGTCATTCTTCCCAAATAGCCTGACAACCCCAGACTTTTGAGGAACAACAACACCTTGACTATACCTGCCAAGTCTTCTCAAACAGCCTGAAGACGAGACTTATAGAGGATACGGTGGAGACCGTGCTACTGTAGCTTAGTTCATGATCAGTCTAGACTTTTGTATAGGGTCTTGAGTTTTGGGAAATGTAATTTTATTTTGGGAATTAATGTATTACTTTTTCCGCTGTATTATTCTGCACTCTGACACTGATTGGGTGATAACTTTTGAAATGAACTGATTTTATTTTAATTCCCTTGATATTAATTTTGGAAAACTCATTTTAATTATTAAAAAAAAAAATACACCCGCGCTGTGTTTTAAACTCGGGGTGTTACAAAGAACTTGTTCATGCATATCAGAATTACTTGTGGTATTTTCAATTGCTGTTGAATTATGATTATTTTTCAGATTTAAACTTTCATCTTTAAGTTCAGCAAAACTGTTTTTCAAGCATACATTCTCTGTTTTCAATTCTGCAATATCAGTTTCAAGAATAACACTTTCTGTTTTAAATTATGCAATCTGATTTTTTAAAACATTAACTTCTTCTGTTAGATTTGTATTTTCTTTCTTAAGAGTTTTCAGTTTTAAAGATAATTTGTAATTACAATTTAAAAAATCATTCAGAACAGTAATCAAATCAGATCGAGTGAATTCAGAATATACCTCAGTTTCATCATCTTCTAATTCTCTTCCAGAATCAGATTTTGTGTTGGATCCAGAGTTGGTGTGAGCCATCATAGCCAAATCTGCTTGTTCATCTTCAGAAGATTCATCAGAATCATCCCATGTAGCCATCATGCTTTTCTTCTTAGTTCTGAAATCTTTCCTCTGGTATTTCCCTTTCTCCATATTTGGACATTCTGACTTGATATGTCCAGATTCATTGCATCCGTAGCAGATGATACCTTTCTTGTCATGTGTATCATCACTTCTTTTGTTAGACTGATTGGAATATCTCTGGGGAAATTTATTCCTTCTGTTATGCCACATCTTTCTGAACTTCCTGGATAAGAAAGCAATTTCTTCTTCCTCTGAGTTCAGACTTTGATCGTCTGAATCACTATTTTCTGATGTTGCTTTCAAAGCCTTCTTCTGCTTGGATTTCAGGGCTACAGTTTTGTTCTTCTTTTTGGGTTCATCTTCTTCCAATTCAATTTCATGTGATCTGAGGGAGCTGATTAATTCTTCCAGCTTTAGAGTATTCAGATCTTTAGCTTCCTGAATAGCAGTAATCTTTGGTCTCCACTTGATTGTCAGACTTCTAAGTATTTTCCTTACATGATCAGCAGTAGTGTAGCTCTTTTCTAGTACCCTTAATCCTGATACTAGAGTCTGGAATCTGGAAAACATAGTTTCAATGTCTTCATCTTCTTCCATCTTGAATAACTCGTACTTCTTGACTAGAATGTTAGCCTTTGCTTCTTGGACTTGCTTACTGCCTTCGTAAGTCAGAATCAGACTATCATAGATGCTCTTTGCTGTTTCTCTGTTAGTGCATTTGTCGAACTCTTTGAACGTGATTGCATTGATCATGAACGTTCTGGATTTGTGATGCAACTTGAACATCTTCTTCTGATAAGCATCCATATCTCTTCTGGAAATTTTAATACCATCAGCATCTTCTGGAGCAGTATAACCATCTTCCACCAAGTCCCAAAGTTCAGGATCTTGTGAAATAAAAAAACTTCTCAGCCTGTCCTTCCAGTATTCAAATCGTTCTCCATCAAAAAGAGGTGGTCTGTTGATGTTTCCTCCAGTAGCTTCTTCATTGAATCCGGACATGTTGATCCCTTGGATCTTTCCTCAAACACTGTAAAGTGCTCAGCCTTGAGACCAAGCTCTAATACCAATTGAAGGTGCAAACACGAGAAGGGGGTTGAATTGTGTTTGTCAAACTTAATTTCTTTTGCTGTTTTATTAAATATTGATTTGAATTATTCGATAAATAATTAATCAGATTCAGCAGCGGATAATAATAACATAATAACATAGCAATTTATACTGGTTCACCGTTAACTAGGCTACGTCCAGTCCCTTCCTCCAGAAGGCCTTTTACTAATTCAAACTCCTTTGAATTACAACACCACTGACCCTTCAAGTCAGTCTTCCCAAACAGCCTGACAACCCCAGACTTTTGAGGAACAACAACACCTTGACTATACCTGCCAAGTCTTCTTAAACAGCCTGGCAACCCCAGACTTTTGAGAATAACAACACCTTAACTAAACCAGCTAAGTCGTCTCCTACCAATCTGACAACCCCAGATTGAAGAAGGAATCTACACCACTATAATAAAGGTTTAGAACTTTGCAACGTTGCTTCTGGAAAGCTGTTTGTTGCACTGTATTTCTCTCTCGAAAACACTTAGAAAATATTGCTCTTGTTCATTTGTGTTTCTCTCTTTTGAACTCTCAGATATCTTTGAATTGAAGCTTGAGTTCTTGTGTTTTTCAATACTTTATTCTTCAGCATTAAGTCTCTATTTATAGTTGAACTTTAGAACTTTACTGATGCTTTACTTCTACAGTATATTTAGATTAATCTGTTTTGAGAATATTCTAGAGTAATTTGCTCAGATTCTGTTTTGAGCCTTTTGCTCAGATTCTGTTTTGAGCCTTTTTCTCCAATTCTGTTTTGAATGTTTTTCACAGATTCTTTAATCCTCATGATCAAATCTGCACCCTTGGATCTTCATGCGATATTCCACAACTGGACCAGCCGAATTGATATGCTGTAATCCTCTGATTTCGGCCTTTGCTGGACTGCACAGTCTGTCCCTCTGATTTCGGCCACCACTGGGCCATGGTCTGATTTTCTGATCTGGACCATCACTGGACCAAATAATTATTTCTGAACCATTGATCTGGAAGTTTTTACTCTAATCTGGACAGATTTTGGACTTTGGTCTGGAACAAACTGAAACTAACTTGAACAAAAAATATTTCAGTCTGGACATTTTACCTTTAATTTTGGACCAGGTCTGGATTGATTCTGGAACTCATTTCTTTTGGTCTGGACTTAGTTCCATGTCCTGAATCATGCTATCTTATGGTCTTGGCCAAATCTGGATTGATCCTCTTGTTCTGGACTCATAAACATACCTTCTGGTCAAATCTGGAACAAGTCTGGACTGTGAAATTTTTCATTGCCAGGCCATCTTCTGGTCAGAATAACTTCTAGAATAAAATTGATATTCGACTCCTATTTGTCTGGAACAACTCTCCTTCTGGCAGGCTTTCCAATGGTATGATCCATGTTTCATTATGATTTTTATTCCTTCTGTTCTGGGCCACCAAACATATCCTCTGGTGATGTTTTGACATCTTGGAACATCTTCTGGAAATTCTAGAATTCATTTTCCTTTGATCTCTGCTTCTGTTTCCTTCAGTTTCTGGGGCATTTAACTTAATAATTCAAAGTACAAAATAAGTTTACATTGAGTACATTTGTAAGCATCAAAATCCTAAGTACTTAGAACCAACTTCGTTCCAACAATCTCCTCCTTTTTGATGATGACAAAACCTTAACTTATTTTGCTAACTTATGACTCGAAAACATTGAATTACTCCCCCTCAGACCAATCTCTCCCCCTAAGTCTGATACTCTCCTTTTCAACTCCTTCTTTGTTCTCTCTTTCTTTTCTTCTCTTCTCCTCTCCTTTTCAACTCCTGTTTTCACTCTTTCTTTTTCAACTCCTGTTTTCACTCTTTCTTTTTCTTTCTTTGTTTTTCTCTCTCCCTGTTTCCTCTCCTTTTCAACTCCTTCTATTTCTCTCTTTCTTTTTCTCTCCTTCTTTCTTTTTATCTCTCCTTTTCTACTTATTTCTCCTTTCTTTCTATCTCTCTTTCTCCCCCTTTTTGTCATCAGCCAAAAAGTGGTCCTACTATTTTTGATTTTTTTTTTGGTTTTTCTTTACAAAGTACAGAACATAAATTAAAAGACAGAAAATAAAATAACAGGAAATTTTAAAAACTCCTAAGATGACTACTTGAGCTAGTTAGGTATGGAGGTAATGCTGAGATGCTTCTCAATGAACTCGAACCTATCTTCTGGTAAAGCTTTGGTGAAGATATCAGCCCATTGATGATCAGTGTCCACAAACTGAATGTTGAGAACTCCTTTCTGAACATAATCTCTGATGAAGTGGTGTTTGATTTCTATGTGTTTGGCTCTAGAATGTAGGATAGGATTTTTGGTTAGGCAAATTGCAGAGGTGTTATCACAATAGATGGGTATGTTGGATTCTAATATTTTGTAGTCTTCAAGTTGATGCTTCATCCAGAGTAGTTGAGAGCTGCAGCTAGCTGCTGAAATGTATTCAGCCTCTGCTGTTGACATGGCAATAGTGTGTTGCCTCTTACTGGACCACGAAATTAAATTGTCTCCTAAAAAGGTACAATAGCCACTGGTGCTTTTTCTTTCAAGTTTATCTCCAGCATAGTCAGAATCACAGTATCCACTCAGTTTGTATGTAGGAGTTTTCTTGTAAAACAAGGTGAGATTGGTAGTGCCTTTTAGGTATCTAAGGATTCTTTTAACAGCAGTTAGATGAGATTCTCTAGGATCAGATTGAAATCGAGCACATACACACACACTAAATATGATATCAGGTCTAGAAGCAGTAAGGTAGAGTAATGATCCTATCATTCCTCTGTAGATTTTCTGGTCAACTTTTGTTCCTGATTCATCTTTATCAAGTGAACAAGTAGGATGCATTGGTGTAGCCATAGGTTTACAATCACTCATCTTAAACTTCTTGAGAAGTTCCTTTGTATATTTAGTTTGGTGTATGTAAATGCCTTCTGAACTTTGTTGAATTTGTATTCCTAGAAAGAACTTAAGTTATCCCATCATACTCATTTGAAATTCATGCTGCATTAATTCAGAAAATTCTGGCCACTGGAGCAAATGTCTCAGTGTAATCAATGCCCTCTTGTTGGCTGTAACCTTGTGCCACAAGCCTTGCCTTGTTTCTGACTACTTCACCCTTTTCATTTAGCTTATTTCTGAAGACCTACTTGGTTCCCACAATGTTCTTCTCTGGTCTTGGAACTAGATCCTACACATCATTCCTCTTAAATTCATTTAGCTCTTCCTGCATTGCAATAATCCATCCATCATCTGCCAATGCTTCACTAACAGATGTAGGCTCAATCGATGAGATTAAACCAACCAGACTTATATCTTTTAATGATGATCTGGTTCTTAAAGAATCACTTCCACTTCCAATGATCAGATTTTCAGGATGAGATGACTGATATTTCCATCCAGATTTCTCTTCTGACTTCTCATGACTGGTTCTGATTTGATCAATGGTTCTCATGACTGGTTTTTTTTTAACTTATCTTCAGATTTATCCTCTGAAGACTTGTCAGGTTCTTCTTTCATCTTCCATCTATTCAAGCTCTCTTAGTTTGTCTACATCAGCTTCTAGTTCTAGTAAACCTGCATCGGTTTCCTATGGTTCTGGTAAACTAGCTTTAGTTTCCTCTGGTTCTGGTAAACCAGCATCAGTTTCCTCTACTTCTGGTTAACCTGCATCAGCTTCATCTTGCTTTGACTTTTCAGATCAAGCTATTTGTCATATAACATAATACAAATCAAATAATTTAAAAATGAACTCAATACAAACAAACCTTTAATTCTGCTTCTGGTGGTTTCTGCTTGTTTTTGAAACCACTGAAACACTGTTTCTGTTGAAGTGTTCACATCACGTGAATCACTTGGTTTCTCTGACAGTTTGACAACCTGCAGAATACTTATCTAGCTTTGATTTTTAAGATCAAGCTTCTTTTTATCACATTAAACATAAATATCAAACAATAATAGTATTTACAACAAAATGTAACCTCTATGTCAACAGTTTCAATTTTACTCTGAAAATCCTGTTGTTTCTGATTTTCAGATTCTGAATCTGTATGTTCTGTGATTAGATGGTTTGGATGAAGGAATTTGAATTCCCTTCCTGGTTTGTAGTCTTGATGAATTTTACTGGAGTGTTTAAAGAACTCTCCAGATACTGACACTTCTCTTTCTGCTGATATATCAGGTTCCTCTGATAGTTCTAGAACTGATGATAATTCTGATTCCTCTGGTAGTTCCAGTTTTGTTGATATGTGTGATTTCTCTGTCTGTTTTGGTATTTCCTGTTCCTCCTATGGTTTTGGTTCTGATAGGCATTGTATTTACCAGTTCTTCTTCCACCAGAGTTACTTTGCTTTTGCTTGGTATATGTTGGAACATAAACCTTTTTCCCTTCATATATTGCAATCATCCATTGACCAGGCACCATGACTGGTGTTTCAATTTGGTTGCTTAGAGCATCTGCAACATAGACAATTTTATCTTTTGGTACCCAAATCTGGTTGGGTCCAGGTTTGTTAGTCTTGAAAAGTTTATTGTTTTCCCTTCTATTTAGCATACGACAAGACACTTTGGAATGACCTTTCTTGTAACAAGCAGTACACACTATATCAGAGGGAACAAGTTTAAACATAGGTTTAGGTTTAATTATTGTTTCTTCAAATCCTATACCTCTATTTCTGTTCCTACTGACTCCATAAATCATAGAAGCATATTTGCTTCTTTCCATACCACTATCAAGAAATTCTTGAAGAATGTAAGACCCTTAAATTTAATATTAATTTATGGAATTAATATTAAGGGTATTTTGGGGATTTTTGTAAAAATATTTAATATATGTATGTTTTGAGTGAATATATATATATATATATAAATATTTATTTTGGATGAAGACTAAATTAATTTAATTTCAAGTAATTAAATTAATCAGACCATTAAGTAAGGATTAGTGGCTAATTGCAAGACAATTAAAAGCTGGAAATCATACAAGTGGCAAGTGAGGTGGCACCTTGAGAGCCTATATATAGGAGTGAGAAGGATGGTGAAGTCAGAACACCATTCCTTCCTCCTCACTGCCCATATTGCATGTACCAACCCCATTTCCTCTTTCATTGTCTCTGTTCTGCCCAGTTTCCCGAATTCAAATTGAAGAGAGGGAATTCCTCAAGACTCCAGTAACTGAGAATCCAAGCCTCAAACCTGACAACCCCCAGTAGTAAAGTTAATCCCCAACTCAATACGAAGATAAAGAACCCAGTTTTGCAGCAGCAAACTTAGGGAACAGCTTCGCCGTTTTTAGACGCAGAAAAGGGAACGCGGCAGGAACAAGAGAAATAGCAGAGCACGCTACAAGGGTAAGGGCACCTTCCATCTTTTAGCTGCATTAGGGCCATAAATTTGTACTGTTTCAGTTCTGTCTTTAAAAGAAAAGCTATTTTCGAAAATGACATTTTGAAAGAAAATGCATTTTGTTGATAAGTGATTATTCTGATAGTTGTTGTTGGCTGTTTTACTTCTGTGTGAAGGCTGGAAAATGTTTGCATGCCATTTTAGTTATGATTAAAAACGCATGTTATAAAACTGTCTTGAAAATGGCACTAAAATGCAAAATGCATTCTGTTGGTGTATTGCTGCTGTGTGATGATTTCTGTTTTGGTTGAAAACATTGGTCATGTTCTGATGATTGTAAAAGCTGAAATGTTATGCATGTTATTCTGATGTTTGAGGAAGCTGAAATGCTTTGCATGTTGTTCTGATTGTTTGAAAAGCTGAAATGCTATACACGTTATTCTGATGTTTTGAGAAAGCTGTGATGCTTGCATGTTTGTTCTGATGGTTTCAAAATCTGAATGATTCTGGTGAGTGAACATTCTGTTTTCTGGTTCTGGATGATTGGGGTTGGATCCTGATTCCATTTCTGTTTTGTATGATTCTGGTGGTGTTGATGATTTAAAAGGAAAAGGGATTTTAAATGAGGGAAGTGTCTTCTGGAAAAAGTGTTGAATCTGTTCTGTTGTTTGGTTGTTGTTTTAAAAGAAAACAGTTTGAAAATGGTTGAATCTCAAGAAATTTTCACTGGTTTTCGAAGGTGTATTCGAATACAACATGTGTGTGTATTCGACTACAACCTGTAAAATTTCTGTTTTACTTAAGTTTTCAAACTTGTATTCGACTACGAGCCTTGTAGTTGAATACAATAGAAGAATTTCGTTTCTGTTTCTGGTTCTGATGATCCTTGTGTGGATCATTTCGTTTCTGTTTCTGGTTCTGATGATCCTTGTGTGGATCATTCTGTTTCTGTTTCTGGTTCTGATGATCCTTGTGTGGATCATTCTGTTTCTGGTTCTGATGATCCTTGTGTGGATCATTCTGTTTCTGTTTCTGGTTCTAATGATCCTTGTGTGGATCATTCTGTTTCTGTTTCTGGTTCTGATGATCCTTGTGTGGATCATTTCGTTACTGTTTCTGGTTCTCATGATCCTTGTGTGGATCATTCTGTTTCTGTTTCTGGTTCTGATGATTCTTGTGTGGATCATTTCGTTTCTGTTTCTGGTTCTGATGATCCTTGTGTGGATCATTCTGTTTCTGTTTCTAGTTCTGATGATCCTTGTGTGGATCATTCTGTTTCTGTTTCTGGTTCTGATGATCCTTGTGTGGATCATTTCGTTTCTGTTTCTGGTTCTGATGATCCTTGTGTGGATCATTCTATTTCTGTTTCTGGTTCTGATGATCCTTGTGTGGATCATTCTGTGTCTATTTCTGCTTCTGTTGTTCTGATGTGAACCATTCTATTTCTGCTTTTGATGATTCTGATAATCATCATGTTTTCTGCTTCTGATGATTCTGATCATCATCCTGTTTCCTGCTTCTGATGATTCTGATAATCATCATGTTTTCTGCTTCTGATGATTCTGATAATCATCATGTTTTCTGCTTCTGATGATTCTGATCATCATCCTGTTTCCTGCTTATGATGATTCTGATAATCATTCTGTTGTTTCTGCTTCTGGTGATTCTGGCATGAACCATTATGTGCTTCTTCTGATCAATTCTGGATGAAGTCTGGGCGAAGTCTGGGTTATTCAAAATTCGATTGTCATGCCATGTTCTGGTCAAATTATCTTCTGGATTACTTCTTGCTTTTGACAACTTATGGCCTGGAACAACTCTCCACATGGCAGGCTTCACAATAGTATGGTCCAAAGAATCTTCTGATATTTATTCCCTCTGATATAGTCGATCAAAGATATCTTCTGGTCACTTCTGGACAAGTATGGACTGTGTTGAAATTACACTGCCAGACTATGTTCTGATCAGTATAACTTCTTGATTGCTTCTGATATTTGAAACATTCTTGTTTGGAGCAATTCATATTATGACAGGCTTCCCTCTGGTGTTTTCCAGATGTTCTCCTGATTTTGTTTCTGTTTGATATAAGCCTCCAAAGTTATCTTCTGGTCGGTTTTGGACATTCTGGTTTATCTTCTGATAATTCCAGAAATGCATCTTCTGTAAATTCAGAATGTATCCTCTGATACATTCATCTTCTGATGGTTTTTACCGTAGTAATTCAAGTTCAAAATAAGATTCCATCAAGTGTATTTGTACACATCAAAATCCAGATTATTTAGAACCAACTTGGTTCCAACATCATTCTGTGTGGTTTCTGATGATTCTGGATGAATCATTCTGTGTTGTTTCTGATGATTCTGGATGCATCATTCTGTTGTTTCTGCTTCTGATGATTCTAGTGTGAATCATTTTGTTTTGCTTCTGATGATTCTTGTGTGAATCATTCTGTTTTGCTTCTGATGATTCTGGTGTGAATCATTCTGTTTTGCCTCTGATGATTCTGGATTGAATCATTCTGTTTTGCTTCTGATGATTCTGGATTGAATCATTCTGTTTTGCCTCTGATGATTCTGGTGTGAATCATTCTGTTTTGCTTCTGATGTTAATCATTCATTCTGGTTCTGTTCTGATGTTCTGGTGTTGATGATTCTGATTCTAATTCTGTTTCTAATGTTCTGATGTTAATCATTCTGATTCTGGTTCTGTTTTTTGATGATCTGATGTAGATCATTCTGGTTTTGTCTTCTGTATTCGACTACAGGCAATCTGTATTCGAATACAGAATGTTAAAATTGTAGATTTTCACTAGTTTCAGCTTCTGTATTCGAATATAAGGGATCTGTATTCGAATACATATTCGTGTTTTTCCAGAAACTCAGTTTTTAGCTTCTGTATTCGAATACAAGGAAGCTGTATTCGAATACAGATTCGTGTTTTCCAGAAAATCAAGTTTTAAACTCTGCCTTGTGAATTTTAAAGTGTTGGGAAACTTTGAGAAGGATTAAAATGATTTAAAATGGAGTCCTTGATATAGTTTTGAAGAGGAAAGGATGATGTTTTGAAAACCTTTACTGATGTAGTGAAAGATGTTGTTTTGTGCACTGAGACTGCCCCTGTATTCGAATACCAGAGGGCTGTATTAGAATACAGGGTGTGAATCTGCACTATTTTTGGCTTCTGTATTCGAATACAGAGGAGCTGTATTCGAATACAGATTCGTAAAATTCCAGAAATCCTCAGTTTTAAACTCTGTAATTGAATTTTATTCCAGAATACTTAGTTCCATGTCCTGAATCATGCTATCTTATGGTCTTGGCCAAATCTGGATTGATCCTCTTGTTCTGGACTCATAAACATACCTTCTGGTCAAGTCTGGAACAAGTCTGGACTGTGTAATTTTTCACTGCTAGGCCATCTTCTGGTCAGAATAACTTCTGGAATAAAATTGATATTCGACTCCTGTTTGTCTGGAACAACTCTCCTTCTGGCAGGCTTTCCAATGGTATGATCCATGTTTCATTATGATTTTTATTCCTTCTGTTCTGGGCCACCAAACATATCCTCTGGTGATGATTTGACATCCTGGAACATCTTCTGGAAATTCCAGAATTCATTTTCCTTTGATCTCTGCTTCTGTTTCCTTCAGTTTCTGGGGCATTTAACTTAATAATTCAAAGTACAAAATAAGTTTACATTGAGTACATTTGTAAGCATCAAAATCCTAAGTACTTAGAACCAACTTGGTTCCAACAGGTTGTACCCTTGAGCCACTAGTCTTGCTTTATTTCTAATGACCTTTCCGTCTTCATTTAATTTGTTTATAAAGATCCATTTTGTTCCAATGATAGATTTGTCTAGAGGATGGGCTACAAGATCCCATACTTTATTTCTTTCAAACTGTGAAAGTTCCTCCATCATTGCTTCAACCCATGATTTGTCACATATTGCTTGATCAATATTTTTTGGTTCAACTTGTGATATCATGGCCATGTTATTTGCAAAGGACTGTATGGTCCTCACACCATATGTCGTATCTCCAATAATCAGATCAAGAGGATGATGCGTTGCTACCTTCCATCCTCTTGGAGGCTGCTGTGAGGATGGATCAGAATCATCCTCTTCATTTGGACTGTGTACTTTTGAGGATGAATATTCATCTTCTTCTATTTTATCCATATTTTCTAGACACAAGTCATCAAACTCATCAAAAATAACATGCATGGATTCCTCCACAGTTTGAGTCTTAAGATTATAAATTCTATAACCTTTTGACGATGTGGAGTATCCTAAAAATATACCTTTATCGGATTTTGGATCAAACTTTTCCAAGTTGTCTTTATTATTTAGTATGTAGCAATAACAACCAAAGATATGAAAATATGAAATATTTGGTTTTCTACCTTTCCAAAGTTCGTAAGGAGTTTTATTTAAAATTTTTTGATGGACACACGGTTTAAAACATAGGAAGTTGTGTTAATGGCTCCAGCCCAAAAGTATTTTTCAATGTTTGCTTCATTCATAATAGTTCTAGCCATTTCTTGTAGAGTTCTCTTTTTCCTTTCAACAACTCCATTTTGTTGATGAGTTCTTGGACAAGAAAAATTATGAGAAATACCGTTTTCATCAAAAAATAGTTTAAATAATTCATTTTCAAACTCACCTCCATGGTCACTTCTCACATAAATAATTTTAGTTGTTTTTTCATTTTGAATTCTTTTACAAAAATATTGAAATGCATCAAAAGCTTCATGTTTGTGCTTTAAAAATAAGACCCATGTAAAACGTGAGAAGTCATCAACTATCACAAATCCATATATTTTTCCACTAAGACTTGGAGTTTTAATGGGACCAAAGAGGTCAATATGAAGAAGTTCAAGAGGATGACTTGTTGAAACAATATTTTTTGAGTGAAAACTACTTTTGACTTATTTTCCTTTGGCACAAGCTTCACAAACTTTGTCTTTTTCAAAATTAATTTTTGGAAGACCTTTGACTAGTTCCAATTTTGATAGTTTAGAAATGGTGTTTAAACTTGTGTGCCCAGCTCGTTTGTGCCAAATCCATTTATCTTTTTCAAGAGAAATAAAACAAGATTCAGTAGGCAAATCATCAAGATATAATACATATAAATTCTTTTTACAAATCCATACTTATCACAAAATGAACATTTCCTTTTGTTAATTTCAGCCCTTTTCTTAGCATGACAAACTTTGATAGTATGTCCATGTTTTTTGCAAAAGGTGCATTTAGGTCTGTCCTCTTGTTTATTTGGTAGAAAGAAGTTTTCATATAATTTTTGCTTTTGAGAACTTTTAAATCCAATACCAGCTTTGTCAAAAATTCCAGATTGAGATCCCATAATTTTTTGAAATGTTCCAGTGGATTTTACAAAGTTGGTAATGTCCTTTTTGAGTTCTTTTACCTTTTCTTTTAAAACACTCTTTTCAGTATCCTCTTCTGGAAGATGAACGTTGACAATCTTCTTGTTCAGAACTTTTTGTTGTTCTAATAATTTTCTATGAGATGCCTGCAAGTCCAGAATGGTTTTTTGATATTTATCATTCTTAGCTTGGAGTTCTCATTTAACTTCTTTATTTCATAAAGTTGGTTCTTAAGATAACCACATTTATGAGATAAAGTGTTTGAGTCATTTAAGAGATTGTCAAATTCAATTTCTAGTTTTTTACAAGAGGGACATAGATCAGTAATGGTTACCTCATCAGTATCTGAGTTTGCCATAAGGCAGAGGTTAGCTTCTTCTTCCTTGTCTTGCTCGGATGATGATCCATCGTTGTCATCCCAGGTGGCCATCATAGTTTTATTTTTATTTTGAAATCTTCTTGTGTTTCTTTTGTTTAGAGGATATTCAGTTTTGTAATGTCCCACTTTGTTGCATCCAAAACAGGTAATTTGACTTTTGTCAGTTTTTTCTTTTTGAGGAGACCTTTTTTCTTGTCCTCTTCTAATTATCATCCTGTGAATTCTTCTAGAAATCAGAGCGAGTTCATCCTCCTCATCAGATAGAGGATATTCTGAGTTTTCTCTTTTTATGACATCTTCATTTTTCTTGGAGGAAGTACTTTCAGTTTGGCTAGATTTTAACGCAATCATTTTTCCCTTTTTGCTTGGTTTATCAGCAAGCAGTAATGGTTCATGAGCTCTAAGAGTTCCAACCAGATCTTCTAATCTCATGGTGGCCAGGTTTCTTGCTTCTGTGATGGCCGTCACCATTGGTCTCCATTCTTTTGGTAAACTCCTCAGAATTTTCCTTATCCTCTCTTGAACTGAATATTCCTTTCCAAGGGATCTTAAGTTATTTAGAATGATTGTTAGCCTTGAGAACATTTCATCAATGGTTTCTTCTTCCTTCATTTCGAATAATTCAAATTCTCTAACACCCATGTCAATCCTTGCCTCTTTAACATGACTTGATCCTTTATGATGGATTTTCAGAGTGTCTCATAGTTCTTTAGCACTTTGGCATTCTTCAACTCTGTCATATTCTTCCCTGCTCAAAGCACATGTTAGAAATAAATGAGCTTTAAGTTTAGAAGTACCTTAGCATTTTCTTCGGCTGTCCATTGTGCTTGAGGTTTTTCATCGGAGGATGAATCTGTGTTGTTGATTCTAATGACGTGATTTCCATTCTCAACCACAGACCACATGTTGTTGTCTTGTGATATGAGGAACAGTCTCATCTTTCCTTTCCAGTGATAGTAATCTGTGCCATCGAAGTAGGGAGGTCTGCTGGATGATCCTCCTTCAGGAATATACTTGGCTTTTGACATTTTTCTTTTGATCTTTTTCTCTTACACTATTGGGTGTAGTTTTCTAGATAACCTTGCTCTGATGCCAATTGAAGTGACTGGAATATCACTAGAAGAGGGGTTGAATAGAGATATTTGATGTTTAAAAATTTCTCTTAAGTTTTAAAGCTTTGTCCTCTTCTAGAGGATGAAAGTAAGAAGTTGGAAATTCAAATTAAGTGAAAGAACAGATTAATTGTAAAAGAGAGAGAGAGAGAGAGAGAGAAAGAGATTGGAGATTGACACACACAGCTTTATACTGGTTCACCCAAAAATAGGTTACGTCCAGTCCTCACACACTTGTGAGAATTCACTAAAAAACAGTCAACCTCCCACAGAGGTTAGTTACAACTTTTGTGTTCTTAAGCTTCACCAAGCTTACAATATCTTCTCACGAATTTCAATTATTTCTAAGTGTAACTCACTTAGAAATTACAGTATAGTTTGAAGGTGTTTTGATGTTTCTCTTAACTAGCACTTTCTAAAAGGATGTTTCAAGGATCTAGTGTAATACAATAGAAAGTGTGAAGAGAGGATGAGAATGACACTTGATAGCTCTTAGCCTTTTTCTTTGATTGATTTGTAGTTGTGTGTGCAATGAAGAAGTGCACCATTGCTTTTATAGAGTAGTAAGAACGTCTAACAATGGGTTTTTGAGGCTTCATGTCTGTTGGGCACATTGATCAAAAAGTCAAGGCCTAGTATTATGAATTACAGAAATGTCATCCAACTGTCTTTTGTCTTGTTTGACTGCAGGAGGATGAGAACACAGTCCATCCTCGTGTGGCAGATGCAAACCTCCTGGAAATCCGTGACTTAGCTGTCCTTTTCTTTTTCGTTCTCCAAGGCATGTCAGATTCTATTTTGGGCTTTGTTTAGTATAACATTTATGTGCAGGTGTAAAGGTAGAACCATTTTTATCATAAGCCTATGCATAGAGCTAGAGGTCCATTCTTTTATATTCCCAATTCCTATGTTCATCCTCTGCCATTCTTTTTCTTTAGTTGACTTTGTTTTTCTTTTGAACTTCAATACTGAAATGTCTTTATACATGAAAAGGAATCAAAGTTAACGTGATTCTGAATATTTTGACTAATAGTTGGTTCATCCTCTTTGAAGATCCATCCTCTAGTCCATCCTCTCGTTTGAAATCTTGTTGACTTTACATAGATTCTATCTTATTTGAAGAACAACCTGTTTTCTAATAATAATACACTCAAGAGCACAGATTAGTCTTAACAAGAATCATAATCATTTAATTTTGTTATCATTAAAACTATTTGAAAGAGATTTTGTCTCAACAACATAAACCTCCAATATAATTAAATTATATTTTTTAACCTAAAATTAACCCCAAATGTTTCATTCTTCCATAAAAAAACCTAAAATTAACCCAAAATGTTTAATTCTACTTCCCTAAAAAACTACACTCATACCTAAATTAGGGCTAGGTTTCAAATGCAATATTAGTACAAAATTGTGAATATTTGTTTCTTCTTTTGATTGATTCGCCTCAATTTTCTTTGTGTGGATGGATGAAAAAGTGATGTTGAAGCTAGCGTTTGAGAAATGATTCAAAACGATGAATCGATTGTTTTGCGTTATCAACGAATTGAATTTGAAAAATCTGGTCAATCAATAAATCCCAAAACAGGATTGACCATGAAATGATTATTATAGAAAGCAAAAACTAAAAAAAATGTTGAATCAACAATTTCAAAAGAATCCATTTGAAGTTGTTAATTTTACATTTTTTTAGGAAGAAGAATGAAACATTTGAGATTAATTTTAGGTTAAAAAAGGTTATAATTTTATTATATTGGAGGTTTATCTTTATGTTAAAAAAAATTATGTTTTAATTATATTTATGTTTAACAGTGTTACAGTTTTTGTAACGAAAGATGGATGGAAAAACTATTTTAAAATGAAACTATATTTGCAGGGATGTAAACCAAACAAAAAAACTTACGAGGACCAAAATAAAAAAATATTATAATTGTAAGGACCAAAGACGTGTTAAAACCTAATTAATATTAAAGGGACAAACATAAAAGGATGCAATTGATGGGGTTAGCTCGACAATATTAGTACTATTTAATCGATAAATAATGTAGAGAGTTAATTTATTTTAATATAAAAGTAGTGTTTATGAATTTTTATAAATATCAAGTTCATGTTTTAATGATATTGTGTTTTATAAATATCAAGTTCATGTTTTAATGATATTGTGTTTCACGCAAGAAGTCTTAAATTTAGAATTGATTTACTCATATAACATATTATATGTGTATGATAGTATGAAAATAATTGTCAAATTCTTGCTTATTGATACTAAAAATAATTTGGGTATATATTTTAAAATTAT
Organism: Cicer cuneatum; assembly: GCA_037974295.1. Classification (NCBI taxonomy): domain Eukaryota; kingdom Viridiplantae; phylum Streptophyta; class Magnoliopsida; order Fabales; family Fabaceae; genus Cicer; species Cicer cuneatum. The sequence goes on from JBBPBO010000001.1 coordinate 14,084,822, forward strand.
TGTAAGTCGACAAATGTTTATGGAAGAAAGTAATAGAAAATCTTGATGATTTTATTCATTGTTTATTTTTTATTGTGATACTTACTTTGATTTATCATAGAACATCTTTACATATGAAACTTCAATTAACAAATAGAATGTATGAAACATGTATTAGTTATAATATAACTATGAAGAAATAGTTTCTTTAATATAAATAAAATGAATGGATTCTTATTTGTTATGGAGCAGATGACTTACATGTTTGAATCCACCTTATCATATTTGATTATGAGAAACTCTTATGATCATGTTATATTAGCTTGTGGCAATATATATTTAATGCATTCAATGTATTATATCTTGGAATTGGATATATTAAAAAAGGGAATGAGAATTTAAAATTGAGATACTTATTAAATATAGTAAAATGTAGAATGACATAAAAGTTTGTGTATGTGATAATTGATATGCTTATTAATTGTATGTGATACAATGTGAAGAAATTAAATGACAAAAGTGTCATGATTTGATGGTAATTAGTCCAACATTATCAAGAATATATAAATGGTGTTATGATTTGTTTATATGTAGATGATATGTTAATCTTTGACACCAATTTAGGCGAGGTAGAAAAGACTAAAACTTTCTTATTTATAAAAAAATTGATATGAAATATTTAGGCAAAACATATGTGATTTTAGGAATTAAAATCATAAGAGATGATGTAAATATTGGTTTATCCCAATCGCACTATATTAAAAATGTGCTAAAGAAATTTGATCATTTTGATTGTAAATCTATTTCTAGTCCATTTAATCAAAATGTTAGTTTACAACCACATAAAGGATGTCCTGTGACACAATTAAATTATTCAATGGCAATCGCATGCTTGATGTAAGTTATGATTTGTACTAGTCCTGATATAGCATATGCCATTGAAAAATTAAATCGATATACAAACAATCCAAGTAAAGAGCATTGTCATGCTATTAATAAAGTATTAAAATATTTGAAAGAAACGATTAACTATAATTTAATCTAAAGTGAATATCTTTCAGTTTTGGAAGGGTATACATATCCCCATTGGGTAACTTATGTTGAGTATCATGCTTCCACAAGTGGATGGATCTTCGACCTTGGTGGAGGTGCAGTTTCTTGGGGTTCAAAGAAACAAACTTGCATTGCCAACACCACCATGGTTGTAGATAGTAAAGAGGCTAAATGACTAAGAGATTTGTTGTTTGAGATACCAATTTGGCCAAAGCTAATGACACCAGTATCCATACATTATGATAGTCAATCCATACTATCAAAAGCATATAGCCAAGTATATAATAAAAATTTAGACATATTGATTTAAGACATGACTATGTAAATGATTTAATTGAGTGATATCCATAGTGTTTGTAAGAACTGAAAAAAATCTTGCAGATCCTTTGACGATAGGTCTGACATAGGACACGGTGTTGAAGACATCATTAGGGATGTGATACAAGCTTATATCTAAATAATTACCAATAGTGGAAACAATCAACTCACAACTGAGTTACATTAAGTCTTGAGTTCAACGATGAAAGTACACTATTAGAGTGATTGAAGTACTTGACAATAGATACATTCCAAAGGATAAAAGTACTTGGATCATAAAATAAAAGTGGTAGAATAAGGTCTCCTTTTAATGGACATATATCATATATTTACTAGAATGTACAGTTATGAGTGCATTTCTAATATAGTCCACCTATATGAGAATGAAGTTGGTCGCTTCATAGAGTTCAAAAGCTTGACTCTTAAATTATCATGAAAATGATATGAGACACAAGACCTTATCAAATGTGTCATCTTTATAATTCGATCAATGGTACTGAAATTTCATGTGTGAGTTATGCACACTTGTTCTAATGAATGATTGATTCAAAGTATGTCTACCAATCTATTCGGTGATGAGTGAAAACATAATTTACTAAGTAATGATTCAAATCGTAAGATACCTTTATATGAAACCATGAGATTTCCGGAATAAAGGATTTATATATATTTCGAAAATAGTAGGGGATTGTGAGGGGAATTTCCAAAACACTCACAAAAATAAAATAAACTTTAAGTATTGGGCTTAACTTAAGTGTGACCAAATAATACAAAGCAAATAGCATCTCATGTGCTCTCCTCTTCACGTGGACATATGTAGTTGACAAATTTGGGCTCCATTTCTTCTAAGTTAAGCCTTGCTTCAATGATAGTAGTTACCATTTGGTTTAAAACTTTCTTAGCTTTCTTGACATGTGCCTTTATCATTGGTCCTCCTAAACCTTGAAGTGCTTCACTAGTATTTTTGATTATTATGTCCTCATCATAAAGTTTGTCATTAAAATCTGTGTTCAGAACTTGCTGTAGTTAACACCTTACAAATGTTTGATATTTTGCCTCACTGAACACGAAGTCATCAAGTTCTAAACGTTGCTTATAATTCTTATTCATTGAACTACTATTAGAGCCTTGCAAAGTTATATTGTCCAGATTATTTTATTTATCTAGAAAATTTTGGAAATTGATACAAGTTATTTCTTTTTGTGCCAAATAGGTTACAATAAGTGTGTGTTTGAAAATATGTGCATGATGACAAAAATGGGACTGATGCAGCGTAGGTGGAGGAGATGAGTATAGGAGGGATGAAGACAATTTCTATGCGAGGAGAAAAATAATAGCAAGGAATGAGATATAAACAATAACACGAGTCACATGTCCTGAATCCTGATGTAGCAAGAATGGAAACAAGCCAAAGAGCACATTCATTCAAAATCCTCATGGAGCAATATTAAAGTTTTATGCGCTGTCAAAATGAATTAATGCTCAATCTCAAAATATTGTACCATTGCATATTAAAAGGTGAAGTCTGTGGTGACATGTGTGGCTGGACCAAGTTGATCTCTTTGTGTTGCTGTTTTTGTTTGTTTGATAGAAGAAAACACTGTTTCTAATCACAAGGAATTGGCATAGTAGAAATGCAAAAAGTGATTCATAAAATAGAGACATTGTTTAGATGCAAGTGATGTAGAGGCATAGTTGGAAAAAATGATTTGATGTTGTAAAATATTTAAATATTAAACATAACATTGAAGATTGATACTTTGATAACTCAAGTTTCAACATGATTCACAATGACTATTTCTGTTTCTGAACTCATCCTAGTACCCCAAATTGCAAAACAACATCCTTACTACAAATGCACTAAACTACAAGAATCATTACTAACAGACCAAGAGGTATAGATTCCAAGAATCATCTTTACTACAAATGTATTAAACTACAGTGTCACAGTGACTCTTTCAATATCAATAACATAAAAATCATCCAAATTAAAACTATTTAAATGTTAACAAAAAATAAAGTTAAAAAGTTGCTGCAACAATCATCTTCTATTGACAAACAGTGAATAATTTCCACTTTCATCTCTCAAAAGCAAAGCATCGTGGTGGATTCTAGCAGCCGCACACCATCTCACCACTAGAGAAAATGCAGGGTTTTCTATCTATTCCTCAAAACATTGATGAGATTAACACACAAGAGAACAATCAAGTAAATTTAGATCCCTTCGATCCAAATAAAAAATATGTTACTGAAATAAAAATAAATAAGGTGCAAATAGATTCTAGTACTCTCTACTTTTATTTATTTATATTATGGAACTCTTTTTTCTCTAGGTTCTTTTTTTTTAGGTTCCATATTATTCTCAAAGCATAAACCATAATATTAACTATCAGAGCTGTTAGAGGTATTGATTTTATAGACACAACACCGTAAGAATTATCAACTATAATCATGAGAACCACTGGTTTGCTAAATGATTTTGTATTTTATATTTTATTCACTCTTGTATTTCATTCACCCTTCAAAACATATACACGAGTTTTCTAATCTTCAACGTTCTTGTTCTTGTTTTGTAAGTACTGTAGTACTATATAGCACATTTCTGTAAGTACCGAATTCTAATCTTGTCGAATCTTGTTCTGTGGACAAGTACTGTAGTACCATATTGTACAGCTATGTAAGTACCATATTTATTCATCAAAAGAAATTGATTGTTAAGTTAAGAATAAAATTAAATAAAAAAGAATGAAAAATTTCAAGATATTTTTGTTTGTATAAATAAATTTAAGAGAAAAATGATACTATCATAATTCAATTCATTAAAACTTAATAAAATAAAATATATGTGTGACAAATAATATTATTAATTTTAGAAATATAAATTTTTTATTTATTTAAACTTAATAAAGAGGGACACAATAATAATAATAATAATAATAATAAAGGATAAAACATTAGTGTTTACCTTCTTTGATGTTCCTCAATTTTACTCTTCTTTCAAAATTTTCAAAACTAAAATTTTACTTTTGTGAATCATCATGTTAGTGGAATAAGGAACAAGCAAAACACGACCAACCAAGAGGATTCAAGTTGAATATGAAATTAAAGGAGTTAAAAAACGAGTTGGACACGATTAGGTGAATTCTTTACCTTTTTTTTATCACGTGTGACATTGAGAATTAAATTTTATTACAATGGAATTTTAAATTTTATTACAAATTCTGAAATTGTTTGAAAAATAAAAAGAGAATGGAAGATAAGAACTAAAATAGTTAGAGAGAAAAATTTAGTATATAAGAATTTCATTGAAAATTTAAGTTTATCTTTGTTAATTTAGAACATACATGTAACTTATATATGTTTGTGTGATGTTGTGAATGAATTATGTGTTAGGAAAATTTAATTAGATGTGTAATCTTAATTTAAGGCCAATATGCTTGTCGAGCACTGCTCGTTACTGCTGCTGCCTCTAATGCGTATGCGAGATTGTGAGTTTTGAATTCTATAAGGTAACCGTTTTAGGATTATTACGGATTAGAAGAAGTTGAGTATGAAGAAATGAATTTTTTCTGCATGTAGGTGTTTTAAAACTGCATCCAAATGACTTTTCATAACTCTAAAGGTGTTATTAATTTTATGACTTTGATGTTGTTATTAATTTCATGACTATGAAGTTGTATTAATTTCATGACTCCGAAGTTGTTATTAATTTCGTGACTCTGAAGTTGTTATTAATTTCATAACTTTGATGTTGTTTCTACTTTTTGCCTCTGGTTCTAGTTTCGAATTAGGAACTTATGATTAAATTATTATGGATTTAGTACATTGTTAAGTTATTTAAAATTGTTGTGGATGAAAGATGCATTGTATACATGACGTAATAAAGATATTTCATACAAAACATCTCAAGTTGAGTACACTCTCATCAATTATATCTTGCATGGCCTTATTCACTCTCATCAATTATATGCCTTATTCATGGTGGGAATCAAGTTGTTCCAGGCATGATTCAACAGGTAAAGGAGAACAATAGACGGTGATTGGAGTTTGGCCAGACCACCTTTACCGCTCAGGTCTCAATTATCTTGGTGACCACCTTTCTTTGTTTACAAGGAAAGGATTTCAAATGTCATGTGCAATTTCCATAATCATTCTAAAAGAATAAAAGAATGATTTCAGTTTTAAAAAAAGAAGTGAAGTTGAGAGCTTTAGCTTGAGATGTATCGTATCAGAATTTCTTGTTTTCTGCATTTTTATTTATTTATTAAAAGAATAATTTCAAACTTCTCTCCCTTAGTTTTTGAACTCACTAAGATTTATTCTCACCTCTTTTATGTTAAAAATTTAGCAGCTGCTGGAAGTAGTTCAAGTGCATCTTAATACCAGAGGGGTATTAGGACCTTTGTAGTATTAAAAGCTTATATAAAGGTTTAATATGAGAATTCAGTTGGACTATTGCACCTTATGAATCTATTTGAACAATTATAAACCATTATTGATTGATAGTTGAATTGTTTAAATTGATTCAGACTATTCTTTATATTTACTTGCCTATAATATATTAAGATGTATGAATTGAAATGTTAAATTCTAGATAATTGGTATTGAGTCTTACAGATACCCTAATACAAAAAAGGAAATACCTTAGAACTCAATAAACATTCAAATGACATTAACTAGACTCTATCCTAGTAAATTTAAAACATATATTTTTACTACTAGTTTAAACTATTGGAGTTTTGTGATACTATGTTATAATAAAAATGTAATTTTAAAGACCTCAACCGCTCAGCTGTTAAAACTACAAAAATAAAATTTTTTAATGATTAAATTAAAATATAATACATGTGTGATATCAATAATGTGATTAAAAGGAAGTCAACTTCTGTTAAAAAAAAGGAAGTCAACTCCACAAATATTTAACAAATGTTATATAGGTTTTACTTGGCATATTCCTTCAAGATTTCTTAGGATTCTGTTAATCTACAAGAGTCAAATCAACAATACTAGTAGAATGTAAAATGGATGGCACGTCATATTGGGCGAAAATATAATTTCAGCATACATGTAATTTGTATGGAAGCACAAGTTGATAGAATTAAGTTCTGTCACATAAAAATACAATGCTCATCAAATAACTCATATAACAGTGTATCCACCAAAAACTTAATAAAAAAAATTTTAATTTAAGAAAACCCAAAAGTTTATATAGTGAAATTAATTTCCCAATCTAAGTATTGTTGTTAAACCATACTCCTAAACATCAATATCTTGCTCTGTTAACACTAATTGGAAAGCATTTCCACATTATCACATTTTCCAAACCTTGGTGCTAGTTTCATACGTCTCTTAAACTACTTACATGTAATATCCTGCTCCGTTTAACCTAATTGACCCCATTATTCACTATGCTATACAATGTAGGTAGTTCTATTAGCTCCTCTTCATCATCACTAGAAATCCAACCATGGCAAGGTCTTCGCCTCTTGTGATAAAGCCTCCCCATAGGTTGTGAGGACTTTGTCTGAGGAGGTACTGCAGGAGGGATGATAGTAGTATACAAGATGCACAAGTTATGCTTCAAAACTTATTGAAATGAACGAATTAACCATCAAGTTAGTCTCTAAAGTATCACTCTCTCTCCAATTTAATCCTTAAACTATATAAGCATAATATGTAGTTCCTAAAGAATATAAAATCCGTCAATTTAGTCTCTGCCATTAAGATGTAAGGGACTAAAATGATGGATTTCATTTACTCTAAGGACTACTTGTTATTTTTATAGACTATAGGGACTAAATTGGTGAAATAGTAATAGTTTAGGGGCTAAATTGATGGTTTATTCTAAAATGAACTAATAAGGATGGGAAGTTGATTACCACATTCAATGTCCGCTGATACAGTGTCTATAATAGCCTTGACAGGAGCTTGGTTGTCAATTTCATTGGTTGCTGATACAGTGTCTACAGCCTTAGCGGAAGGATGATTACTAGGCTGGATGGTGGCTTCTGAAGTGTTGATGCTGACGGGCTTTATGGGAGGTTCGTCAACAGTTTTACTTGTAGCTGTTGCGGTGTCCACAGCCACAATGGTAAGCTGATTACCAGTTTCACTGGTTGCAGATATAGTGTCAACAGCCTGATTAGTTAACTGTGCATCATTTGAAGCTTCTGTGTTAGAGCATGGTACAAGGGCTCTGTTTGAGCAACCAGCAGGTGATGCTTCATTGGGACCATTTCCTGGATTATCCTCTATCAAACAATCCTTCACACAAAGCAATACAAGAGCACAAAACAGGACATTATTAATCATAATTCTATAAGATATACAGGCCAATAGATCAAGGAGCTAGTAGGGGATTTTCATGAGGCACACTTTCCAAAAGATAAAAAATTTCATTGGAGTACTTGAGCAAATTTCATTTAGCCTCTCAAGCATTGTCAAAGTAGTATATGAATTTCTCAAAATTATAACTGTTGATCAACCATTCTTGGAGGTTGGAGTTAATAATCTTTCTTAAAAAGGGAATGGCTATAATTTAAAGAAGGAACCATGAAGGAATTCAAGAATATAATAATCACCTCTATACATGAAATATGAGTCCACAACACATTATGGACTCTAGTTACTAACATAATTAGATTCTAACGACTAAAATTTGTTTATCAAAAAAATATTATCGGATCTTTGTAAATAGTGCTTATAAAAATTTCCAACAAATTGTATTAATCATTGAGATTTTAAAAATTAAATGAACAAACAGCCATTTTGATCTCTAAATGTGTGAGGTGTTGTCACTATAGTTCATATATGTATCGAAATTGCAAACACATCTCTGGTGCCTTTTTATTAGTAACTTCATGGACTAAATTGACCAATAAAAAACACATTACGAGGACTGCATTGACAACCTAAAAACAGATTCAATGAACAAAATGACTAATAAAAGGGACACATTTGAACATGTTGGTAATTTCATGCTTTTAACACACATTTAGGAACCAAAATAGTGGTTTATGGAAAATTAAATTGTTTCAATAGATATAATTGTTTTTATGCATGAATGCATAGGTGTGTGTGAGTTGCTTAGAGGATAAGCAAAAGTAAGAGAGTGAATTAAGAGTTACCTGATCTTGTTGTTGTTGTTCGAGCAGGGTATTGATGAGAAGAGTGTAAGCGGAATCTTCGATGAAGACCCAACCATCGTTGCCGCCATAAACCTGAAACAATGAAATTAAGCATGAATTAATTAATGAGAATGAAACGAAATTAGAAGTTAATTAATAATTACGGTTTTGTTGGAGAAAGGAGATGAAACGACGAAACTGTGAGTAGTTGGTCAACGGTTTGACGGACGAGTTTTTTGGGGAAACCGAAAGGTGCCATGGCGTCGAGAGCTGCGTCCATTCGTCTCTCTCCCTTCTGTTAATGAGAATCACAATTCAATTCAATTGATGAGAACAGAGAAGAGAAGAAATAAGGTGAATGTGAAACGACCTTCAAGGGACGTCGTCTTGGCGCCATTTGAAGATGAAATTGTAATGTTAGAGGATATTAGAATTGGAATTTTAGAGTGGGAGTGGATGTCTTTGCATTTTGCATTTGAACACAATTGATTCACGGTTGAGATATATAGGGTGAGACTGAGACACTAGAGCAGTGGAAATGTGAACAAGGTGGGAACGGATCATGGATTCATACGTTATATATTCAAAAAACTTTATATAAATAATAACTTTCAATGTAAGTAAAGAACTATCCTCTTTATTTTTAATCATTATAAAAAAAATTTAAGGGATGCAAATGTGAATAAACTATCAATACAAAAAAAAAGTCATAACTACTTACAAAAAATAGTTTAAATAGCACCGTGATCCCTTAACTTAATTTCAGTTAACCTTTTAATCTTTTATTTTTTTTTTTTTGATTTGGTCCTTTATTTTAATTTTAAGTGACAA
>JBBPBO010000001.1:14094625-14150928 GCA_037974295.1 Cicer cuneatum
AAAAAAAAGATAAATGACTAAAACGTTAACTGAAATTAAGTTAAGGGACAACGGGTGCTATTTAGCCAAAAAAATAACTACTTTATAATATAAGAAAAACTAAATAGCACATGTGGTCCATTAACTTAATTTCAGTTAACGATTTAGTCATTTATCTTTTTTTTTTTTTCTTCCCATTTTGGTCCTTTATGTTTTTAAATAATTTCAGCGTTACCCTTTAAGTGGGGTTCCGTTACAAAAAAAGTTAAAAAGTTACTCATCCGTTTCCTTTTCCCTGTGTTTTCTCTCACGTTTATGTTTCTTTTGTTTGGTTTAGGGTTACCTTTCTTCTCCCATTCACTTTCTCCCTTCATCTCATTTCTTCTCTTCTCCCGTATCATCTCTTCCCAATGTGTTAATTCAAGTGCAGGGCCTCTTTCAGTCTCAACAACTTTGAAATACTGTGGATACCTATGACAAATAGTGTCGGAAATTCCCTCGGAAGTCCCAAATCATTTGCCAAGTGTGCAATTTTCTCTAACAAAATCCGTTTTTCCAACGACATCATCAACAATTTCATAAGTTTTGTAACTACCACATCTTTAATTTCATTCCTAACCCTCAATTCCTCAAGATAAAGCCTTTCAGCCTCAGAAGTCATTTTGAATTTAAGAGAGTAACACTCTTCTTCCAAAATCTCAAACACAATAGGAAATTTCCTCAACACTGCAATTAATCTCCTCTTCTTATCTAACCCTAATTCTCTTTTATGCTTACCTAGTTCTTGAAGAGACATAACCCTATTAGGTGTACTCACTAGCAATTTCCTCACCTTGAGATCAAATTTGAGTTTCTTGTCTTTTTGTATGACATTATCAAATGGAAGCTCTTTCCTTCTCTTCACGGCTGCTCTTATAGGCACAAATTGAAATTTGGGACCACCGAAATGTGATGATTCAGACTGAAACAAACGCAAATTGGTTCCGAAAAATTGGGATTTTTGGAGGGAGGAATGAAGTTTGAGAGAAAAGTTAGGTTTTTGAAGAAAATGAAGTTTATTTGAGATGAAGAATGATAAAGGGGTAGAAGATGATGATAAAAAAGAGAGTTTGGGTGAAGAAGAAAGCAATAATTGTTTAGGCTCCATGAAATGAAATCAATATTCTTCACATAAAAGCAAAAATTGAGAAAAATTAAGTTTATTAAGTGAAAAAGAAAATAGACTTATAAGATTAAACTTTCATTGGGAATGGGATAATGTTGGTTCAAAGTTGTTGATGAAGGAAAGAGATGATACGGAAGAAGAGAAGAAAGGAGATGAAGGAAGAAAGTGAATGGGAGAAGAAAGGTAACCCTAAACCAAACAAAAGAAACATAAACGTGAGAGAAAACCCAGAGAAAAGGAAACAGAGGGGTAACTTTTTAACTTTTTTTGTAACGGAACCCCACTTAAAGGGTAACGCTGAAATTATTTAAAAACATAAAGGATCAAAATGGGAAGAAAAAAAAGATAAATGACTAAATCGTTAACTGAAATTAAGTTAAGGGACCACGGATGCTATTTAGCCTATAAGAAAAATATAAATACTTATAAAAAAAATAACTACCAACATTTTAAAAGAATTTTGTTTACAAAAGATTGAATTTTTTTTTTAAGAAAAAAAATTTTTAAAAATTGAGAATCGAGATAGAAGTTAAAGAATTGAAATTTACTATTTCTTTAAAAGGAACTCCAAAGGACATATTTGTAAAAAAAAAAAAAACAGACTACTAAATATTTGTCATTAGTTAATATTAAAAAAATATGAAAAAATATTTTTAATATTGCATAAAAAAATGTGGAACATATATTTTTTAGTTAATTAGATATAAGAACTCACTTAATAAATATTTGTCCCTTATACATGAAAAAATAAGCGACAAATATTAAAATAATTTGGGATAAATTTTTATAATTGATGCATAAAACAAAATGCGACAAATATTTATTGATGATAAAATAATCATGAGACAAATATTAACTATTGATACATAAAACACAATACAAATATTTTTCTTTGATAAATATTAAAAAATTGCAAGATAAATATTTATAATTGATAGGGAAAATTGTTGAGACAAAAATCCTAAATTAAATGTTTCGATGATAAACAAATCAAGTTAATTAATTTGTAAATTGTGATTTTAAAAAATCATTATAATTTAACATGTGTTCTTTAGTGTATTAAATCAAAGATAAATTTCAAATGCAACGAGATAAAAAGTAGAAGAAGAATAAAATGCCCTGAGAGTAACAAACAACATGAACCAAGAATAATCTATCTCTGTTTTACTTAACCCAAGAACATTCTCGAACCTTCAAAACCAAATCCTTCTAAAAACAAGATGTGTTCACACTACTATAAGTCAAGAGACACATGATAGATCATGAGCAACAAACAAAAATTGAATACGCAAGTAAGCTATGATTAGATCCAGCAAATACGATTTCAACATCAAAGCAACACGAAAATTGCAAGCTTAAATTTTCAAGAAGTGATGAGATATTTTAAGCAAGCACCAGCCTGAACAAAAAATGCATTACATCACTAAAAAGTATGCAAAAAAGACTAGAGCACATAACATAATTGAAAACTGACAGAAACCAGAAAATTGCCAAAAATGGGAAATGGAGAATGTTCTAAAGATCAACATGAACAATCTTCGTTTATTTGTGTCACATGCCTATTAACTCATAGACTTTACAGTCTGTTTCCAAACGGCTATATGAGCTGACACAACCCTTCAAGATGCCTGTAAAAGGAACTCCAAGGCAAGGAAAATATCATCAACTCAAAGTGCAATCAATCATTTATTAAAAACATCATTCTTGAAAATCATAAGTTCAAAACATCAAACTGGACTTCAGTTTTCCTTTGTTAGATTCAAAGATCAATTCCTCGAATCTGATTGCTTGGAACAAAAAACTCAAACAAGTGTTGAGTAAACAGCTGATCAAATCAAACTCATCTCAAATTACTTTTGGAACTCAAACACTATAGAGTTAGAGATAGTGTAAGGATAATTGTAAAATCCATGTGTGTTTTAAAAAGAAGAAGTGCAAATACTCTTCTAAGAACTGAATAGTAATATGTGAAACATCTTTCAAGGTGAAAGACAAACTGTTGTAATAGGTCAAGGTTGATCTTAAAACATTTGTGGGAAAAACAGGAACAATCTTGTTTCGACCGTATTAGTGAAAAAGCTCACAAGTTGTGAGGATTAGACGTAGCCCACATTGGGTGAACCAAGATATATCGCTGCATGAATTCTCTTTCTCTTATCTCTATTTTAATTATCACCTGCACATTACTAATCACTTATTAAAGTTTTTATTTATTCTAACGAAGATCGTTATGCTCCTATTAATTATTAAACCAAGATCAATCTTGAGTTTTAAGTTTATTGCAGAATTTTTTTAAAGAGATCACAATTCATATCCCCTCTTTCTTGTGATCAACATTGTCATTTCAAAATTACATTTACCGCCCTGAAGTTACCCTAAACGACACCAACCACTTCTTTTAGTTTTGAAAAAACACTCACATCCCTTATACTCACTCAAAAAATTGTGCATAACATTTGTTTTCTCTCACTTTTTCAATTTTATCTATCATTTGTCAAAAAAATACTAGAATACTTATTCAGCTACTATGAACATAACCATACATTTTAAAATTGCAAATACTAGATGTATAGTCATACATTTATAAATTAAAGCGAAAATTTTAATTGTGTCATATAGTAAATGACATGAATAAATGTAAGTGTGACAAAAAAATATTTGATGCAATTTTTTTAATGAGTATAGAGGAGATAAGTGTTTTTTCAAAACTAGAGGGAGTGTTAGTGTCATTTAAGGTGACATCAGGGAAGATAAATGCAATTTCCACTAAATGATACATAAAAAACACAAGACAAATATTTGTAAGTGATATATATAAAAAATTGCAGGACAAATATTTTCTATTAATACATAAGATAATACAGGACAAATATTTAAAATTGATAAATATTAAAAAATAATGAGACAAATATTTTCGTTGTCATATACAAAAACATAAAACAAATATTTGTCATTGATGAATATAAAAAATTACGGGATAAAATGAGATTTTTTTTATAAAAATTTAAACGAAATATTTATAGAATACCAAAGAGACGCCACTCGTCCTAGAGCATGGGGTTTCTTGTTAGTTTAACAAAAAAGAAAAATCATTTAACCAAAAAGAAAAATCAATTAGTATTTTCCTAGCATATATAAATAAGTATAAGACAAAGTAAGGTAAATAAAAGTTGATATATTTTGTTCAAATTTTGAATTAAATATATTTATCTTTGTTGATCCGCTTTCTCTTATATTTATGATCGAAAGAAGTATTAAATTTTTATAAAAATTTAAACGAAATATTTATAGAATACCAAAGAGACGCCACTCGTCCTAGAGCATGGGGTTTCTTGTTAGTTTAACAAAAAAGAAAAATCATCTAACCAAAAAGAAAAATCAATTAGTATTTTCCTAGCATATATAAATAAGTATAAGACAAAGTAAGGTAAATAAAAGTTGATATATTTTGTTCAAATTTTAAATTAAATATATTTATCTTTGTTGATCCGCTTTCTCTTATAGTATTATTAGCACTTGAGATGGCTGGAAGTCGCTGGTGATGACGGAGCTGCAAACACTCTAACACCTCTGACAATAGGAGTTGAGAAAAATGAGAGGCAATGAATAGTACATACCTTGTTTCTAAAGGCACAACCTCTTTTATAAAGGTTCTTCAAAGGTGATAACGCAATGACAGTTGTTCTGTTGCAGAAAATTTGACGCAAAAATAGATAACCGTTTGATCACTGCGTAACAGTTCTAATCGATTGAGTGCAAATTGTTTGACACGTACTATTTAAGTTAAGGCCCAATAACTGCACGTCTGTTGGACTTGAATTCAAGTCTAAAACACTCTTAACTTTTAATCAAATTAATTTAACTAAATTAAAATGAAATCTTTAAGTTCTAATATTAAGTACCCAAACCTACACCTCACTATTACCAATAGTTTATTTTTCTTTCGATGTAACTTAATATACATCTCATATATTAAATTAAAACACTCATAATTCACTTTTTCTTTTATCAAAATAAAACACTTATTAATTTAAAATTTCAAAACTCCAATGCATTATTTTGACAAACTTATTTGAAAACATTATGAACTATAAATCCACCGAAACAAGCTTTTACACCAACTACTTTAAAATTATAAGGTCACAAATGTATAAATAAAGTATTTAAAACACTTAAGTTTTCTAAATCTTTTCCTACTAAAAATTTGTCAACACCTTTTTTCATCAGCTATATTATCTTTTCTAAATGATCTAAAGATTCGTTTCTTAAGACAATTATCACAAATCAAACACTTCATGTACATAAAATAAATAAATATTTCTCCCCATCATTACTTATAGTGACAAATTTTTAATTCCTCAAAAGGATATTTTAATTTGAATTTTTTTTTTGATAGATACTCCTACACCTATTATATTTGATAGAGAGAAAAAATAGAGAATGGGGCAGTTATGTTAGTGATTGATAAGAAAAAAAGATAAAAATAAAACAAATTGTTGAATGAGTTAAAATATATATATATATACATAGATAGATAGATTTGTGAAAAAAATAATATCAAAATATCCAAAAAATGATACATATACACTTTAAATTTCCATATATTTATTTAATATCTTACTTTACCTACCTCTATCTCCCACTTCATGTCTCATTATTTATCATAACATTTTCACAAAAGAAAATGAATCTTAAACAAGTTAGACATTTTCGTTAAATAAAAAATTAAAAAATCACCGCGTAGAATTAGACGATAGGTCTCTAGAGGATACATGTCTTTGCTTTCTCAAACAAACGTAAAAAAAGCAACGGCTGACGTACATAAACAAGTCCTCCTTTTTCGCCAAGTGTTCTTCACATACTCATCCGCGTTTCTCTCAAACCTTTGTCACGTGTCAACATCATCACTGCATGGCGCTCCATGCACGTATATAATAATCTCACCTTCGCAAATTAATCGCACTCAACACAACAAAACAAGTTATATATCAATCGATTAATTGAGTTTGTGTTTCCAAAAAAGATGAGTCAGGAACAGCCTCGAAGGGATCAAGAAGGAATAAAGTACGGAGATGTATTCAACGTACAGGGAGATATTGGAAGAAGGACGGTGGCGCCGGTGGATGCTGCGATGATGCAGAAGGCGGAGACTGAGACGTTTGGGCAGACCCAAAAGGGTGGTGCCGCATCTGCGATGATGTCGGCGGCAATGAAAAATGAAAGAGATAGAATTGTTGGGCATGATGATGTGAGTGAAGTTGCTGCCGATGGTGGTGTGAGTGTAACTGATCAGACAGATGATTCAGGGAATAAAGTTATCTCGGAGTCCATCGGGGGACAGGTTCTTATTTCTGTTTTTGAAAACTAATAAATTTTTTGTGATAATCTAAATCACTTTTTTTTATCCGTTTAGTCAATTTTATTCAATTCATAAACATCTCTCCTCAATCTATGAACACCCTCTATGTACATCAAGAGTATGGGATGTACAATAAAAATTACTCTTGTTTTTTATTCAATTTTTTTCTTTAGTAGGAGGATGGTTTTTTTTAATAGTCATTAATTGATTTTGTCAAAAAGCTCTTATTAATTGGTTAATTGGTTTCGTAGGTTCTTCACAAAGTAGACGAAAAGAAAAGGAAAACTGGTAAATTAGTTGAGGTAAATATTAAAGTTGATGATATGACATACAATATCCAGCTATTTTTCAAACTATTTTTTTTTGACGAATTTTCAAACTATTTTTTAACGATGCTGGTAGAAAGTATCCACGGATACTTAAATTAACCAAATATATAAATATTCAATTAAAAATTTATTAAAATTAAAATTTTATATTTTTAATGTAAAATATCTAGTTTTGATTTCTTAAAAAGTCTTTTAATAAGTCTCTCTTATTAATTATATTAACCTTTACAAAAATTTGACTAGTCATTTTTAATTTTTTTTTTTTTTATATTCAAACTCGAGACTTGTGATTTAACCCAACTCACATATTTAACTTATAATAAAAGCTAATTCTAATTTGTCCTCTGGAATTTTATCGGTGCTAAATTAAAATTGGTATTAACTTTTTGGTAATACTATTTTTTCGGCGAACTGTACTTTATAAGTGAACAACTTTCAGGCAATACTCTAATTATAAGATTGTGAATATGTGATGCATGCCTCATGCCTCAGAGAATGCATAAGCAAGGAAAATATTTGGAAATTTTGCATTTTGATCAACAAGTTATACTTAATTATCTGATAAATAAATCTAATAGGAATGAGTATTAAATTACTCACAGGTAGTGGAGCAAATTAGTCAAAAGGGACCAATGAATACGATGACGACAGCCTCTCTAGTTGAAGACATGGAAGCTGGAGCTGGTAGAGGGATAACAATAGGAGAAGCACTCGAAGCAACGGTTTTGACAGCTGGAAATAAAGCCGTTGAGTGGAGCGATGCAGCTGCAATTCAAGCAGCCGAAGTCAGAGCCACCGGACGCACCAACATCGTCCCTGGAGGTGTTGCCGCGGCGGCGCAATCAGCCGCAACTCTCAATGCTCGAACAACAAAGGACGAAGACAAGACAAAACTTGCTGATGTTCTAGCGGTACGCAAATTAATTAAACCATCATTACTTGAATTTCAGTAATTGCATTTGCGGACAAAAGAATTTTGATAAGTTACTTATGGTGTAGGATGCGACAACGAAGTTACCAGCGGATAGAGCAGCGACGAGGAGAGATGCTGAAGGAGTGACGGGTGCAGAAATGAGAAATGATCCGTATCTCACTACTCATCCTGGAGGCGTCTCTGCATCAGTGGCAGCCGCAGCCAGGCTTAACCAAAACAATAGTAACTAGTACTTGCTATCTAGCTAATACTACTGTTTAGTATATGTGTATATTAATTAATGCTTATGCTTCAGTTTTACTTTCTTTTATGGGTACACACTCTTAAAAATGGAAGCGTCTGTATCTTCTCTTTTCTTTTACAAAAGAAGGTTGCCTTTTTATATGATAGAAAAATTTATAAATAAATAAACGAATCAAAATAATCATGGAATGACTTTATCAGAATAAAAGATTTAAAATCATATTAAATTGTTAGTAACATTTATTTGTTTAGAATACAATAATTAAAATTATATTAAACATTTTAGTAGAATTCTGTATAAGAGTGAGTAATTCTATTAGAATACAGTAGTTAAAATTGTATTATAATATAAATTAATATTCATTTTAAAATATTTCTCTTTTATTAATTAAAGTAGCAGCATAGTAGTATAATTTTGTAGACATCAAAAGTGTCTATGGTGCTGCTGTACCTTCACTGGGGCACTTGCTACCGATGAACACAATTTTGTATTTTATATAATATAATTATATAATTAGACACAACTATGCGATTTGCACATGTATTTTCTATAATTGCTGCAGGATCTTAAACTGCAATTATTGTTTCAATTAGAAATCATATTTAAGAGTACGGTTGTTTAAGATTATCTGCAGATAAAATACTTTCTTAAGAAATTATTTTTTATGTTTTTGGTTGTACTTGTGTGTAAGTTTTTTCTACAAAAAATCATTTTAATTAGCTTATAAAAAAATCATTTGTAAAAGAATAAGGCAAGGGAATGTGGATCCACAACTAACTTCACATCACATCAGATTAGCTGATTATTTGAGGTAATCAATCCTGTATTCAATGCGTATATATTCAAATTGCAATCACAGTAGTATAAATAACAAATGTATAGAGACTTGTGGTTTAGCAAGTGCTTTAGTCACTAATCATTGGACTCTGCTAACGCATTGCTAGAATTACTAATGGTTATTCTTCAAAAGGTAACCATCATAATTCAAGTGTAGTTTTTGAAACAATAAATTTGAGAACGCCAATGGCACTTGCAATATTTAACCATCCTACAAGACATTTCTCAATAGCTGCAAATAAGGATGGGGATGAGATTCGAAGTTTCAAACTATTCCTCCCCAGAAGATCTTGTAACTCAAAGAACTCGGTAATGTAATGCCAGTTCGTTGGTCAGCCTGAAACCAATCCGATATTTTACATATCTTTGACCATTGTCAGTAGCAAGAACTGTTAGTATATTTAAAAACAGCATGAGAGAAAGTCATTGCCTTAAGTTCTTATTATTTTCTAAAAAAAACAGGATTCTACATCAAACTCACACTTCACACTGTGATTGGGTACAACAAAATTGTCAAGGAATGTGGATGGTTTTTTTGGCTCCTTTCGCTGTTCCAGTCTTTATAACACTTGGTTGTTCAACCACACATATTTCAGTAACCTGCACAACTATTTCCCAATTTATAGTTCTCGGTGTTTGGCTCCCAATGAGGTTTTTGAGCCTGGAAGAAATGGAGTACATGGAAAATTTTGATCCATTGAACAACTTCAGGTAGGCCAATTATGGGCACGTGCTTGATGGAGCTGAGAAAGAACGGCTGACCATAATTTATGACAGCTCTAGGCGATTCTAGTCTAATATACAGAAAATATACAATCCCAGCCAAGAATATGAAGTGGGGCAAAAAACCTAAGCTTTGCATAAGCTTAAAAAGTCGAAGCACTCGACTTTGTTAGTGGATTTATCTGGATGTGTATTTTTCACACGATAAGCTGAGCTTTTCCAGCCACAATTCCTTGGTGACTAATCGAAGCAGTACTTGCACCAGCTCCCGTATTCTTATTTCTCTGTCCATCAAAAGAACAAGATTAAAACCAGAAAGGAAGAAGAAAAGAGTAGGTGATGAAAAAGAAAAATCTACGTTCACTTCTTTTTACTAAAAAGTTAAAATTCATCCTAAGATTATATATAGTTTTAGTTTGGAGCGGAAAACTTATAGACTGTTTGGTTTTACATCGGTAGCACACCTAACGTGCGCCCAATGTAAAGCTACACTTTGTAGCCTCCTTATTTTCTCGTCAACAGTGCTTGAGGACGTGATAATTTTATTTCTACCGCGGTTTCAATAACTAGATAGTGCTTCTTTGTGGGAAGTTTTGAGATTGCTCCACTACCTTTCGAATATTTTAATCACATCTGATATATTTGTTAGATACTAGAAACATTAGTGAATATTGAATACTATTAAATCTACATTTATAACTTTACGGGAACCAAAAACACAGTTCGCCCAATATATATAGTTCACCCAAAAACATAGTTCACCCAACATATATACTTTACCTCGATGTAACAAGCTCACAAAAGGAAGGTAAAAGCACAAACAAATGGGAACGGTTCCCATGCTTCTCCTTGTCCTCTGCTAGGTCAGTTCTCAAGCATGGGTGCAAGGGGAGAACAGATGGCACGTCTGGATGAATTACAAGACGTGCCAGTTCTTGGAGGACATAAATAATTTCTTCAAGTCTTGCTTTCGGTAATGGATACTCCCCTGCAGGAAAAAGAAAATAATTAAGCCAGTAAACAGTGGGAGATGAAATGAAGATTATCCATGTAAATACTCTCTCATCAGCGAAGAAGCTCACCTAAGCCATTTTCATCTGTCAGAAACCTGCTCAAGATGTATTCACATCTGTTCATAAGCACTGTAATTGAGATTTTGCTGACTTCAGATCTCGTCGTATTCCAATTGACTTCATTAGAGTAACTGAGAACGTTATATCAAAATGGTCAACATTACAAAGATCAGATATAGTGGAACCTAAAAGGTGAAGAGAGAGAAGAAAACAAGAACTTCACATCAAAGCTGGACAAATTCAGAGTATAAAAAATTAAAAAAAGTAAGAGAAAAAAATCTGCAATGGCTGGCATGGTCCTTTTTTAGCTAGGATGAGTGGATCTCATCATTGGAAATTTTGGTAGTAGAATAAGGCCTCTGTTCAGGTTGCCAACAGTGTTACTCAAATAACTAACCAGGAACCCAAAATATACTGAAAAAGAACATGCATAAAATGTGTAACAAAATTGGATTTCGGACAAAAGTACATAAATAACGGATGCATAAGAAAAAAAGTCACAGACCGAGCAAATAATTATATACAATGTACATAAAAGTTAGATAGCAAAAGCATCCATGACATCAACACTATCTCATATAAGATCATTTTGAGCTTCCCAAAGTAAATTGTAATCAAGTAAATAATTATATATGCTCAAGTGTGAGAAATTGAAAGTTTATTAATATGAATGACAAGCCTTCAAAGGACAGCACCTGCTCAAAGAAAATAACTTCTGTAAACAAGTCAAGGAAAATCTGCTGCAATGTGGAGGCATGAGCTCTACAGTCTCAACAGGTAATGAGCATGTGCGAGATGCACAGCGGTCCAATGTGCAGACCAGTCGCTCCACAACCTGAGAACATACAGTATTAGATAGGAAAAGTAAATTTTAAACAGAAACCTCATGCTAATGGCATTTTCATTGGTCTATATAATGTGAAGGGCAAGAAAAGCTCAAAACAAGTCCATTCAGTCAGGTGATTTTTGCAGCATAAAGAGCAAACAACTTTGGTGTCAGGAAAAATGTTGATCATTAACAAAATTATTACTCAACAAGTCATACACAGTAAGGGGTAGGACATTGTTCAGAAATAGATCTGACTCCAACAAAGAAATTTAAGAACTCCTAATAATCAATAATTTACATGTTAATTTAAGAACTCTTGAAAATTTCCATATTTATTTTTACGGTATGGGTGAGTGATTGAGGAACCTGATAGCTCCTTAAAAAAGTAGTAGTATTCTATAATTTCTCAAAACAGAAAAAGAGAAGACCGTTCAAGAGAAAACCCTCCCAAATCCTCATTAGGTAATTCCTACTCCCCAAGATCACCACGTTACCAAGGAATCCATGTTGGGTTCTTCAATGCAAAGTATCTTACATGCTGCCATGAAAATAGGACGACGTAATACATATCCCTGACCACATGGTAAGTCGGGAGTTTTTTCATCCTGCCGCCAGATCAACTTTGATCAAGCTCTGGTGTAAACTAGCCACATACCGTATGACCAAATGCCTACATCCACCAAGCCTTGTTTACATTAATAATACCTACCAGTAATGCATTAGATGCGCATGTACATGCAAACTTCACGGTGCACCAATTATAATTAAGAATTTTTATTTATTGATTATAAACATACATCCGTAGGGGTGTCAATCGGCAACTTGAGGACAGCATCACCAAGAGTATTTAAGATAGTCATCTCAAGGGACTCATCAGCCTCTAAAACTACCGCCGAGAGAGAATTTGAAGAAAGAGCTCGTCCACAGTATCCAACAAGGAATATTTCATAAACATCAGCAATTTCTTTCCATATACGTGTTCTGACAGGTTTAGTAATGCCCGAATCTGGACCACCATCTGTTGTTTTGATGACAAAGTCAACAAGAACACAATTGAATGCTTCAACTGCTAACCTCCAAAGTGCACTATCTGGACTGTCTCGTCTTGTTGTCATACATCTGAAAAATAACATAATAGTATAATTGCACAATACTCACAAATCTATAGACAAAAAGGAAAATATTATGCACATATCAAAATGGTGAATACCCACAATGCAATAGAGTCAGTTAGAAAATGAATTAAAACACTCTCAGTAGGTGTAAACATACATACTCTATCGTTGCTAGAGTGAAAAATGATACCAGTATGTTAGCAGTAATAGTGGAGTAGACTTAAGATAAGTGTTGGATTCCAAAATTGTGGCTGAGAATAAGTCATTTATTGACTAGTTATTTTGTAAATAATTTATTATATTATATAGGATAATTGTAGAGAATATCAAGGGACTTTGTACAGTAAATCCCTCCTATTTAATTCTGATTTATTTATTAGATTAGGGAATGCTGTATTTAAAAACCAGAATTGT
Source organism: Cicer cuneatum (assembly GCA_037974295.1). Classification (NCBI taxonomy): domain Eukaryota; kingdom Viridiplantae; phylum Streptophyta; class Magnoliopsida; order Fabales; family Fabaceae; genus Cicer; species Cicer cuneatum. The sequence goes on from JBBPBO010000001.1 coordinate 14,107,627, forward strand.
AACCATTCTGATTCAAGAAATGAAAAGATCATTTCCTCAATAATTTACATGGTATCAAAGCAAACCTGGTCCAAGTAAAAAAAAAAAAACACCATTATTCCATGGCTGAAGAAAGCAGTTCAGTCACAGACCCAAACCCTTAAAAGGCAGCTGGAACTTCCACAATTACCAGCCTGACCGAAAACACCACTATACCCATCACTGGCTACAAATTAAATGGCCAAAACTACACCCAATGGGCAAGATCTGTCCGGATCTTCCTTCAAGGAAAAGGGAAGGAAGATTACATCTCTGATGATGCTGAAGAGCCAGAGAAAAAGGACTCCGATTACCCAAAGTGGAAGCTAGAGAACAGTTTAGTCATGACATGGCTACTGAACTCAATGACCCCTGAAGCAGGCGAAAACTTCATATATTACAGCACTGCAGCCGAGATCTGGAGCGCTGCCAAGGAGACATACTCAAATACTGATAATACTTCTGCCATATTCGAGATCAAGAGTCTCCTCCATGACCTGCGACAAGGAGACACAACAGTCACTGATTACTACCATACCCTCACCCGTTACTGGCAGCAGCTGGATATCTATGAGGATATAGTATGGAAATGCCCTAAAGACAGCAAACAGTACAAAAAACTGGTAGAGAAAGACCGAATATACCAGTTCCTCCTTGGCCTGAACAAGAATCTAGATGATGTAAGAGGAAGAATCCTTGGAACCAAACCTCTGCCCAACATCAGAGAAGTATTTTCAGAAGTGAGAAGAGAAGAGAGCCGAAGGAAAGTCATGCTTGGAAGCATGGATCAGAGCTCCATTAATGAAGGTTCAGCCTTGGCTGTGAAAGGAAACTACAAAAAATCTAGAGGTTGGTGTGATCACTGCAAAAAATCAGGCCACAATAAAGAAACATGTTGGGTCATTCATGGAAAACCAGCAGACTGGAAACCATCTAGGAACAGGGACATTCGCGCCCATGCTGCCACATCAGAAAGAGGCAAAGTGTTGGCAGCCCCAGTACCTGAACCAAGTCCATTCAACAAGGAACAAATGGAGATGTTGCAAAAATTGCTACAACAATCCCTTCAAAACACTAGCACACACTCAACTGCTGCCTTGACCCAAAAAGGTAATTCTTCATGTGTTTATTTTGTTGACAAGGGAATATCTAACTCATGGATTGTAGACTCTGGAGCCTCAGACCATATGACTGGGGATATCACTCTATTTGATGAATATTCCGCATGCAATGACAATTCTATGGTACGAATAGCAGACGGCACAAAAACAAAAGTGATTGGTAAAGGCTCAGTAATCATCTCCAAGGACATTACTCTTTAATCAGTTCTTTATGTTCCAAAGTTGAATTGCAACCTTTTGTCCATAAGTAAATTGACTCAAGATCTAAATTGTTTCACTAAATTCTTGCCTCACCTATGTGAATTTCAGGATTTGGATTCAGGCAGGAAGATTGGCAATGCTGAGGAATGTGCAGGTCTCTACTTCTTCAAGCTAGTGAGTTCAAGAAGAGAAGAAATAATTCAGTCTATGTTGCTGCATCAAGTGGTGAAAACCTAGAGGAAGCTATCATGCTATGGCACTATCGATTAGGACATCCAAACTTTATGTACCTTGAAAAAATGTTTCCTTCTCTATTCAATAAAAATTCAAATTTGTTTCAATGTGAAATCTGTCAATTATCCAAACACTCACGCATCCATTATCCTCCTCAATCTTATAAACCATCCCAACCTTTCTCATTAATCCATAGTGATGTTTGGGGACCTTCCCGTGTTAAGAACATAACTAGTTCAAAATGGTTTGTGACCTTTATAGATGATCATACACGAGTTACTTGGGTGTTCCTTATGAAAGAAAAATCTGAAGTGGGAGAAATCTTTGAGAACTTCAACAATATGATCCAAACTCAATTCCAAACAAATCCAAGTCCTATGAACTGACAATGGCCGTGAATACTATCACCACTCCCTTAAATCTCACCTTCTCAAGCATGGAATAATTCACCAAACCAGCTGTGTGAACACACCACAACAAAATGGTATTGCCGAGAGGAAATATAAGCACCTCATGGAGGTTACTAGATCCCTTATGTTATCAACTAATGTACCAAATCATTTTTGGGGTGAAGCCGTCCTTTCAGCATCATATTTAATAAACAGAATGCCTTCTAAAGCCCTCAAGTTCAAAACCCCTTGCCAAACACTTCTATCCATTTACCCACACATTAAAATCCTTTCATCTATTCCTTCCAAAGTCTTTGGCTGCACTGCATTTGTGCATGACAACCAGCCTAACAAAGGAAAATTAGAGCCCAAATCCCTTAAATGCATATTCTTAGGATACCCGCCAAATAAGAAGGGATACAGGTGCTACTGCCCCATAAGCAAAAAATTCTATCATTCCTTGGATGTAACTTTCTTTGAAAATCAACCTTACTACCCCAAAGTTGGCCTTCAGGGGGAGAGAGAACAAAACATAGCAGAATCCCAACCTTGGGAAATGGAACAGAATTTGCAGCAGCACCAGCAGCAGCAGATTTTGCAGCAGCACCAGCAGAATTTGCAGTATTTTTTAGAAACAGAACAGACCTCCGTACAACAGCAAGTTGTAGAACCAGAAATTGACCTTGTGATTGGAGAAACAGCAAAACCTGCAACCAGATCTGAGACAGAACAAGAAAAAGAACTACTAGTGTACACAAAGAAGAAGAAAACTCAAAAGGAGGAAGAAATCTGCACATCTCCAAGGCCAATCCAAAATTCTGAACCTAATACAGATTTAGAAGTTCTACCAGGTAATATTGTTTTTGAGCCTAATGATAATTGTGGTCTAAATGAGAGTGATCTTAACTTACCAATTGCTGTGAGGAAAGCAGTGAGATCATGCACTCAACATCCAATTGGCAATTATGTATCTCATCGAAATCTGTCACAAGAATACAGGGCCTTCATCACCGTATTGGATAACATTAAACTTCCAAAAAATGTACAAGAAGCTGTCCAATATGCTGAACGGAAGGTTGCAGTGGAAGATGAAATTAAAGCACTGGACAAGAATGGAACATGGAAATTTGTGGAGCTGCCAGAAGATAAAAAACCAGTTGGGTGTAAATGGATCTTCTCAATAAAGCACAATACTGATGGGAGTGTGAATAGGTACAAAGCCCGCTTGGTGGCAAAGGGGTTCACCCAATCATATGGAGTGGACTATGAAGAAACATTTGCTCCAGTGGCAAAACTAAATTCTGTTCGTGTCATTATCTCCTTAGCTGTAAATCTAGATTGGCCCTTACACCAACTAGACATCAAGAATGCTTTTCTAAATGGTGAACTCGAAGAAGAGCTATACATGAAAATACCACCTGGCCTAGAAACTCCCCAAACAATTGGCAAGGTATGCAAGCTCCAGAAATCACTTTATGGTCTTAAGCAATCCCCACGGGCATGGTTTGAAAGACTAACCCGAGTTGTTAAGGGTCACGGCTTTACTCAATGCCAAACCGACCATACAATGTTTGTCAAGCATTCTAGTGAAGGAAAGGTGGCAATATTTATTGTTTATGTGGATGACATCATAATCTCAGGCGATGATGACAAAGAGATAGAAGAACTCAAGAGATTTCTAGCTAAAGAATTTGAGGTCAAGGACCTTGGACACCCAAAATATTTTCTTGAGATGGAGATTGCTCGTTCCAAACATGGAATCTACGTATCCCAAAGAAAATATGTGCTAGACCTGTTGGAAGAAACTGGAATGTTAGGGTGCAAGCCAGCAGATACACCGATGGAACCTAACCTTAAATTGGCAGAACAAGAAGGCATTCCCCAAGTTGATAAGGAGAGATACCAAAGATTGGTAGGAAAACTAATTTACCTAACTCACACTAGACCAGATATTGGTTACTCAGTGAGTATGGTAAGTCGTTTCATGAATAAGCCAACTGAAGATCACATGAAAGTTGTGACTCGAATTTTGCAGTACCTCAAAAAGACACCCGGGAGAGGTCTTCACTTCAAAAAGGACCCAATTAGGAGTGTGAAAGTGTTCACAGATGCAGATTGGGCTGGTTCATTGACTGATCGCAAGTCAACTAGTAGATATTGCACATATGTGTGGGGAAACTTGATTACTTGGAGAAGTAAAAAACAGTCGGTGGTGGCAAGAAGTAGTGCAGAGGCTGAGTTCAGAGCAATGGCTCATGGCATTTGTGAGGAAATTTGGTTACAGAGAATGCTTAAGGAATTAGGAGTACCAACAGATTCCACCATGAGCCTATGGTGCGACAACAAGGCAGCCATCAATATTGCAAAAAATCCAGTCAACCATGACAGAACGAAACATGTGGAGATAGATAGACATTTCATAAAAGAAAAGATAGATGGTGGAATTATCAAATTGGAATACATCCCTTCCCAGAACCAAATTGCAGACTTACTGACCAAGGCCCTTCACAAATCTAATTTTGAGAACTTAAGGTCCAAGCTAGGCATGATTGACATCTACTGCCCAGCTTGAGGGGGAGTGTTGGATTCCAAAATTGTGGCTGAGAATAAGTCATTTATTGACTGATTATTTTGTAAATAATTTATTATATTATATAGGATAACTGTAGATAATATCAAGGGACTTTGTACAGTAAATCCCTCCTATTTAATTCTGATTTATTTATTAGATTAGGGAATGTTGTATTTAAAAACCAGAATTGTAACAATTCTGATTCAAGAAATGAAAAGATCATTTCCTCAATAATTTACAATAAGTTATAAAGACTAAAACTGAAATAAGGTAACACAGTATTCAAGAGATTCCTTCACTCTCCCTCACTATCCTTCAGTAACTTTCCCACCTCTATCTTCTCCCTGTATCCTATCTTAGAGCCATATGGGTCAACTTCCCTCTTGATTGGCTTCAACTTTCTTACTTGAAATATGATAAGAACCATATTTTATTTTATAGCAAAAAAGGATAAGAGCTGATCAAAATGTAAAAAGTTCACAGCTATCAACTTTTAGGAGAGCTATTTCAGAGGTTCTTGGTGAAGAGTTGAAATAATAGCTTTTTCTGTTTTCCCTCTCTCAATCTTAAATCTCTTCCACCGAGGACGTACAGATCATAATATTTTATAATGTACAATAATCCAGAACTAATAGTTGTGGTCTACAAGCAAAAAACTCTTTATTGCTCAAATAGCTAGCTTTTACAGAAGGGTTCCCAAGTGCTTTGATGTTGAGATATAGTGTAATCACTAGAATATTAGATACAGTGCTGGTTGCCGGTTGCTAGGAAAGGGCTACCTACAGAGGGGCTGATTGGAAAAGCCGAGTAAGTCAGCGTAGAGTGCGATCGCCGACATGTAGACTCTCAGGGGCAATGCTATGGTAGGGACTTGGGTATTATGGGATGTCCAGGTTCTACATCAAGTAGTAATGTAGTATGGGATGCTCAATGAAGTATTTAAGGTGCTTGGTGTTTCACCCTTACTAGCTAAGAGTGAAGAATCAATCCACATAAATACTCCACAAAGCATCCCATATTACTTGATGTGAGACTTGGACACCCTATAATACCCAAGTCCCTATCAACTCATCTATAAACTTGAGTGCGCTCTGCTTCTGAAAATTCACCAATAAGAATATACATTCTTCTTTTTGACAAAAGGAATACACATTCTTCAAATTCATAATTCATTTTCTGGTACTATTTCTGTCTCTCAATGATTAAGGTTTGGGTTGCACTAAAAACTCAAGAAAGTAACCCTTCAATAGAACACATCTTCCCAAGCTTATCAGAGAATAAATGAACTTCCGCAGTTAGCATTCATCCCAAGCTTACCATGTCAAGTCATTTTTCTTTGCCCTGGTTTTCGATTAAAACATGCAACACCTGATGTTTGTAGCTGCAGTACCTATGAACTCTGCCTGAATGACTCTTCATAGAAACACAATCTCAGCCTTTTCCTGGCTACTTTATATAAATCTTTTCAACTAATTTTTTTATAAAACACTCTCCAAACCATATGCAAGCTATCCTGTCTACCATTAACAGTGTAGTAGCAGAAAACAATTAAAATTAATCAAGAGCAACTACTACCTTCCCAGGCTTTGAATAATTTCAGGGTATACAATATACTTTTCAGCTGTAGGTGCCTGCAGGAATAGATCTACCAACACAGGAACTAGCTTCTCTGCAAATATATAACTAGGAGTGCCTGCATTTATAGCTGCAGTTGACTCCGAACCTGGAGATGCTGCTACTTTATCACGTGATATCGGAGTGGTGCCATTAGGTGCTTCATAGTTCACCGGAGAATCTGCACATATGAGCATAGGTTTTACATCGTGATCAAAAGGTAAAATTGAACTAACTCAGCTTCAACCAGATATTTTCATGCCTGGATAAAATCCGAACCTCTTGCTTGATCTATTTTTCCATCCTCATTCTGTAAATGGGTATCCTGTCTAGGAAGATATTGCAGAAACTCTCGAAGAAGAACAGGCCACATGGAAGAAATGTGTTCAGTTGGACCTAACAGCGGTAACATTTCTAGTATAGTCCGTAGCACAGGTGGGACATTACCCTAGAAAATCGGAGCACGCATTCATGAAAATGTTTTGACTTAAAAATGATAATTCTACTACAATTACAAAATAGGTTCCTTGAATTATACAGCACGATTCTTCTTAAAGGAAAAGCAAATTTCAGGAAGCAATGTCTCGTACCAAACTTAAAAAAAAGTCACTTGGAACATAAATAAGTTGAAATGATGGAAATTAATAATAAAGGGCCCTGCTCAGAAAAATTATGGAATTTCTCTAAAATAATAATTGCTGTAGACCGGATATTAAACTTATTTCCCTCTCTTCAACTGTGCATTGAACTAAATATGAAGGGAAAAAATGCCTCATGATACTACCAAGTTACAACTCCAACTTTTGTTTTATGACAACTGCTTCCTCTGCTGCTAAGTGGGGTATAAAGCATTATGAGGATGCCAATGAAGTGAAAGGTAAAAACCTGGCAACATCTTGTTACCAATGAGTAAATAATTGGTTAGCAGTTAAAATTTACTGACACCAGCATTTGATTGCATAGTTACTTTTCTTTTCCAAGTTAACAATACATTAAGTTCACAACTTTATAATACTATGTATTCTGAAAAGTAATATACATGGGGGTAATTGTAATGTGCTGGTTGCTACATATTTCCTGGCATTGATGAAAAAGTATTGAACATAACAATAGCAGTTCAAATGAAAGAAAAAGCTATCAAAATATGGACTTACAAATTCCATTTCAAAGTTCTCATTTGTTATCATGGCTTTCTTCACAGCCAAACCTATGATTGCTATCAACTGTGTGTATATGACATCCTTGAATGATCCTTTAGCCTGCACATAAATCTCTCCTGATAGACATTCAAATTTTTTAGTGAAATCAGCCTCGTGTAACTATCACTATCTGAAGCTAACTTGACTGTGGTGGAAGTAGAAACTTAAAGGCGTGACTATTCTCCATGAGTAATGTACACAAACAAAAAGAACCTTACATAATAATAGCATAATAAAATGAAAACCAATACTTTACCAAGACCATGCAGAATCTCCTGCTTCACCTTCTCACTGTAACTGGATGGCTTTTTCAGAACAAGCTCATAAACATCAATCACTGAAATCAGGTAAGGCATCGGCATATTTCCCTAATTCATGAACTTCTGTCAGTACTTAAATGAGTATATACTTCAACTAATACTGCTTTCTTATATTTGTGCATCGATGAAAAGTCAAAATGGCTAATGTTAAAGATTAAGGACGCTTCAGGGAGACTCAGTTCAGCAGCCTATTTTTCATCTACAAACAGAATATAAGCTCTAATTCATATCATTGTCACTACCTTCAACGAATGGGAGTTAACATTTGTCTGCAAACAATTAATTGCAGCAAGTGCTACTTCTTTACTTCCATTTAAAATGCTATTCTCCACAAATTGAAGCAATGATTCCCAGCCTACACAGGGCCAAACTAAATCAGCATTACTTGCACATGACACCAATCGAAACTAGCTGATAAATCAAATATAAATAATGAACGCACCAGACCAAAAGTTACTTAAACTTGTGAAAAAAGGAAAGAACAATCGCAATATCCGTGCTATTCCACCAAGAACAAGTACAAGAGTTTCGTCCCACTGCTTCTGAGCTGTGTTACGGCTGCAAAATGATTAGAGTGTAAGTATATATCAAGATATTTTGGATTTGGTTATGAAATTAACAAAGTAGTTACCTACAGTGCATCTATAGTAAAAGTTATAAGTGTCATTATGCAGTCCCAGTATCAGCATAAACATGGAAATGGATTTGGTGCAGTCAAAATTTACTGCATTCACCATCACCACCCTTGATAAAAAATCAATGGTTTAGATTTTTTTCTCTTTCTGAAGTTACAATAACAGCCAATTGGTTTACATTCCAAAGGCATAAGGCATTTGTAAGTGTGAGCAATGTAGGGAAATTTAAGGAAGTGATGTCAATGAATGGCAGTTTATGGCAGAATGCATAATTCCTCCATATAAATGTGGGATTGCAACCTATGGCGCGGCCATAGCTAGTGGCGATTCACAAATTGCCTATGGCGGCTGGTACAAAGTCCTCCATGGCACTGGCAGCCATTTAACAACACTGGACAGGGAATTACAAAAATTGGCAGCTTTGGTGACTAAAGGGTACAACTGTCATAATTTAGTCATATAACCATTGATAATTTTTTGTTTATAGATTTCATTATGGAAGCAAAGAATCGTACAATTAATAATTAGTGAATACAAGTTTAAGTTTAGGACGTTAGGGATCCCTATCATGAACACTGTTCAGACTTCAGAGTCTTTTCAGCGAATATACGTTTTTATCCTTACACTTTTCACAGCTTCTCATTCTCCCTAATTGTACAACCGTGCATCATTGAGGCCACAATAAATAAAACGAGGATAATAAAGTCAAGGACAATTTCAAATACCTATGATGTATGAGCATATGAACCGCTTTTCCTCCTCGAGTTCCAAGTTCTTTGCCTTGCCATTCGTCTTTTGATGAAGTAGCAACCTACTTGCCAAATAACCAAAATTTAAAAATACATCCACTTGTGCTGGAAATAAGCACTCAAACATCAACTACAATAGTTTCAGATTACCATGAAAGAAGCACGATTTAATGTAGGAAATACATAATTCCAAAGACAATCTTCCCACATGCTCTTTGAAAGCTTTTGCCCATGAGTTCCTAATGTTTGGAAAAGTGTCCTGACAGCAGAATTTCTCACCTGTAAAACAAAACTTTCAGTGCCAGAAAGCTTTCATATCAAGCAGTAAGAGTAGAGAGTAATGTTACTTAGGTGTTTATATTTGATGGATTTTGCTTTATTTTCTAAATTTCCACAATTGCCATTGAAAAATATTGAAAAAAATTCAAGTCCCACATTGAAAAGAGATAGGCCTGGAAATAATTTATAAAGAGCAACACCCCTCACCTTACAAGTCGATTGTGTAAGGATGAGTTAGCCTCAATATAAAACCTAATCGAAAAGTACAGACACATAGCAATGGGAGTTTGGAGATCTTAGAATTTGGGTTAAGACTAATTCAACCCCAAAACCTGGCTTAAGAGGTGAGAATTGCCAAAGTCTTATAATGATTATTTTGGCCATATCTCTAGTCTCATACCTAAGACTAGATATCAAGAGCGTGGACAAACGACCAACCACAACCACCGCCACCAGAAAAGTTTTCGACAAGTTTCCTACACCGCCCAACTGACATTTCAACTGTGCTATTTTCTGATGAGACCGACGACCAACCACCACCACAGACAAGTGCGCCTTCCACTGTCAATCGCACTACTACCACACCGCCACTGCTGGAGAATTTTCTGACATCTTTTTCCTACGAAACCACCACGAACAGTAGCAGAATCTCCCAATCTATCCAACCCCAAAGTTTCAGCTTCAACGGGACAGTCACGTTCCCAGCCCAGTTGTTGATTTTTCCATCACTGCCGTGGCTGCCAGCCGCGCGTAGAGGTGCTCAGGTATACCAGTCCTGGATCTGGACCTGTTTAGGAGTTTCTTCTGGATTTGGCGATAGTTTATTGTGCAAACAGCCATTTCCGGTGCCATTTTGCTCTCTCCTCTACAAGGACTTCCTTGTTCGGTTCTGCTGTAACCTCTTATTAGCTCCTTAGTCGGTCAACATTCATTGTGCTTCTCTCTTTCCTGCTGATGTGTTCTTCTCTGCTTCCAGTTGTGATTGAACCAACACAGCCACCTTTGGAATCCTCCGGCAAGCCCAATTGACTTTGCTACAATCACCTATGCTCGCGCTACAACTTTCTGGCAGCAGCTACAAACAACCCTGCTGTTTCTATTTTCTATACATTACAATTTACATCCACCCATTGTAAAAAGCTTAAAGTTTAGTAAGGTTTAAGGGGTACTAAAATCAAATAATCAAATCCTAATATTTATTATTAGGATTAGAGTTTATTATTGGGATCAAACTTAGTAAATCATATTAAATAGTATTTTTTGTATTTATTCCGTATGCTATTGTAAATAGAGGTAAGTATGGTCTGATCAAGACAGACAGAAATTCAACATTATCATAGCTCATACATCTAGGGAGCATAGTTGCGGTGAGCACAAGAATGAAGACAAAGATGGAAATTTCGGAATGAGGGTTGCAAGAATTGAGAATACAAGCAAAAAATAAGGCAACGTGGAGGTTATTGGTGGAAACTTGGAGTCAAAATGACAGTATGCAGTGGAGGAGATCTTGCACAATTGGATGAGGTGCTAGGGAACCACTTGTGGTCCTATGTTGACTTGCATGTCGAGTCTAGAGCAGGCAGCAACATTGGGGAAAATATGGGCGGATAGGGGCAATGACAAGGGGGAAAATTGATTAGGGGGAGATTATGTGCCTTTAACCACCAGTTCTGCCCCTTACAATGAGCATATAGGTTGGATTTCTTCCCCTACACCCATGGCCATAACAGCTAACTCCTCACGTTCTCCTTCACCTTATCCTGTGGTGAATCATTCTCCTCCACCTTGTCCATCCAAATCACCCTGTTCAAACATGGTCTAAATGAGGAATTGTAATTGTTCTTACATTCTAATGCACTCAAAAACAAAATTCAATGGAACAAGCCTTGGCTGATCCCCAGTGGTTTGCTGGTATGAGAGTTGAGTATAAGGCACTGCTCAAAAATTATATTTGTCCTTGGTGCCGCTGCCATAATCCACTCCCCAAGCGTGCTACCCACACGGATTATCTTCTCTATTTTTTATTACCCTATCTGACCTAGAACATGATCATCACAACCCCCTTCCTGTGTTTGGTCTTGCCTCTACTCACTCTCTTCCTCTCTCTCTTTGTGCTCCCAAGATTCTATTTTATTCCCTCATCATCTTACATCTATTTGGTCTGTCCCTTGACCTATCTTATTTTTAGCTTCTACAATCCATCAGGCATTCTTCTTGATCATAAGGGCAATTGCCTCTATCTTTTCTATGAAGAATTAGAGTAAAAATATATTTTATTGAATTAAATTATTTTGGCAATACATCAAATATATATATACTAGATTACTAAACAACCAAATCCTATGATTACTCATATATAACTAAATCCCTATTAGTACTCATATATAACTAAATCCCTACAAGTACTCCTATTTAACTAAATCCCTATACTTGAGGGATATAAAACAGAAACATATTTTGACACTCCCCCTCAAGCTGGTGAATAGATGTTCTCTATTCCCACTTGGATACAATTCTTCAAAGTTGCTGCTGTTTAGCCTTTTAGTTAGTAGATCTGCAAGGTTTTAATCTCATATTCTTTGGCTAGGTGTTGTCCTAACAGTTGTTGCTCCTTTTCATCATCACCGGTCACTATAATGTCATCCACATATACCAATAACACTGTTACTCCCCCTGACTCAGAGTGTTTGATAAAGAGGGTATGATCTCCTTGACTTTGTTTGAAGCCTCAATACCAATCTTGCTGCTGGGGTTGTTGACCAGGACCAGCTCCGCGGCGCCCACCTGGGCGCTGGCCTTGTTGGCCCTGCTGAACCATTGGAACAAAGAAACTTGGCATCGGACCACCACCAGGTCTCATTCCAGGAACAAGCTGTTGCTGATATCCAAATCCAACTTGTGGAGGAATCATGGCCGGAGGCCCTTGCCCATACATAAATTGTTGCCCGAGACCAAGAGCCCCAGGAGGGTAGAGTGGCATTCGGGGTGCAACAGAAGGTGTAATTGCAACAGGCTTCATTTGTGAAAATTGTGCCTGTAACCTTGCTCTTCTATCTTCTTTCCTCTGTGCGACAGCAACATAAAGAGGTTTGCCAACAATCATTTCATCTCTCCAAGAGCTGGTCTGAGATCAATTCCGATAGCTGGTCCCTTTCCTTTTCCGGCCATTCGATTTCACACCTGGCAAAAAAGATTAAAGAGGAAGAGGATGCAAAATCACAGCACCAACATTGTGATTCAAAGTGGCGGTGACGGCAGTAAATAGACTAAGGATAAACCCGCCGGTGATCGGAACAGATAAGGGATACGGCGGAGAAACTGAAACTTTTTTTTTTAAATAAACTGGCGGTAAAAATTTTCCAGCAGTGATGGCAGGCAGTAGTAGCAAGAGCTCTTGGTTAGGGTTCTGTAAAGCTTTCCACAACCCAATGGGGTTTGGAGCTCCAAAACTAAAAGGGTTGAACCTCCAACTCTGTGGTTAATAGCCACAACGCTCTAACCAACTGAGCTACGGATCTTGGAGGTAGCAGGTGTAATACGAGTACAGATTCAAAACCAGGAGGCCAAGCCAAGTTCAATGAAAGAGGTCGCGTGCCGATCTGGACGAGGCGAAGCTGATGGAGTGGTCGTTTTCCAGAAAAATTACCGGAAACAGTGACGGCGGTAGTAGCGAACTGAACGGTAGAAAAGGTAGGTTTGAAAGAATATAGCAAACAGACTTTATGGATCACAAACAGACTGCAATGAATGCAGCAAAGGGCCACAATGATGGTGGCTAAAGTTTAGGAAAATAGAAACCGCAATGAAGGCAGCAAAAAAGGTTTGTGCGGAAGCAAGGCTCTCAAAGATCGAGAGCTCTGAAAGGTGGTCCTGGCGGCGGCAAATGCCGCCGCCAACAGCGGTAGTGAAGTACAAAGACGGGTCACAAAATCAGAACCTGCTTTGATACCATATCAAGAATTAGAGTAAAAATATATTTTATTGAATTGAATTATTTTGACAATACATCAAATATATATATATATATATATATATATATATATATATTAGATTACTAAACAACCAAATCTTATTATTACTCATATATAACTAAATCCCTATTAGTACTCATATATAACTAAATCCCTACTAGTACTCCTATTTAACTAAATCCCTATACTTGAGGGATGTAAAACAGAAACATATTTTGACACTTTCTTCATCGCAACCAGGACTGTGCATCTTCAACACTTGTTTTAGCAGCTTTTTATGCTCAATCGTGCTCTACCTCAAAAGAATGCTGTAATACATGATCAATAGCAAAATGGCGACATGGGAATTTGTCTTAACACGCAAAGAATATTTTCATTAACACTGGAAGGTAAAACAAGATTAGAAATTTATTTATCATACCTCTGGTCTCTCATCTGCCCCAAGGTTTTGAAGTAATGAGAAAACAGAGAATAAAAGTTTCTCACAATCAACATCATCTACATAACAAGGCCGATCTCTTGCATTATTAGGAAAGCTATGTTTTTTATCCTCCATCTTTTCTCTGTCTGTCTGCTTCACTGTAGAACCAACACCTGAAAAGTATAACCATTATAGAACACTTGGTATAATTTCAGAATAATGAGAGTCTATGACACAGGTGGCTTGACAACATAATCTAAACCTGTTGCCTTTTCTTCAAAAGGTTCATTGAGAAGGCCCTTTGCAATGAAATCAGTCATAGTCCACAGGAGTCCAACAGCTGTCAAACTTATGTTCAACTCTGTCTTTTGAGCACTGTATGCTCCTGTGACATCAACACACCTGTAATACATCCACGTAAGATGACATAAAGAGCCTGTCAGGAATTAATATATGCGGGTAAGTTTGTGTGGTGCATACATGAGTGTGTAACATGAAAAACAACATTTACGAAGAAACTCAAAAAATAGTCACAAGATAAAAAATAAAAAATTATGCATGTATGCGATACGGATATAGGTAAGGTGGAATTTGAGATCTCACACTTGAAGGCAGTCTCTAGGTAAGGCGGACAGTCCATCATTCATTATCACTCGAAGGTTCTAAGCATGAATAAATTGAAAAATTAGAAAACATTACAATGTTAAAGCAAAAGGAATATATTAGAAGAAATAAGCAACAACTTTTTGAAAGCATGTGAATCATTTAGTTCAAATATCAAAGTATTGTCAGTCAAAAAAGTAAAAGATCTAAGAAAAGTTGGAATAAGCAAGACGGATCAAGAATGGGATAGATTCACACAAAACTAAAACAAGAGAGAGTAATGGAATAAATTCATAAGTAACAACAACTTAAAATGATACCCCAGAACTAACTTTCAGGTTTTTTTTTTGACAAAATTTGCAGTTTGTAATGTAACGAGAGTTGATATGTATCTAATGCTTAGAAGCACACAGGAAGCAAATGACAGATTAGATTGCCTTGAAAACATCAAAAAGCATGACAATGCCCGTAAACAACAGTTAGAAGTGGATAGAAATCATGAATTTTTTTATCACAAAACCATTAAAATAAATTTAAAAATAAAATGGTCTATTGCATTAGGCCAGCATTTGATCTATTTAGTTGATTCCATCGAAAAGGTTGGGTTTTTGTTGTAATGGTTTTAAAATCTCAAAAAAGGGATGAATCAAAGACAGATTTTGAGGGGGAAAAAACATAAAAACCAAGTCCAAAAAAAAATTCTTTTGCAAAAAGAAAGGTCCAAAAGAAAATGATACTTTAGTTTGTGCAGTCATGTGTAAATATACACACTAAAGGGACAAAATACAACAGATACATATCAATGTTAAACAGCTTTAAAGATGATAATCACATGTTTTAATAGTAAAATTCATCACCCAATCAATATTTAGTAATTTCACAGAGCTCACTTTGTTTGAGTTACTTAAATGTGCAGTCATAGATTTAATCAATGAAAACAAAAAGTAAAGCAGATAAATATTTTCAGAACCTACACAAAGCTCCCTCCTACGATGGAAGTTAGTAAAAGGGAAAGAGCCTTCACAAGAAGTTTGAGAAAAATACCAAAAATAGAAGGTTTGTGTAGGTTTAGAAAACAGGGGAGGAATGTTAAAATGAGGAAAATAGAGGGAAGGAATTTTTAATAATTTACTCAAATAATTATTAGATTTATTCTTTGAAAAGAGGGCAAGTAAATATTCATATAATTGTAACTAAATCTTCTATGTTTACAAAGAAATTTTCAAGAGAAGCTGCAAGGGTATGAAACCAAGAAGTGTAAAGAACAAGATAACAATGAGTTTTCTCTTGAAAAGGTCACCACTTAATATAGGGTACTTTTAAGACTTAACATCGTAAGTAGCTAGAGGGGAATGCTACTGGTCAACTCAATATAACAACAGCCCCGTCACAATAAATGCTGAAAATTAACTGAAGATACCTGGAAACCAATAGTAACAAGATCCTTCTCTGAAACATCTGCTACATACCTTATAGTAAGACAAAAATAAAGAGATTAACCAAAGGATTCCCAATAAACAAGGGCATAAAAGGCATAAGAAGGCCAACCTCAACAGTTCAAGTATATTCGGCCAGCTGTAATGGAGTTTTTCTCCATATCTCTGGAATTTTTTTAAAAATAACATCACTTGAAGAAATTAAGAATAAGGAAATAAAATGGAAAACAAAACTTGACCAGTAAGCAATAGTGTTACCTCTAAGACATGCAAGAGAATTTTCAAAGATCCAACACGAACATCTACACTTTGGGTAGAAAAGTAAAGAACCTTTAGGGGAGATATGACAGAACATTCAAGAGACATCAACCTATCGAGACTAGCTTCCATCTGCAAATCATTGTGACACATTATAAATCTTGCTATGAATAAAATATGGGTTTCCGGCTATAAAAATGGTAGAGGGTCTCACTTCCTGAGATGTTTCAAGAGACTTGGATTGTTTGTAGTCTTCGAATTGCTCGGAACCTAATACTGCAGAAATAGATTGATCAAGCGCATCAAGTGCCATATTTTTCAAATGAGGATTAGGATTATCAGCAAGCTGCAAAATCACATGACAATATCAGGAGGGATGAAAATGAAACTAGCACTGTCGCATCAAAAGAAACATAAGAGAGAGAAGGAAACCTCGAGAAAGTGACTAACAACTTGATTCCAAAATGGCTCAACCCCTACAGTGAAAAAGTAAGACAGAAATCTTCAAACATTAATAAAAATTTCAAGAATAAAAATATTAATTAAATCTAAATAGGTAAATATCCTAAATATTGCAAATGATGAAAAGTGAAGGACAAACAGCATCCAGCATATATGTACATTCACTATTATGCTCATAATTATTGAAGCAACATACTGTGAACATTATTCACAAGGATGGATATCATTCTCTCCACCGAAAAGTTGATACTTCCAATTTTTTGACTTGCCGTTGGTCCTGAACCACTTGATGTACTCAACATGCATTGATGTGAAAGTTGACATAATGCAGAGAGGAGGGACTTTACAGCAGATATATGCATCAGAGCAGAGCTCTCAAAGAGCTTTCAAACAGAAAACAGTACAAGGTTAGAATAATTGGCCTATAAATTATGAAAGGACAAATGCAAAAAAATAAAATAGATGACTAGTTAGTAATAAAATCAGACTTGCATTCTCAACTTTGAACGTGAAAATAATTTCCAAGAAAGAGAGTTATAACAAGGAAAACATATTTTATAAGGGACTTTTAAGATAACAAGCCTGCAGGAACATGCATAACATTATTGAACAATTTCCATTATATCCATATTTATCCTAAGTTGGGTGTTGTAGTTAAATTTATCTTTCATGCCGGTGGCCACCAAACAAAATTAAATCTGTTCATTCACCTGAGAGTTCAAAGAAGAGAGTATATTGAAGTCACTGTATTGAGTTGATAACTCCCTTGCGAACTTTGGGACAGGGGTAGAAACCTCCTGCAGAGTTAATGGTCATGTACTCTGTAAGCTTCAATTGAAGACACCAGAAAGAAATTCAACAAATCTATGCCACATATGAAATTTAACTTGACACTTTTTTTTGCAAAGTCATTTTAGAATTAAACAGAATAGAGTACAACAGAAGATGATAAGATATCCTTGTGAGAAGAGGCACAAGAACAGAAACCTAGAAAAATCAATCAAACAGGTCAAAAACAGTAAAGCTCTCCAAACCCTACTAGCATTATTTACTAGGGACGGCCACATAAAGAAACCTTTAATCAAGCACTAAAAAGAAGCCCAAAGAACAATCATATCCTAAAACAGAGTCGTTAGCCGGAAAGACTAATTTCTAGATATTCCAAAGAACAACATAAATAGTGTATGTAATACAGAGCCATTCCATCAGCTATGGTACAACCCCCTGAGATTGAGCTTAGGAAACTGACCCAGAGAAAGAGAGAGCTATAAGGAAGTGTATAAAAGCAAGCAACAATTTCATGGCTAAAGTCACTTGACACACATCAAGAGAAAGAGAGAGCTTTACATGTCTCCGATTTTGCAGCAAATCAGTAGAAAAGGGTTGTTACCATGAAAGCTTTACCTATAAGGAGAAGGGCCAAGGATGGTTTTGATCTATATCTCCAACAAGAATAATTACATTGGAACTCAAGTTATCTCTATATTGTACTTTTACTGCTATCTCTTTTAGCAATTTAAAATCACACAACCAGACCATTTATTCATTTACATGGTCATAGCTTGGCCCTGTATCATAGTGACCACATATCATTATCACCATAGAGGAAAAAGGTCGCTATGAAAAAGGTCACTGCTTCAATATTGCTAATCCACGACTTCCGCAAACTTGTTTGGCAATTGATGCCTGTTCTACTGAATAACAATAATAGAACAAAAAAATACCTGAGTAGTAGCATGTGGGGAATGAATTGCGCGATCTAAAGCTGCTAGAGTTTCCAAAACCTGCAGGTATTCATCATGACCACTCATTAGGTAAATAAACAATCTATTAACAGAAAACAGGAGAAAAATATAACAACGCACCAAAACCCAGGATGGGCCCAAAACATTATGCAATCGATGAGCAATGTTGAAGAGAGTTCTCAAGGCCTAGTTCACAAAATCAGCAAGAGAGAAACATATGAGTAGTTGCAATGATGCAGCCAAATACACATCCATTAAGGAAAATGAGATGAAAAAAATGATTACAGTCAAGGAAAAAAGTACGCATTGCCATACATATATACAGAAGGACAACCTGTACATTCTTGGGCGTAAGCACAATGCTATCCCTCTGCTCAACTGATAGTTCAGACCGTTTTGATACAGGAGACGGCAAACCACTGCTATTATCTCAAATTACAGCCAAAATCTCAGTACTGTCAGCTTGAATTCTTTAAAGACAGCCAAATAAATGACAAATTGAAAGAAATAACTCGACATTCAAATACCATACCTCCTTTTTTCAGTTTCAACTGGAAAATTAATGGTAAATTTGCAAAGGGAAGCAAGAAACGAATTTAAAGGTTCTACAACTCGGAGAATTCCACAAGCCTGTTTAATCATATAAATCATATATTGTTTTTAAAAATTCAAAGTTGATTTCAGATGTCACTAAAAAACCGCAAAATGGAGGTACCTGAGTGAATGCCTGATATCCCTTTAATATTTCCAACACAATGGCCTCTCCTTGTGACCTTTAAATTAAACACAAGTCAGATGTCAGGAATATATTGAAATCATAAAAAACAACATAAGAATAAGATAAGTTGAAACCAGTAGAATATAAATAAAAAAATATATAACATTTTATAGGATGAATTTCTAAAAATTCAACAAATTATTCATACTATGCCCACCATGTTACTCATGCTCAAATTTCAGATGAATAAGTTTGCACTCTATCTGTATGCCTTAGTACTAACACTATGTTTAAAAAAGATACTAATTGTATGCACAATTTAAAAAAAAAATTGGGTACAAGACCAACATGATAATCAATAGATAAAAGGTTGAGATAGAATAAAATCAAGTCTATAATAGGTTCTTAAACGTTGTAAGGTCATTCCACCAATGTCAATTTTATTTATACAAAAAATGCAAGTAGAAAAACAAACCTTGATAGAATAAGGGATAATGCATCAAGTATTGTCAACCACAGTGAGTCAACCATTGAGAGGCAGAGAATTGCAGTTTTACCACTCCATTTGACAGGTGGAACGTTATCACATCTTGGGGACTCTAGCTGAATTGAAGTCGAGAAAATGGGCCACTAAGCAACATAACAAAAAGAAAGGATAAAATGAAGACAATATATAAAATTACCTCTCCAACATCTATGGCTTCATCTGTTAAAGTTGCAACAGTGAAAACAACTCCCAATAGTCCTTCAACTGCCAAAGTTATAGCATGTGCTTCACTGGCAACTAAGACTGCAGAATTGGATGCATCATTATCTAGACTCCATTCAATACCTGCAGAAGGAACGCCATATAATTTGTTATCATCAATCATTAAAATACCATGATGTCTCATGCTACTACCGAACTTAAACAACCTCCAGCTCAAAAAAAATTAGAGCATGACAAAGACAGGTTAGAGCACAGCACTGTGCATTAAAAAGTCAGCCACATCAAATATATCAAGTCATCTTAGAGGGATTTTGTATTATGAAGAAAAATAAACCCCATTCAATTTGGGGGACTATCTACTATCCTTCCTTCACTTTCCCTTTCCTCCTTCCCTTTTCCAAAACCCTCCCGTCGCCTCCTAAACAGAGGCTAAGAAGAGTTGGCCTAATATAAAACAAGCAATTCTGAAAACAGGAAATGGTATCAACAAAGTATCACTCAATTACAGAATAGACAGAACAAAATAACCCGCAGCAGGATTACTATCAGACTTTCCACTCTGCTCAATATGAAACTCTGGGTAAATAAAGAAAGTTAAAAGAAATAGTTGACTTCACAAAAGAGACAGATCACAACAACATTGTTCCATCAAAATATGAAAATGAATGAATACCTTTGGCTTTGCTACTAAACATTCCTGCAACAGCTGCCAGGCTTTCCTCACTTGATTCTTGAACCTACAGAATGCATATGAAGTTTTTCTAACCAAAAACTTTATTTTCAAATATAGCCAAAGGACAGAGACTCAAACTCCTGCCCCCCAAGTCTACGCATGGTACGTAGGGCTGGATGAGAAGATGTATTAGTTAAACTCAGCTGAAGAAATTAGGCAGTGTTCAAAGCAATCAACCAGAGATATGCAATTTAATTTTTCTTTGTACCATGACCAAACTACATGACTGTGAAAAGTGAATGGAATTTTCTGTTGTCAAACCATACCTGTATGTTTGAAACAACCCTAGCAAGAGCTTTGACCATTCCCTCCACAACATTTGTATTCTTAGGGTGCCTACAATGCCAATGGATAGCAGCAATGAAAATAATATCCTATCTTGAATCATATCTAATGACAAACCATTTAACTCCAAGTCCTTCTAAAAGGACTGGCCTAAGTTTTATATCATACATGATACAACAAGAAATACGAAGGGGGAAAAAAACTTCAAAGAAACTATCTCTCTGTGCATGTAAGAAATGTTAACTCCTTCAAAACATGCATGGGTAGAACACCAAGATAAGCCACATATATATCCTATCACAAAACAAGTACATGGGCAACAAGACACCCTTAACGACCCCAAGCCACATGCACCAAAGAATTTCATAAACAGCATGCTATCATAAAGGCTTCAAGAATATATATACACACACACATGCACATACTCAACTACGGTTTAAACCCTTTTACAAAAGCTCTATCAGTTTCTTGATCATATGAACAAACTGGATGTAGTTATACTTTCCGAAGACTCCCCGATTCTATATAAATCTAAATCTAAAATTTTAATGGTCAAAAAGCAATAAGCTATCTTGGAAAGTTCACGCGACAAGCATATTGGTAGGACTTGAAAAAATTAATTTTACACCATACTGATAGACCAAGGCCTTCTAGCATTGTGCACAATATAATCAGAGTTTATTACACTCATATACATATATCAAACTTACATATCAAAATTTTGGAAAAGAATCCGCAGTGTCCGTGCCTCGACACAAAATCCCTACACAGTACACACCATCATTTTTTGGTCATTGGATTAAAGACTTGCAGAGTAAATCAACAACTCATACAAAAGGAAAAAAAAAAAAATACAACATAACTCCATTACCCTCAAAATCTCTAGAACAAGAATGCGATGCCATAATGGCAAATCAAGAAAAGTAGCCTTGAGTAACATACTGAGAAAAACCTGCACAGAAATCGAAACCTATTAGCATCTGCCAATTCTGTGAGATGCTATTTAGAATATATCAAGGGGGTTGACAATAAAGGTCAACATAACAAAAGCTTTCTATCTTACACTATCAACAAAAAGTTATATCCCAGTTGGGGCATGACTTCATGCATGCTTAGAAGTCAGGGACAGCGGACATTACATCATACAACACAATTGCCAACTCTCCCTGCCCCTCACGCCCAACTAAAAAGAGACATTTGCACCAACCATTTCCCTAACTTAATTGGCAGGCCATGTGGCTAGATGGAAAAGGAAATAGACACTTGCCTCACACTCAGTGATAAGGGAAGAACTATAAAGCCTTATAATATGAGCAACTGAGCGCAAAACCAAACGACGAAAGCTAGGCTCGCCAGCTTCTCCTTCGAGCTGATTGACATAATAAAAAAATATATGAACAGTGTCCTTACACATAAAAAGCAGGGATTAAGAGTCTCAATAGTGATATATCATAATCATACTACATGATTCAGTGTACCTCAGCATTAGTACGAAGCGAAGTCATGAGAATTGAACATATCTGCCGTCGTAAAGCCTGACAAGTTTTGTGAAAATATATATTAAAATAAAGTAACAAAAGACATGTTGGTGCCTGGTATGATTAACATTCTGAATTCAATGAACATATTCACCTGTTCATAGGGTAACAAGGTTCTGAAAACAGCCACATAATTGGACAAAATGAATCTGTAAAACATTTTCAGAATATTATCATGAGGATTGAAGAGCAATGCAGAATCTTCCAAATTAATATATTGTATCAGTAGAACAGTTAAATAGAATTTGGCAACCTAGTGAAGCCAATTCAAAAGCACTGTGGTGACCTAAATTGTATAACATACATTTATACGGCTCGAAATGTTATGTAAGTGGAAACAAATGAATGTATAATGTAAAACAATTTATTAGACTTTCAAATGTCAAAATCTAAAGAAAATAATCAGCCTCATTCCAACATAATAAAAAATAAAGTACAAGAGAGAATTTTCTATTAGAGAATGAATATCTGCAGGAGGCTTGCAATAAATCATTACGAAGGGGGAAATTGGAAAGCAATCACAATGCAAAAAGCTCAAGAGTCATCATTGTACAATAAAAAATTCTCAACGGATAAACCAATAATTTAATTTTAATTTACAAAAAAACTATAGCTATATATGCAATTGGATAATTTGACATATCAGTTTTCAAAAAAGTAAATGATGCATTACGAATATGATGAGCATTATCTGTATTAAGCCACATTCTAATGACCAAAATCATTTAAAAAGATTAGAATATAATGAGATGCCAAGGTGGACTGCATGGTCTGTGTTAAGTAGGTCAAAAAGATCCCTCACTCTTTTTTGACAAAAAAATATCACCAGAATGGGAGGTTAGAAAATACATCAAGAGGGGTGAAGAGTGGAGATAATTATTTCCATTTTGCAACAATTTTGATTTCCTGTTTTGCTTTAGTGAATATGAAAAACAAGAACTTTGCTTTTTTCAACCAAAGAAAAAAGACATGATAAAATAAATAAACACTACTGCAAACATTTCTTGTGAATACAAAAATATTAATATTTATCATGGATTCATGGTTCACTCAGATGACATCTAAGCATAAGAAAACAATGGAATATATAACTGATTCCTGGTATCCCAATCAAAATATCTGATCAACAAGTAGCCGGAAAATCACATACACCAGACATTTCAAAGTATTTCTTACTCTAGAATGTCAAGTGCAAATGTCCTCTGAATAATATTTACGCGTAACCAAATTGCCTGTAGAATAAAACGGAAGTTTATGTCATCCAGTAAGAAATGGAATTTAATTAAGTATCAGCATCATCACTAATTGAATGAATTAAAAAGGAGCGCTTAAATGGGTTTCTTAAGACTCAGACAAGAAATTCAAACAAAATGGAGATAAAACTAGGAAGAGGGAAAAGAAGGTTCCAAATAAGCACATACAGATCCACCTGCAGCAAGAGATGTCAGGTCTTCAAGCAAACGCAGCCCAAGCTTCCCAGTTTCAGTCAACGTCTCCCTCGTCACTGGAGGACCTCCACGTGTAGATTCATGATCTAATGAGCTGCATGATTATTAACATGATATAAGTTCAAATCATGAGAGTTACATAGTTTACATGAGAAAACACTAATAAACAAGTCTTCATTAAGAACCCCCTATATAAAAGTAAAAATTAAGATACATGCCCCCTTTAAACTGCAAAAAATAATAAAAGAATAATGATCTGTAATTGTATTCATAAAGGGGAAAGCATACTCAGTCAAATTGATGCTACGGTTAACATCACCAGTAACTGAACTAGTCCGTGAGAGCTGGCCTCCAAAACCAAATTTGCCGGCAGGAAGAGACTCAGCCAAAACTACTCGATCGAAAATCAAGGCCACTGCCTGCCTGAAGGTAGCTGCAGCAGTACTGCAAAATAATTGCATACAAACACACATATAGGATACAAAATCTAGTTGATTGTAACATTAGATATATATACATATGACACAATCAAATTACACCAGGTGTTAAACTTACAGGCTTACACCAATTAATAATATCATGTAGGATATGAAATTTACCAATCCAACTGTTGAATTCAAAGTTATTAAAAAGTAGGCCAAGTCTATAAATATTCATGCATATCAAAAACTAATTAACACTCCATCATACTAATTTTTGTTGATGAGTAATATATTATTTAATAGATAAATAAATGTTCCTTATTAGATAACACATTTACAGCCACATTATTTAAAATTTGATATACATCATCACGAAGATAATATCTCATCATTGATCATACAACAGTTGGATTGGTAAATTTTATTTTCTAAATGAAGTATTTAAATAGTGTCAGTCTCCAAGTTTGATACCCATGCCTCATTTGATCCGGTCCCTATAAAAGGGTTTTTTATATGAGTGGGTGGAAGGAATAGATCATGGCCATATTTCATACACGGATGGCCGAGATTGGAAGTTATTTAATGGTCACATGACTACTTAAAAAGTCACACTTTATGTTTTAATCTTAACTATTTATAGACTTATAGTTCAATATATTGACCAAGATTTACTCCTCCTGCTGTTACATAAAAGAGAGTCCTCTTAAGAATGTGTGTGTGTGTGCGTAAAACAATATGTATGTACGTGTGCACTTACTTCCGCACACTGTCAGAAGATCGACTGTTTTCAAGAAGCCTGAGACAGATACCAAGAGCTTGAGACATAGTATCCTGAAATTAACAAGATACAGTGATAAAAAGTCAGAAACATATGAAAAGGTGATTCCAGCCTGTTTTTTTATATGAAAACATTGAAATTGTGCAGAACTTGGACTGCAAAAATATCACAAAGCTAGTCTCCTGTATCATTTTCATCAGGATTTTCAATTCATTAATCAGATCAGATAATGATTTGGCCATTTGGCTGGATATTGTATCACATGATTTGTCCAACCACCAATGCCCCAAATGCCCTAAGTGTATAAAAAACTTGACCTTAAAATCTAATCAACCATTTTCATAATGTTATGGCATCAGACTTGCTCGTTCTACTCACAGAAGCATACAGATCTTCACCAAATATAATGAATTACTATTCGATATAATGCTTATATTGGATTAGGTGCAAGGTATTGGCAGTCTGTAGGACTAAGATCAATACCACATAATGAATAGTTCGGATGGAATATGGTCTACTAGCAATTTAAGCTGTGGATCCAGTTTCTTATTTCACATAACCCTGACATGCAAGGGCGGAGGGAAGGGGGGACCGGCAGGTGCCACGGTCCCCCAAGTTATATATAGTCAATTATTATATGGTCTTGTGATAAGTTAATTACTACTATGAAGCAATTTTTACATAAAAATACAGTTAAATATATATATTATTAATCATTTTGATATACGAATGTGTCTTTCATTAGCTAGTTTAGTTCTCAAGTGTCTTTTATTAGTTAATTTGGTCCATAAAATCACTAACAAAAGACAAGTTTGATGGTGTGTTTAATTTTTATACATTCAAGATTATATAACCGCACCTCACACATTTCAGAAACCAAAATAACTCTTTACTTTTATATAAATAGTAGAGTTTTGGTCAAGGCCCCCTCAATAATAATTCTTGGCTCCGCCATTGCTGACATCTACTCCAATTTGAAAGAATGGTTTAATTTAATAATTTTTTTTTAGCTTTTATTTTGTTAATTTTAATAAATTTTCATTTATCTAAAATAAACTTGGATATGCGACAGCTTTTTGGTGACTTGAGATAGAAAAATGGGCTTAATTATATAGCTTCTCCAGACTTGTAAGCTAGTGCAATTAATTTGTCTGAGAATTCACAACCCAAGTTAGCATCTCTGCTTCTTGAGTTCAGGAACTTCTCTTCAAATAGAAAATGAGGTAGATGTTAAACAATGGGCTTAAATAGATGCAAAATTCTTGGTTTCTTCACAGCAAAGCTGGAAGAAGAAGAAGAAGAAGACATGCTTTTAAACAAGAAGTTGGACGCAGAGGGCAAAAGAGTTGATAGAGTAATGGATAATCTATTAACATTGACTTGAAATAGCTATATTTTGCCTGAAATTATTTCTGGAAAAGGAATGACTACTAGGCAGCCTTTTATCAATCAATTTTGTTTCTTACATACTTTTAATACCTTTATTTTTTGTAGCTTTGTTTTTCAAAAAAAAATTACTAATTGAATAATTAATATATTTACATAATTTTAGTAAGAAAGTTTCCAGATATTAGCCAATATTTTAAATAGGATAAAATGAAAAAACAATATACATGAACAAACTATAATTACTATCCACCATTTTCATAACAATATTAGCCTTAGTGTGTTTTCTTATGTTTAATCCAAAATACATTAGATGAATTTATTTCCCAAACGATGCTTCAATAGTTTTATTGCATAAACGTAGAAGTTTTATTTATATCAACCATATTATTTTAGCATTTTATATACTTCATATTTATGGTGGATTTTTAGCTCCCTGCAACCCACATCGATAACCACTGATATATACAATATAAGCTTAAAAAAATTGCATTCGTGTTTACAACAGTGTTTTAGCTCAATTGCACTGATTGATCTATAAACCAACCTATCCTAGTAGAATAAGAACTGGATGTTGTCCATTCCTAAATACTTGTCTTTTAAGGTTATTTTATGCAAACCAATAAATAAATTTCAAATATATCTTTACCTTTTATTGGCCCGCTTACCCATATACTCTATCTTCATTAATGTTAAGTGTAGAATAGTTGATAAGTGTAGAATAGTTGATAAGGCCATGGTATAAGTAACAAAGAAAGAAGTTAATTATAACCATGAAATGAAAACGACAAATAAATAAAAACAACCCGACAATTAAAAAGGAATGGGGAGAGTATATTTAAAAACTTGTTCCACTGTCATGGTAATCGGTAAACATTTGCCAAAGTCAGACACATGCTGACTTGTTTTAAAATACCCGGTAAAACTATCACTGCAAGTAAAATAACATAACTACTTCAGTGATGTGCCCATTTTTTGTTGATTGATAGTGTACTCAAATTTAATTGTGTTACATATTATTTAGATTATTACATAACTGTTAGCATGTATTGACTTGTCCAATAACTATAATGAGACTCATAGTCACAACATAAAATTAGGAAAAGATTCAAGACCTATAAAAAGTAAATTGTCCAATAGAAATTTGTTAACTGTATCAACAATCCATATCAACAAGGGAATCAAAACCAGACCGGACCAATCGGTTATACCAGGAACCGAACCTGTATCTGGTCCGTTTTGGACCAATAACCAGCTTCACATAAAACCGATGAAAAAACCGGAAAACTGGAATTAGATAGGAGAAAACTGGGAAAACGGGTGGTTACACGGTTTTAAGGGGTTGGACCAACAAATTTTCTTAAAAAAGACCAATTTTTTAACTAACAAGAACAATGGGCTGCACTTATACTTAATAAAGCATTATACACCTAAATCATATTTATATATCTTCCTCAACTTTATTTTCATTAAATGTGGGACTTGTGAACTAAGCCCCATAGATAGCTACTAAACTTAACTCACATCTGCTTTTTTTGGGAACAGCAAAAGATTTATCAAATACTTGAGAATGCATAAGGAATGCACACCCAAGAAAAAAGTTGATACATATTTCAATCTAAAAGTTATATCACCCCAACACATATAATGATAAGCCTTACAAACAACCCTCCTCTGCCAATGTTACAGACCAAAAGCTCGTCTGCAACATGTTGTATATGGGTTCATCACTTAAAAGAACCCTTCCCTATTCTTCGTTGATCATATAACTTTGAAATGAGTAATATCAGACCATGCCATATAGGCCCTAAAGATGCATCATAATACCATATCAAAAAACAGCAGACAGAGAGTAACGAACCAAATTACAACAAAACTCCCCTTTGCTCGTGTTAAAAGAAGCTTGCCCATTAAAAATTAAACTTTTGTTTTACTTTAATGTCAATAGAAAACTAGTAGAATTATTCTTCACAATGATAACTAAGAAGAAGATCACTATATTATACATCTATCATAAATATTATATTGTTTTTTAGTTTTTATTTTATATACTATATTAAAAATTCGGCTAAAATACACTGTTGGTCCTTTAAGTTTAACTCAGTTCTCACTTAGGTCCTCTCTAGGTAGTTAGTTAATCCCGGTGAGATCCCAGTGGGGTGGAGTGCCTAACCACAACAGCGTGGTCCGCGACAGCGTGAAGCAAGATCCGGGCGAGATCTCGCTATTCCGACGTAGTTAATCCCAATGTTTTCCAGCGAGATCCCGCTATTATTTCTTCCTTCTCTATTTTGTTGTTTCTACTTTCACCTAAGAAGAAGAGGAAGTAGAATATGCTAATGAAGATGATGCTTATCTTTGATTCCTATGCTAGAACATCCATTTGAGTTTTAATATTTAGTTATTTTATTACTCTGTGTTAAAGACTTCAATATGGATCATCTTTATTTCCTTGACTTTTGTATGTTTTGACTAAGAGTAAGACTTGTGGATTTTTATAACTAATTATGAATATTTCAGAGTTTGAGTAATTTGTTAATTTTGCATTAAATATAGGTTTATATAATATTATTCATGTTAATTTGTCCAAAAAATAGCAATTATCCCGCCTATCTCGGAATGCGCTAACCCGCTATCCCACTTTTGGAGTTGGCCGCGACGCACCACTATCTGGGATTAACTACCTAAGGTTCTCTAAGTTTTTTTTCCCCAATTTGGTCCTTTAAGTTACATTTCATTAACAACGTTTGACTTTATGTTATAGTCCGTTTGCATAAATGCCTTTTCAGTTAAACAAACACCGCATGGCCATTAAATGCTGATGCGGCAAGTCCAATTCAGCAAAATATATTTTTTAATTAATTAATTTTTATAAAAAATTAAAATATCAAAGTAAAAGTCAGGGTTCTTCATCAACCCAAAAACACATCCATGTTCTTCTTCTTCTTCGTCTTCTTCTTCCAAGGACTTTTAGTTTTCTCTAGATGTTGTTGGGGGCTAAGCTCCCTTTTGCTCATAAAAAAAGTAATAAGATATGTAGGTACCAATTCATTTTTGTGGAGTCCGAACAGAACAAATTCTATGTCATTTTTTTCTTATGCACTGTAGCACAATGATTATCAGTCCAGACTATAAACCCCTTTGAATTAAGAAACTCAAAATATATGCCTATATAAACCCAACGTAAAAGATAGAAAAGAGAACACATACAATATATTTCCCATTTTTATCTTGCTGCAATTTAGAAAGAAAAACCATTGCGTGAGTGAGTAGAAGAAATGGATTCAGTGGCAACAATGTCAATGGCGATGACGACACTCTGTTTCACCAAAGCATATAGAGGATGAAGATGGATGTGATTTTGGGTTGAAGAAGATGATAATGATGGAGAAGAAGATGATGAAGAAGAGGATGAATGTGAATGCGTTTCTGGTTAGGTTTATGTCCCCCAGTTTTTGTTTTTCCTTTTCTTTAATAATTTTTTTTACTTAAAAAAAAAAATATTTAAAAAATATATTTTGCTGATTTGGACTTGTCACGTCAGCATTTAACAGAACTGAATGTAACTTAAAGGACCAAATCGGAAAGAGAAAAAAAACTTAAAGGACCTAAGTAGGAACTAAGTTAAACTTAAAGGACCAAAATTGCATTTTAGCCTAAAAATTAAAATATATATATATATATATATATTTATTATTTCCGTTTTGACCTCGATTGAGCCTTTGAACCGGTACCTACATCGGTTCAATGTACAATCTGGTTTTGATTATCTCGCATATCACAATACGTAGTCCTTATTTAGATCTATTACTTTTGTTTTGAACAATATCTATCTACAATCAGCTTAGCTGCTAAATTCCAAGCCCAGCTATAATATAGTTTACAAATGGCAAACAGTAGCACATATATAGTTCATGTTGTTGAATCTGACCTCGTTTTCAGGGTGTAAACGTGACTGAAATATTATTGATATTGTTTGTAGAGTCTTCAGCTGAACACCCTCATCCGCCATTTCAGCATGCTGCAGGGGACAGAAGAGGAGAGGGGGGAAATTATTGGCAGTTTATCAATGCACGAGTAAGCCTCCATACTTGAATAAACTAAATTATCAAATTCCAGCTCTTGCATAAATCCGCAATTATTGAACTCAATCATCAAATCAAAGTAGTAAGCGAACATAGCTAAGCTACAAAATAAACATTATGACACAATCCATATGGCCCAAAGTAATATCTCACTGTAAATTTTGAAACCATAATACTATCTAACTAGTTTTAAGCTTACGTCTTTCAATGTAGATAAAATCTCCCTCAGAGCAGATGGAGAAACGGCATCATGAGATATCAGTTTCTGGAGACACGAGAGTCCAATAATGCTAAGCTTGATCGTTCGAACCTCACACGCCATCAAAAAGATTCGTAATATGTCGTCATTATGTGCAATTTCGCTAGGACTTGATAATGTACGAAGCTGCAAGTAAGAGATGTGAAGATTTAACAATTGCCATTTTTATCTAGAGGAAAAACTATATTCTTAGTATTATAACACTTTCTGCATCTAACATAATAAACTCGGAAAGTTGCCAACGAATTTTCCCTTACAGAAACTTTCCTAAATATTGATCCGAGCATCATTCAACAATTGCCAATTAAAGGTGTTACTCATTGACATTGCTTTAAAATAAAAGCTACTACAATTCAATCCTGTCAGCGACATTTGAAATTACGATGATCTACCAGCCAAAAATGGAAATTAAAATCGAAAGAATCACATTTTTCTTCCTTTAAAATCAGTTCACAAACTAACTAAACACTGCAGCGCAACTTTCCTAATTGAAAAAACGAATCGCAATGCAGCAGAATTTTCAGATATTAGCTAGAACCAAATGCAATTCGAAAGCAATAATAAGAGAATAAAATTCAGCAGTGAAGAGTAACCTTGAGGATTGCGTGCTCCGCGCCGTCTTTAACAGCAGGATAGCGACGGCGAGCTTCGGCGGAGAGAGCGCGCAGGTCGGATTCCAAGACCGCCATGAAAGCCATCTCGGAAGAGCGTCGATGAATATCTCTCGTTGCTCGTCAGAGTGATCGTTTTGTTATGAACTTTCACCACTCAGGGAGGGAAGCCTGGTGCGCGTAGATCTTGAGCCAGCGAGAAACGAACAGATCCGCAGCGCTGTGACTCACACGTGTGGAGGATTTGGGTCGACGTAAGAGGGAACATTTGGGCCTAAGTTCTACACACCTCCCAATTTCTTCCCACACACCTCTTCGCCCTTTTTTTTATTTTTGTTTAAAATACTACTTCCCTACCACCAGTTCTCATCTCACTTCTATGGGTGTTTAAATCGAAATCAATTTAAAAACACCGTAAATCAATCAAAAAAATTAAAAGTTACTCAAAATCGAATTTATTTGGATTTATTTGGACTCTCTTGAAAAGCAATAGTTCTATTTGATTCGATGTTACAAAAGTTACTCAAAAATATTTTCGGTACATAAAAGTTTTTCAGTAGTTACCGGAAAACTTGCAGGGAAATTTTTCGGTAGTTATCAAAAAACTTATTCCCTACAAGTTTTCTGAAAGTTTTTTTTTTCAATTTTGTTTTTAAATTTTGACAGATATGGATAATCTCCTAATATTATCTGATAAAACATGCGTTGATACTACCAACGTTTTTAACACATAACAGATATGAAATAATCATAATTACTATCGTAAAAATATATTGTTATGATTAATTACTAAAATTAAAAAATAACAAGAAAAAAACCAATTAAAAAATTTAAAAATAAAAATAACTATCAGAAAATTTAAAAAAAGATTTTCGAAAAATACTATAACAGCCGGAAAACTTCATTCAAGTTTTTCTAGAAAACTTGAAATGATGGAAAGGTAAAATTTTTAGATTTTATATTTTATAAAAAGACAAAAACGTCTTTTCTTTAAGTTTATGAGAGTATAAATATAATCTTGGAGTATAAAATAAAACTTTTTATTTCTTTGATTTTTTATTCTCAACTCATAAATAAAACCGATCTAAATCGAAATATATAGTAACATTTAATTTTACTGTGCTAATTCTAGCAGCTAGCAACGTTTAACATTTTGTTTCCCTAATTCTTTGCATAATGCTGCAAATTTCCATCTGATCCTAATATATTCTGGCTAATTGGAAAAAATGAACCGATCTATATATAATGCTACAAATTTCATAATGCTTCACTTCAGATTATATTTGTGGTTTTGTAATAAAAAAAATTATAATTGTGATATGGATTAATCAATAATCGGTCTAATTTAAATCACATTATCATCAGAATTTTTTTAAGATATCATTCAAACTAAATCAAATCGCAAGTAATTTAATTTTTGTATAGGATGATTTTCCGTCTAAATATCGATTCAAATCGTGTTACAGACATCGCTATTAATTTGTTAATGTCAAACTGTTTATTTTTCGCGAATAACTTATAGTATATAAAGTTTGTATTATTAAAATGTAGTTGTTTGGTAATGGTTTTCTTTCATGAATTTAGTCTATATTTTTTTAATGAAATTTAAGCAAAAAATCAACCACTTATCTCATATCTAATAATAGTATCTCTAAAATATCATTCATTTAATTTAACTCTTTCTATTTTCAGTAATCTAATTTATTTATCAAGGAAGATAATTTAAATAATATACTTTAATCATTCTAGTATTTAGTAGTGATAATAAAAGATATATCATGGAGTTAAGACCAAATAAAAAATTATGGGATTGACCTAGGTAAAACACTCCTCCTCGACCACCAGTCCACATCTAGATGATCTCACCTCTTCTTTGACAAAGTGAAATAGTTGATTTACGACAAATAATTTAGTATATAGTTTAAATGATAAATTTTTAGTTGTTTGGTGATCTTAAATTATAGCTCGGTTGACAAATGTCGATATTGTTATATTAAATATTTTATTTCAAGTTTGAATTTAGAATCTCACAATTGTATATGTGAGTGTATGGAGATATTTATCGTTCTATCTACATACAAAAAAAATATATAAATTTATATAATTGTTTGACAAATGTTTTTTTCATGAGTTTATTGTTAGATTAATTATTTAATTAAGAATTGACAGTAATCAATTATTAGAAATTATTATTAATTAATTATAGTTAATTGTATTAAGTATATAATAATGTATTGGGCTTTTGTGGTTGAATGGATCGTAATAAGTTGGATCATTCTGTCAAATCCAAAGAGGTTTATACCATCAGTCGTTTAGTCGTTAATCCCTTAATCTCAATTTGAACTTTAAAATCTTGAAACCCTTTATGGTAACAAAGGTAGTTTACAACTCATATTTGCTCTCTCATCTAACCATTCTTGAATATTCTTGTTATTGTAAATATGCTAGAACTTGTATCTATCATGTTAAATTTCTAACATTTTTAGTATTTTTTTATGAGTTTATAGTATTTTTTTAGAATTATTTTTCAAGTAAAGTTTGAGTTAATAATTTACAAAGTATCATTTTTTTCTTCTCATTTTTACTTTCATCATCTTAATTGATTTTTTTAAAATATTAATTAAAAAATAAAAATATTACTATGTATTTTATGCTATCTATATTTATCAATTAGTTCGATTTTTATTTTTACAAAAACACTTCAAATTCAATCAAATAACTTATTTATCATATGCT
The DNA here is from genome assembly GCA_037974295.1 of Cicer cuneatum. NCBI lineage: Eukaryota > Viridiplantae > Streptophyta > Magnoliopsida > Fabales > Fabaceae > Cicer > Cicer cuneatum. Next base: position 14,141,562 of record JBBPBO010000001.1, read on the forward strand.
ACTTTTTACCAAATTGCACCTCGGTTTCACTTTCCCTCACCATTATTTTCAATGAATTTCATATGGGTATTTTCTACATCCTTTAATTTTATTTTATTTTGTGATTTTTATTCGTAAACAACAAATTGCTAAATTTACATTCTTCAATAATGAAATAAAAAACAAAATTATCATATAATTTACAGATAAAATATAGTCAAAAAATCAACCATTTGTCTCAAATTTAACGACAATAGTTCTCTAAAATACCATTCATTTTATTAAGCAATATATGCAGATAGTTTGCTTGCATTTACAATTTATCAAGTCACAAAAAATCAAATAAAATATTGGTTCAAGCCGTGTATATATTGTTACATCATAATAGTTATAAAACTCTTTTTTTTAACGAATTAATTCAAAATCAAATTTTGAAGACGTTACATCTTTTTAATCTTTGGGTTGTTAAGACATAAGTTGTACCACTTGGTGGTTTTAAAACTCAGTTTTAAAAACCGAAAATAATAAAAAATACTCTAATACAGGTTAACTAAATAAGACATCTTTTTACTCTTTAAATTTTTCTTATACACGAGTTGTACAACTTGATAGTCCAAAAATTCACATTTTGAAATAATTATTCAAAATCAAACAGATTTTTTTTCTCTTCATCAAAATAATTCTTTTTTTTTATCAACAACAAAATAAATTTTTCTTTAAAAATAATCAACACATTCGCATTTTCTATCCAATAACTACGTAGTTTTGATTTCTCCATTGCACTGGAAGATACGTAGGAGTAAGATTACACTCTTGACAAACACATTAATAAAAAATTTCTTTTTTTTTTCCTCTCTTTTTTTAAGCACATATTTATTTCAAAATCACATTAAAAATAAATAATTGATATTCATATTTAATAATAAGGAGAAATTAATATATTTAAGTTAATATTAATTTTGGACAATTAATTATATGTAACCGTATTTTAATGGATGTCGTAAGGCGCTAATACATTTCCTACGCATAATCGACTCCTGAACTCAAAATTTAATTTTAAATACCATTTTTCTATTTAAGGGTTTTCCAATATTTTTCCTATTTTAAATAAAATTTGGCGGCGACTTCATTGAATTCAAGAAACACTCGAAAATTTAGGTCGCGACAGTTAAATTGCACTTTTAGTCATTTATTTTTTATTTAGTTTTCGAATGTACAAACAACTCATTTATTTTTAGTAGATTTATGGTAGATTTATATTTATTTACAACAATTCATTTTTTAGTCATTGTTAGAATGATGGATTTCTTGTTTTTATTTTTCTCTCATTCACATGGTTGATATTTTGACTTTTTCTATTGGAATTACAAATTTTGAATTTTAAGCTTTTTAAAGATTAAATAGAAGAGAGAGATTATGAAGAGGTAAAAGATGGATATTGAGTTAGAGCAAAAATTGACTTAAACTTAGAGAATGATAAATGTATTTTTTAAAAATTTAAAAGACTAATCTCTCATTTAATTTTATATTTTATCACATTGGTACCGTTATGCACACGTCGGCATTGTAATTGTATATGACAATTTTTTACAAAGGAAAGATAACATTAACGATAACATAAATGACTAATGTTTGAAATTTGCAACAAAACAAATAGATAAAATTTTACTTGTAATATAAATATAATAAATTGATAAATTTCACCTGTACTTCGAGGTATTTTTAAGAATTTCAAACAAAAATAGAATTCTATTTATGCTATTAGTATAGTATGATATTACATATTTCAATTCGATTGGATATCAAAAATGGAATTCAAAATTTCGTCGACTCCATGAAATAAAGATATAAAAAATAAAATAATCATAAAAAATATATAATTTATTTTTGTAGTACTTATGTATTTCTATTGCTTTATTGCATTGTTATTTGTTCCAGATAACACATGTAACCTTAATTTGTTTTTTCTATTCATTCATCAATATATTTAATGAAAAATTGGCAAAAAAATGAAAGCACAAGAATTTATTGAAAAATCAAATATAAAAAACTAATAATGCAATTTAACTTTAAAAATACTCAAATAATTAAAGGAGTTCATCGATAATTAAACCTTTAATTAACCAATTTATTTGGCATTATAAATGAAAAATTGTTTGGAGTATATAGAAACCTCGAAATAACAAGTTGTAGAATCAATTGAATGAGCGCAACACGTTGTTCTCGCCCCCACGGTTACTTTGTTGTCTGATTGGGCGTTGTCGCAGGCTGTCCAACAGTAACAGGTACGTGGACATGCTGTCAGTAGCAGCTTATTGTGGCAAGCACCAACCGTAGGTCGTTACAAATTCAACGTATGGTATTGGTATGTGTGGTTTTGATGAATTTGTTACTTATGTAATCGCAAAAATAGTGTGGTCTATCCTCTTGTTTCCGTTGATATTGGAGAAGCAATAGGCCTGCTCATCGCTTTGGAATGTCTACATGAACTGTAGGTTGAGTCCCATTGATTTCAAGCTCAATTCTAAAATTGTCGCTGATTTCTTTCATGGTGCAAAGAAAGATATTACATAATTTAGCGCCATAAGAATTGTAGACGTCTTTTTTCTTATATTATAAAAATTCTCATGTTGAATTTTTTAGAGACAAACTAATAATACAGTTTATCCCTTATTAGTTTCCATGTTTTCGTTTATAATTGTATCCAAAATAAATTGTATCAAAAGCATATGCAATGCTATGACTGCCTTTTAATAAATAAATAAAAATTAAGATTTGAATCAACAACCGACCTTTCCCAAACAAACAAAACTCTTTATTCAAAAGTTTATTTTGGTTAAACAAACCAAAACCAAAATAAAACTCTTCAGTACTCCACACAACATAAACCACTCCCAGACATTATTTGGGGTTTAAATATGCAAATAAAAACATTCAAAAGTACAACTGTAGATTAAGTAGTGGCTTAATTAATTAAGTCATCCAACTCTTTGGCAAAAGCTGTCATAACTTTAGTAGGCAAGCAAATCAAAACCCATATTCCTTCCTCTCCTTTACCATTTTGCCCCGGAACATGAAAATGCACAGAAGGAAAACTCCCAGCACCAGGTTGCGCAAGTCCACCATACACCGCTTTCCCCCAACCAAAATCCAATTCCCTAAACCCACCATAAGTCGTATCCAACACAAGACACGACCTCACCACAGTAAACAAAGGCCTCCCCTTAATCACCATTAAATCCGCCAATGAATGCATATACTCTTCACTCACTTCACCACTTGCTTTTTTTATCAACTCAACCGCAAACTCTAACGGTTTTTCACTAATCTCACCAGCAGTTGCAACTGCCGCTGGGAAAGCGAAACAGTTACCGTAGTAACCAACTGGAATAACAGGGTTGAATTTACCGCGCGCGTCCACGACGCACATCATTCGAACCTCTTCGTTTGGGTTTAACTTTAACGCTCTCGTGCGGCAACGCCATATGAAAGATGTGAGGATTTCGAAGGTGGTTGACGCGCTGTCGAGGTCGCGTGGGAGTAAGTTTCGGATTGCAGTTATTTCGGTGGGCCCGAAGAAGAAAGAGTGTTGTGAGAATTCTGTTGCGGTTAAAACGGCGTCGGTTTGGACGTCAGTTAATTGTTCGTATTCGCGGTGGTTGTGGGTAACGTTTGGAGGATCTCTTGCGCATAGAAGCTCCCTGTTCCACGTGGGTTGAATTGGAGGTTGCTGTGTGCCTTTAGCTATTTGTGTTACTGTAAGTATGAAATGAACTGTGCTAACTCCGTCTACCATGGCGTGGTTAAATCGGAGAGCGAAGATGAAACCACCACATTTCAGACGTGTAACCTGTTATTCCAAAAATTTATCACAAATCGTCTATGCAAAACATCTAAAATATCACTATTGTAAAAGTAAAATATAACATAAACATAGTTATTTTCGTATGATTAGGAGATAAAATGAATAGTGTTTAGCACATAAAATACATACCTTTTTCAAACATAAAAAATTATTTTTTATTATTATTAAAAAAATATATTATTGTATATAATACATCTAGTCTTGTAACAAAGAAAAGAGCTTCAGTAAGATGATCCAAATACATTATTTATAAATATGACATTTTATAATAAATATTAAATCAAATATTTTTAAAGATTTTAAACTTATAAAAAACAATAATGATCTAAGTCATAATTAGCTGTGACTATAAAAAAATTACATTATTTTTTTAAGAGAAACGCGAGTGTCAAACTCTCTAATACACTCTCTTAAACACTATTTACTATTCAGCCAAATCATTCAACTTTTTCAACCTATTACTTGATTACCGGTTCTAAGTTCTTTACTATTTATTTTATTTATTTTTAATCACGGGGTAATGAACCGTCAGATCTTCTACTTAGTGCAGAATGCGAGTTTTGGCATTTTCTTTGGAAGACACCATCTAAACATTGCAGTTTTCATCTTTGATACTTTCTTTTTTTTCAAATACATCTTTGTGGATGAATATTGCAGTAATCTAATGAAGAAACATCAGCAAATCATTTTAATTAGAAACAAACATAAAAAAATAATTACCCGCAAAACTACAAACTTGAAAAGAAAAAACTTAAAACCCAAAATAACTTGCCGGTCACCGTGGGTCTGCCCTCCATGACACAATCATGGCACTGACGCTGCAGTGGAACGGCCACCGTCGGTTGGGGTGCATCTGATCCATCCTCCTTGAGTCCATTTTTTTTTTTTTAAGAATGAGGGGGAGAGTGTTTCTCAGTTGTTAGTATTGTGCGTAAAAACTAAATTGGGTTCATTAAATTATTTGTTAAAGTGATGATTGGCCATTAAATTAATTTTGAAGCAATGAGATTTATGCGGTAGAGATAGTTGTTGAAGATTCCGCAATTGAGGATCCATTTTCTGAACAAAGAAAAAATTAGACTTACCGGTAGAACCCGTAACCAGTTCGGGGTTTGAAAAAGAGAGTGATGTAGTCCAATAGTTGACAAAGTATTAAAAGGAGTAGTTAGAGAATGTGATAGTAACACTCCTCTTAGTTTAACGAACAAAATTTAGGCAAGTTGAGTATCTAGATCACCGAGGGTGATTCTATTCGTTTACAGATTGAACTTTTTACCAATCAGATAATTTAGTCGTTGATTTAATGGTACATATTATTTCTCACTTTAAATTTATGTTGTTAATGAAATTTATTTTAATTAATTATTAGTGTTAGTAATTCTAAGAAATAATAAATGTTAGTGGTTACTTGTTGTTCTAACTTAAGTCTACATTCTTCAACATCACTTTTCAGAGTTATTACTGTGTGAACTCTTGAATTTTTTATTTTATTTTTATTCAGAAAAATATATATGTGTGTCTCAATGAGAAGATAGAGTGTACAATCTTTGTTTGATTAATGGAAACACCTAACATCCTTATTACTCACATATATCTTTATATATTAATTTTTTTTTTTCTTATTCTTTTACCATGCATATGCAGTCGATTTTATATTATATGATCATGTATTATATTGAACCTGTATAAGAAGAATGGGAGTATTGATAACTCCCTCCGGAGCATCAGCATCATAAAGAAGTTCTTGGAAGCAAGGAAAAGGTGCTTTAAGTTCACCAAATTGTTCAAGTGTGACGTCAGCATCAGCCTCAATAAACATAACACCTTCTTCGTTACAATCCACTATGAGTTTACCACCAGAAGCTTCTTTAATCCTACCCGCAATTGGGTAGTAAAACACGAGTGTTTGTGCAATCGCGTTTCTTATGACTTCAACGGGGTCTTTTCCTGCCATTGAAGGCTCGTTGCGATAGAACTGTATGATTGGAATATTGGCACGAAGACCAGCTTGTTCGTCTATGTCGGATAGTAGCTTAATTTCATGGGGTGTGGGTGTAGCCGGAGTGATTAGCTCTGGTTGGTTCCTTCGGACGGGGAAGACCAGAGAGGAAGATGAGGATTTTACTTGGTGAGAAAAGGCCATTGGCAAGAAGGGAAGGGTCGGAGAATATTTATTTATTAGTTTGAAGGATGTTGTTATCAATGGAGGGAATATGCAGCTTTAATTTATAGAAAAATATGATAATACTGATAATGTGATAATAAGAGAGACATATAAAAAAAATGAGGTGTTGAATTAATGTATAAAAATTGTAGATGTATCTATATCATTGTTGTATGATAATAGTGACTACAAAGCATAAACGAACTCAACCCGTTAAAAATGCATTCATTTATTTTTGATCTAAAAAATTTATGATAATGAGAGCATGATCTCAAACCTACAATGTGTCAGATTTAATATTTATATTTTTATCGTTAAATAAATCATTAAAGTTAAAATTCATTAAATTAATTTCTAGATCATAATATCATAATCAATATAAATAATTAATTGTTAATTTGATTAGATAAGATAATTGAATCCATATAATTTCTCTCGGTCTAAATCCTTTAAACGATTTTACTATTTCCTATAACTAGATCTGTCAATTTGTCAAACCCCTTCTCTATTGGCATCAGTCCATATATTGAAGGGGGCTAAAAAACTTTATAATAAAAAAGTTCATTAAAAGAAATCCCCCAATGTAAAAAAGCATACAAAATTATGTGAGCTTATAGGGCCCATTAAAAAATTAATTATTTTTTTGAAATAAAAAATATTTCAATTTTTTTCCCAATTTTTTTATATTCTGAATAAAATTAACAAATTCAATAATTTTTAATTTCGAATTTTATTCGATTTAGAAATTGTCGATTTTTTTTATGTTCTGAATAAAATAAACAAATTCAATAAATTTTCAATTTCAATTTTTTTTCTCGAATTTTATTCGATTTAGAAATTGATGAATTTTTTTTATGTTCTGAATAAAATTAAAAAATTCACGAATTTTTCAATTTTTCAATAATTAAAAAATCTAAATAAAATTAAACTATTTCATTAATGATTTTTTATTAAATTATTTCTTACATGTCATTTAATGTCTTTATCTTGATTCATATTCAATCCAACCACTTTAATTAGTTCACATATTAATATTTTATTAATATTTAATTTTATTATTAAAATTAATTTTTTATAACAATAGTAAAAAATTATATGACATATATAATTAAAATAAAAATAAATAACATTATATAATTAATAAAAGTATATACATAAAAAGGGATAAACCAATATTATTATTTTTTCGTTTTAGAAGATATGATAAATATCACTATAATTAATTCATACAACTGCAAGATATGTACATCTTCGGAGATGATGTCAAACTTAAATATTTATTAGTTAACGTATGACTTAAAAACAATCAATATTTTGTTTTTTAATATAGTATATAAAAAATAAATGTCTATAACTAATTCTCATTTTCAATTTTTAAGATGACGTTAATTATAATAAATACTAGTATGCCCAGTCTTAACCACCAAGGCCATCCGCGGGTCAAAAATAGGGTGGGGCGAGGCGAAACAATTTAGGTAAGTGGATTAAAACTTTTGAATTTGACATGTTTTTTTTATATGTTTATGAATTACCTAGTTAATCCAACTATAATAATAACAAAAATGAAATATATTAACTTTTACACAAGTTGGTTCGTAATACCAAAAAAATCAATATTTCGTTTTTTAATATAGTATATAAAAAATAAATATCTATAACTAATTCTCATTTTCAATTTTTAAGATGACGTTAATTATAATAAATACTAGTATGTCCAGTTTTCACTACCAAGGCCGTCCGCCGGTAAAAAATGGGGTGAGGTGAGGCGAAACAATCTAGATAAGTGGATTGAAATTTTTGAATTTTACATGTTTTTTTATATGTTTGCGAATTACTTAGTTAATCCAACTATAATAATAACAAAAATGAAATATATTAACTTTTACACAAGTTGGTCGTAATACCCAAAAAATCAATATTTTTTTTTTAATATAATATATAAAAAATAAATGTCTATAACTAATTCTCATTTTCAATTTTTAAGATGACGTTAGTTATAATAAATACTAGTATGCCCAGTTTTAACCACTAAGGCCATCCGCCGGTCAAAAATACCGTGAGGTGAAACAATTTAGATAAATGGATTGAAACTTTTGAATTTGACATGTTTTTTTAAATGTTTGCGAATTACCTAATTAATCCAACTATAATAATAAAATAAAAAAAAACTCGATTAAACGAGTAAATAGGAATAAAATTTGTTCCATTCGTCACTAAATATACCGTGTATTTTCTGAGTTTTGTCCAAGACACAACTTTCCCCCGTAATTTTGTTGCAATTTGCGAAGAATTTTAGCCCGTCACATAATTTGGTCCCTAATTGGCATTTTTTAAGCTGTGTAATGGGTGTAGAAAAAATAATTTATAAAATGACAAAAATTAAAAAAATAAATAAATAAGACCCAAAATAGAAAACTAAAAAAGAAAGATTTTTAAATTGAGACTACAATATGCCTCGTCCTATTTTTTAGGAGGTTATATGATCTTCTTGGATCTAAAACAACAAATAATTGGATTAGCTCGAAAAAACCAATCTGTTTGCCATCCTTAAATAATTTAATACAATAATGGAGGAAAATTAGATAAACCTATTTTTTTTTTCAAAATATTTAGAGCGAAGCAATAATAGTGATTTTTAATATAAAGAAAATTATTTATTATTGATCGGATAAAACATGTGTACTTGTTGACAATTGACATGTAGACTTTCTTTTTTATTGATTCACTACACAACAATAATAAATGTTGAGGTAGCGCAATAGTTAAATACTTTGAGAAAACCGCGAGATTCACGAGTATTTTTTTTTTTGAAAATATACTTACTCTATTCCAAAAAAAAAATTAATTTACATTTAGTGAAAAAATACATTGACGTTTTTTAATGTTCTAAAATTTACTAAAAGAAATATTATTATGTTTTTTAAATTATCCTTCCTTTCTTAAGTTTATTTTTAAAGTCCGTCTTTTGTATGGGAGTTAGAAAATTCACTTGTCAAAAAGATAAATTTAATAAATATTATAAAGGATATTTTTGAAACAACATAAATAAATAAAGTCAAAATTAATATTTTTTTTGTATAATTTGAAACAAACAAAACAAATAGTTTTTTTTTTATAATTTGAGATGGAGGGAGCGTATATTTTTATAAAAAAATTTAAATTAAACTATTTCTTAAATTAAACAACAGAAATATACCTCAAAAAAATTAAACACCAAAATACTTTTTTTTAACTCACTAAACGTTTTTTTTTTTATAAACTTTTTTGGAATAAAACTCACAAAAAGGTTTATCGATAAGATGGAACCTCTTATTGTATTTTCAATTTTTTTTTATAAATTTTTATACGGATCCAGATTC
>JBBPBO010000001.1:14154319-14172665 GCA_037974295.1 Cicer cuneatum
ATATATATATATCATATCTCTATTTACATTCTAACAAATAAAATAGAATTGTTTGATTACTCATGATTTTTTTTAAATGTTTATTTAAAAGTATCAATGGATAGTTTTAAATATAAAATTATTTCATTATTTATTTAATATTTTACTATTTTTTTCTTCTTAATTTAAATATTTAAAACATGATAAGTGAATTCAAAAAAATTAATATCCAATTATTTACAATAGTAGTTTTGTTATTTAAATACAATATATATTATATACATTATGATAAGATGTGTATCAAATATATGACAAAATAAAATATTATTCTATTAGTTATCATATTATATCAATAATATTTATCAAATCACTTTTTTATTCTTATTCAACTTTATATTTTATCTAACTTCATATTTATTATCTTATTATGTATTTATCCGGTCTTGCATATATTTATTATTTTATTATGTATTTATCCGGTCTTGCATGTCCGAAAGATTCTTCCAGGATAGAGGACAATTGAACTCTTACAAAAAGAAGTGTGGGGCTGCAGGAATGAGTGAGACGTACATAGGTGGAGTAGTACTATGAAAACCAATCCAATAAAGAAATGCGGTGAAGGTATATGATTGTGTTGAAGATGGTAAACGATTGGGTTTTCTTTCTTTCGCCTAGTTATTTGCTTTTCCCACTTTTGCTTCTACCATTCTTTGAAGAAAATAACAAAACGAAACTATAACAAAAAATATAATTCATGAAGTTTCGTTCCATTTTTTTTTTGTTGACTTACTAAATGTTGACATAAATGTTACACTTTTGCTACCTACACTCTCTATATTGCTGTTCATACTCACCAATTTTTTTTTAAATCAAAATTTCGAATATACCCTTCTGTTTTTCCAAAACCTAATTTTCAAACTAATTCATCTCTCCCTAAACCTAATTCCCAAACTCCATAATCTTCATAAAACACCTTCAAGAACATCATCAATCTTCTTCAATCATCTTCTTTAATCATCTTCATCTTCTTCAAACACATTCAATCATTGTAAGACCCTTAATTTTTAAATTAAAATTATAGAATTAATATTAAGTGTATTTTTGGGATATTTGTAAAATATTTAATATATGTATGTTTTGAGTAAATATATATATAAATATTTATTTTTTGAGATATATTAAGATTATTGGATGAATAATGAATTAATTTAATTACGAGTAATTAAATTAACGGACAGTTAATTAAGGGATTATTGGCTAATTGCGACGAGATTGGTTAAGTGCTGAGGATCAGACAAGTGTCGGGTGAGGTGACACCCACACAAGCCTATAAATAGGAGTGAGAAGGATGGGTGAAATCAGAACACCATTCCTCCTCCCTCACTGCCCATACTGCATGTAACAGTATCCCTTCCCTCCCATTCTGTTTTCTGTTTCAGTCCGTTCAAAAGAAAAAAGAGGGAGTTCCTCAAAAATGACATTAACTGGAAATCTAAGCACCAAACCAGAAAACCCCCAGTACAAAAGTTGTTCCCCTCATCATTCCGAAGCTAGAGAACCTATTTTCATAGCAGCAAACGCAAGCGGGATTTTCGCCGATTTTTGACGCGTAAACGGGAACGAAAACAGAAACGTGAGAAGTAGCAGAAACGCAACAAGGGTAAGGGCACCTTCCACTTTCTAGTTGCATTAGGGCTGTAAGTGCATAACTGTCATGTCATTACTGGTGTTTTCATTACTGTTTGTGAAGAAAAACTGTTTTGCTTGTTGATTGAAAGAAATGAAAAATGCATTATGTGATGTTTTAAAAGTTGTGTGATGATTGTTGTTTGGGCTGAATGCATTAAAGTTGTTTTGTTTATGTGGGGAAGTTGAAAAATGTCTTGCATGTTATTTTGAAGATGATTTAAATGCATGTTAATAAAACTGCTTGAATGTTGTTATAAAATGCGAAAATGCATTCTGTTGGCATTTTACTGCTATGTGATGCTTGCTGTTTGGCTGAATGTGTTAATGTTGTTCTGATGGTTTGAGAAAGCTGAAATGCTTTGCATGTTATTCTGTTTGTGTGAGAAAGCTGGAAATGCTTTGTGTAACAACTTGAACTCCACTGTTATCGGCAGTGCTACGGTCTTCTTACCCCCCAACCACCCAGTGGAAATAGTGAGTTTTTGCCTTCCGTGGGAATCGAGCCCGGTACCTGGGGGATAAGTAACCGCCTCATCACATTCCCACTACCAAATGTGATGAAGCGGTTACTTATCCCCCAGGTACCGGGCTCGATTCCCACGGAAGGTAAAAACTCACTATTTCCACGAGGTGGTTAGGGGGAGTGAGAAGACCGAGTAACATCGCCGATAACACTGAAGGGTCGAGATGTTACGGTAGCACCACCGATAACGCTGAAGGGTCGGGGTGTTACACTTTGCATGTGTTTTGAGAAATGATCAGAATGTAAATGGTTAAAAATGTCTTTTGTTGTGGTTGACATTCTGTTTGAAGTGGTTTAAGCAAAACTGTGACGAATGATCTGGAGTTGCTGATGATTTCAAAATAAAAGGGTTTAAAATGATGAAAGTGTTTTCTTCTGGAAAATCTGTATTGATGAAAAAGTCTGAGTTTTGTGGTTTACAAAAGAGTGGTAAAAATGTTTTGGGGTTGTTGGTTTTCCCAAAGGAAAAAGTTTGAAAATGTGTTGAGGTCTCAAGAAATTTTCACGGAATTCGAGCATGAGTGTATTCGAATACAACCTGCCAAGCTTCTGTTTTACTCAAAGTTTTCAAACTTGTACTCGAATACGGGCCTCTGTATTCGAATACAGGGGAAATATTTTTGCTTCTGACTTAGTATCTGTATTCGACTACGACTCTGTCGTATTCGAATATATGAGTGAAATTTTAACACTGTATTCGCATCTGTATTCGACTACGACAGTCTCGTATTCGAATATAGGATACTGACCTTCACAATTTTTGCTTATGTATTCGAATACAAGGGAGCTGTATTCGAATACAAATTCGGGTTTTTCCAGAAATTCAAGTTTTAACTTATGTATTCGAATACAAGGAAGCTGTATTCGAATACAAATCGTGTTTTCCAGAAAATCAAGTTTTAAACATTGTCATGTGAACTTTAAAGTGTTGGAAAACATTGGAAAAGTTTAAAATGATTTAAAAGAGTTTTTGAAATAGTTTTGAAGAGGAGATGATGAAGTTCTTGAAAACCTTAAATGATGTTTGGAAAATGCTAAATTTACGCATGTTCTGTCTTTTGTATTCGACTACAGGTATGCTGTATTCGAATACACAGCATTGAAATTGCAGTTTTCAGCTTCTGTATTCGAATACAGATTTGTGTTTTTCCAGAAAATCAAAGTTTTAAACATTGTTTATAGACTTTAAGTGTTGGGGAGTATTTGGGAAGGTTTTGTGACAAATTAAAATGGAATTTTGTGATAATTTGAAGTGGTAATGATGAAGCTTTTGAGACTCCTACTGATGTTGTGAAAATACTGATTTTTACACTGTGACAACCTCTGTATTCGAATACAGAATGTTGATTTTGTATTGATTTGGCTTGTGTATTCGAATACAGAGAAGCTGTATTCGAATATAGATTCGTGTTTTCCAGAAATCTCAGTTTTAAACACTGTTGTATGAATTTTAAGAGTTGGGGAAAGACTTGTGAAATTTAAGAATGGAATTGTGTGATAATGTAAAGTGTTAATGATTACTTGAATGTTTAATCATTGATGTGTTGATAATGAAATTATTTGTGTTGAGATGCTTTGGGGGAATGCTGGAAAGGCTGAGTTTTTCTGATATTGCATACTGTTTCAGTGAAAAGAAAACATTGCATGTCCATGCATTTCATAGTCAAGTGGTGACCGCGATGGGCCACAGAGTAATGCGGTAACCGTGATGGTCCGCGAAGTTAAGTAGTAACCACAATAGTGGGCTACGGAATGGCCGCGTGTTCGTGGTGGTCCATTCTATCCGTACGAGGATTTAACTTCTGTGTATTTGGCCTGTGAGAGGCTAATACACGTGAAAGTAGTAACCGTGATGGGTTGTAGAGTGGCCGCGTGTTCGTGGTGGTCCATTCTATCCGGGCTACGGAATGGACGCGTGTTCGTGGTGGTCCATTCAAATATGTAAAACGTGTTGGTCTGTTGAGCGACTGCACTGGTGCTGATCTGTTGAGCGATTGCACCCTGGTCTTGAGGGCCGTTAAAGTCAAACATATTTAAATTGTGTTGGTCTGTTGAGCGGCTGCACTGGTGCTGATCTGTTGAGCGATTGCACCTGGTCTTGAGGGCCGTCAAAGTCAAACATATTTATATTGTATTGGTTTGTTGAGCGACTGCACCTTGGTAATTCCAAGAAATTGTATACATGAGCATATACATATTGCATCGGGGGATTGACTGGTGGGTCACGAAATTGGTTATGCGATGATGATTGGAAAGTGATGTGTGTGAGTACTTTATGAAATCTGAATTTCTGATAAGTGATTGTGATTGCTGAAGTGTTGGCTGTACTTACAACATGTTTTCCGTATTAATTAATTGCTGTTTTGAAAAGGCATACATGTCATGAAATTTCAAAACGAGCATCTTTATTTATCATCATTGATTATATGTTATACCATGGGTGTATCTGTTCTGTGATATAAATGCTATTTGTTAATTTCGGTCGGTGACCCTTTACTATTATTGTGGAAATTGGGCTTTGCCATGAGATGCCCCCCAAACCCATGCCACCCGTGGGACCCGAGACGACGGAAACGTCGCTCGACTTCATTGATCGTTCCGTGCCTACTGCTTGGGTATACGACCCCATCTCAAGCAGGGCTACGTACACGGGGAGATTGAAGAGGACCTGTAGGACCAAGGGAGTGGTGCACTACGTGGAGCACAGCTATGCGAGGATTGACTTTCCCGTGCCTTCCCATGCCTTCCCGTTTGGTATTGAAGGCGCACAAAATTTTTGATGATGCGGAGGAGCCAACTAGAGGGGTTGAGACGGGGGCCACCGTAGGAGTGGTGACTCCTAACCCGATGATTGGTGGGGGTGTACGTGATTTTGAGGCGGAAGAGAAGAACGAAGAGCCGAAGCCAGTAGCAGCAGATATTCTGGGTCCGTCTAGGATATCCGATGATTGTTATGAGATTCCGGCACCGCCGAAGCGACCGAGACTGTGCATTGATCTGACTTCGGAGGAGACTGATCCCTCTCTGTATGATGAGGAGGAGGTTACATCGAGGCGAGCGGCGGAGTCGGATGAGACTTGTTTGGGATGCAGAGGAAATCCGTGCTACTGTAGCTTTAGTGCATGATCGGCTAGATTTGATGTATAGGATTTTGAGCTGGAAAATGTAATTTGTTTTTATTTTGGAAATTATTGTACTACTTTTCCGCACTCTGATATTTTCCTTTGGGATGATATGACACTGATATTTTGAAATGTATTAAATGTTTATTATTAATTTCCAAAGATAAGTACTTAGTGATAATTATGATGAAATTATTTAATTACGTTCATCGATAAAAATTACGACGTACCATTTTATGAGATGAATTAAAGGAAATTTTATTTCAATTATTTTGAAGTAATAAATTGGAAAATCATTTCAATTATTTATTTAAAAAAAAAAATACACTCGCGCTGTGTTTTAAACTCGGGGTGTTACAATCATCATCATCATCTTCAACAACTTCTTCACTATCACATTTTCAACAAGTACAATGTTGTTGTTGTTGTTGTTGGGTTTTAAAAGTTGCAAACTCTTCAAGTACGTGAACTTAGTTCACGTAAAGATACGAGATTTTGAAAACCAATTCACGTAAGGATCTGAGATTTTGAAAACCAATTCATGTATGCGAACTCAGTTCACATTACGCTTTTGGGGTTTTTTTACTCTGAGTTCACGTACGTGAACTGAATTCACGTAAGGTATGGCAAGTTCACGTACGTGAACTTAAATCACATAGGGCATGCTGGTCGAGTTCACGTAAGGAAAGGCAAGTTCACGTACGTGATCTTAATTCACGAACGGTTCTGGAATTCTGGAATTGTTGTAAAATTGTGACTCTATTGTTTACGCAATCTCAGTTCACGTACGTTTACGTGAACTGAGTTCACGTACTTTCTTCAAATTATTTATATTTTATACGTACGTGAACTCAGTTCACGTAAAATTTCCAGATTTCAAAAATAAATTAACGCAAATACAGAACAACAACCTTACCTTCTTTTGACACTTTAAGCACAATGAGAATATGAGATTAATAGGTTGTAAGCTATGAGTGAATGTTGTGAATTTTGAATGGTAATGAGTTATGGTGGGTGAGTTATGAATGATTTTTAAGTTATTTGAGTTTAGGGTTTAAAATAGTGAAAAATAGGAAGAAAATGCTTAATTTTTTTTCTTAAAAACAGAATGATATATTCGGAATTTTGATTTTAAAAAAATTTGGTGGGTGTAGGTAGCAAAAGTGTTAATATTATGGGATATGAAAATATGTTCTAAGTTTATTAAGTTGAATTATTTTTGAACCGTGCTCATAGGTTATTTTTCATGAGAGGAGGTCATGGATGGTGAGATGAAAACGTGTGATAGAGTTGTGACATACATGAGACGTGGTCGATTTGGTATTGTTGTGTAGGAACGATAATTACTCGATCGTTGGACATTTGTATTTTCGATCGTAGAATTCTGACAAACTATTGGAGAATAATATCAATTACAGGAACCCTAAATTGATTAAACAAGAGAAATCATAATTGAACGGTCAAATAATGAAACAACTAATTAGATAATATGTAGATGTCACAAGATTAACATCGTTTAAATGAATCTCAACTAAAAAGATTAGTTCGCATCAAGATACTTTAACTTAAAGAACTAAAATAACATTTTTTAGAGTTAAGGGACTAAAAAATAAGTTAAGAAATCCAAAAAGTATATAAGCCATTCATCTTTTATACAAGTGTGTTTAATTATTTACAAATAAAATAATTTAATAATTTTTGTGTGGGAGCAAGAGTTACTATTTAACAAAAATAAAATAATTGATATATTGATATGGAGTTTAAATCTGAAAATATATGATATGTAAGGTAGCGTACAAGCGCATGCCCCCAACTTTATGTATCGAGCATAAATGGTGCCCTACCTATAACACAACCATAAAAATGTTTTTTTTAATAATAATTTATGACTAAATTAAAAGTAGTTCATTCAAATCTTTGTTCAACTTCTTCAACGAAGTGTTAATTAATCAAAACATTGTTCAACTTATTTTAGACCTCTCTTGTGACAGTAGAGCTTGAACTAGAATGACTTCTACTTATTTCAGCTGTTTAAGCACTTCACTCAAATGTCATTTGTTCAGCTTCACTTCTGATGGATTCAAAAAGTGGTGAAGATAAGTAACGCTCACCAAAACTTGGAAAAACCACCTACACAACAACGATTCAGAATTATTCAACATTAGCATTAACTAATATACTAATAATCTGAAATTCACAGCAAAGATATAGTAATATTTGCATAAATCATAGACCATAATCATCTTATAATTCTGCTTCGAATAAACTTATTAAGGATTATAAACTTACAACAATGAGCTTTCCTGCATTTTCTGGCCTCTTCCCTACTTTTATTGCAGCTGCTGTTGCAGCTCCTGATGAAATTCCCATCTACAAAACACGTTCATATAATTAGCATGAAAAATAAGCAAGAGCTTAATAGATATGCATTGACAATGTAAACTTTGTAAATTTTTTAACAGGTTTAAAAAATCACATCTCACCAATTATATACTTCCTCTGTCCCTTATATAATAAGATTCTACGACAAAATTCATGGGAATTAAGAAAAGTAATTGGAGCAATAAATTTGTTAAAAGAGTGTGTTAAGTTTCCACATTTACCCCTATAATTATTGATATCATATGTAACAGAAAAAGAATTTGCACTTTTCAGTGAGAATTAAATAGGGGTATTTTTGTAAGAAAGTCATTAATGATGTTGAATTTTAAAAAGTCTTATATTAAGAGACAAATAAATCTCAAGAGTCGGTCTTATCAAAAGGGAGGAAAGGAGTATTTGTTGAAATATTTTAGAAAATAACATACCAAAGTGACATCATGATGAGATATGATTGGATAAGTGTGTGAAAGTGTTACACGGACAATACATATTTATTAAACTCAAATAGTTATAATATGCACATTTGCAGAGTTTTTATATAACTGAAGGGAAATTACTGCAAAGCCAATAACAAGTTATCATGCCAATGACATACCAGTAAACCTTCTTTCAAGGCAAGCAGCTTAGCAGTTTCTATAGCTTCTTCACTTGAAACCTGTAGTTCATAAAACCTTGTTTGTCAAAACAGATTCCCTTGTATTAGCAGCAGCTAGAATTGGAAACATTGTGTAGTTTCTGGATCAAAATTGATAATTGAGTACCAATGTAGTATTAGTGTTGCAATTGCAAACTACCTGAATAACTTCATCTAGGAGATCAACTTCCAAGACAGCAGGAATCATACCAGCACCAAGCCCTTGGATTAGGTGTTTGCCTTTGAAATGTGTGCAAATTGAAAAAAGCAATTAGCAAATGGCATGTCTAAGGGCTTGCTTAAACATTAAAGAATATAATTCTCACATTTATATATGACATCTAAACAAAAAACATATTATAACAACACAAATGAATAACAATAATAATATTTAGTAGCTAAGCAAAGTCAATGATCAACCAGGGGACCGAGTGCAGCTTTGAACTTCCAAAACACAGTTAAGCCCACAATCTAACGGTCGGAGATGTAGGCACAATTGGCCAAACTTTATCAAATCTCGTGTATTCTTGTTTGTGTTTTTCGTATCTGTTTTCTTTTGAACCAGATTAACTATTCTAAGATAAGGGAATCTAAAGCCATACCACTCCAAGTTGAAATTGACAGACATTCACTTATTGACTTGGTAGCTGAACTACATGTTCTGTCTAAGGCTTCATTTTGTCTATTCTAATTTGGACTTAGTTTCAACTCTCTTGTTCATGGCATACAACAAATTTAAATATACATTATATTGATTAAAATAATATTACACATGAGTATTGGATATGTCTTTCTTGACTTTAACCTTTCATGCATACGATAACATTCACATAAACTAAAATTAGCACTAGAAGACTGAAGATAAGAAAAGAAATATTCAGAATCATAAAATCACCTGGCTTTCCTCCATTCAGAACTGCACTTTCACTTGGTTCAACACCATACACCTAGGGAGAAAAAACAACATAAATCATAAAATTAGCATAAATAAATAGTAAGAAAATTTCTTCACACATTCACTCCCAACACAAAATGTATACACAAATAAATATATTAAGAAAACTTGTTCCTATTGTAAACAATTCAACCTTGAACTCTGGATTTTTCTCTTTGAGGAACTTCCCAGCACCTGTTACAGTTCCACCAGTTCCTATCCCTGAAACTAAAGCATCAATTCTCCCTCCAGTGTCTCTCCAAATCTCAGGGCCAGTGGTCTCATAATGAATCTAAAACAACGACAAATTCACCGATTACAAGTTTTTTTCCGACCAATCAACCAAATTAGGAAATGTGAGTTATGAAAATACCTTTGGATTGGCAGGATTTTCAAATTGATTGAGCATATAACTATTTGGCGTCTTTGCCAATAGCTCATACGCCTTCTCAAAAACACCATCAACTCCTTTGGCAGCATCTGTTAGATATACCTCAGCTCCAAAAGCTCTCAGTATAACTTTTCTCTCGAGACTCACATAAGATGGCATAGTCACTAAAAGTTTATAGCCTCTCAGCGCTGCTATGGACGCCAATCCTATGCCGGTGTTACCACTTGTTGGCTCAACAAGAACAGTCTTTTCATTTCAACCAGTGTTTAAAAGGATTAAACTCACTTAGATCATACATTCAACAATATACTATAGGTGGATGAACAAGCCGATTTCAACATTATAAGCAAATAATATTGGAAAATCTCAATCAAATATGGTAATGAAATTTGAATAACACAGTTGTCCATATAAAATCAACGAGTAGAAAGTGGATGAATTCAGAGCCTAGTTGGATTGACTTATTTGAACTTATCTACTTCCATAAGCACTTGCAAACCAGTTTGAGAGAGTTTATAGAAGCAACTTATGAAATGTTTATACGAGAATGAATAACACATAGAAGAGTAAAGACTAGTCTCCCTAGTAGAACGTTAAACCAATCCATTCAAGATTGACCGAATTAGTGTTTTCAGCTTATTTCCATAAGCTCTCCAGTATAACTGTTGTATTTTGAGTTTGAAAAAACTGTTTAAAAATCACAATTTGTGTCACCGAAGATATTACCAGGTTGAGTCGCAGACTAGGTCGCTCTCTTTAAGACGTTTCGCGGCACTGCCCAAATTGTGATTAAAATGTGGGATTTCAACAATTTTTAAATTCACACATTATGTTCCAACAATAACTTATGAAAACAACTTATAGTTCATATGAAAATAGTTTGACATTATTTTATTGTTTGTTATAGAAATAACTTATGCATAAATAGTTATATGATAAGTGTTTATGCTATAATCACTTAATTAAGCTGTTTAATCCAAACAAGATCTTATTGTTATACTTTTGAGGCCACAACAAGAAAAACTAGATATCTAATTCTAACTTGACTAACCTTTCCAGGTGTAATGAGGCCTTTATTCTCAGCATCTCGAATCATGCTCAATGCTATCCTGAATTCAAAAAAAGAAGATTATTATTACACATTCTTAGCTAAGAATCTTAAAAACATACACTTTGAAAACAGCTCTAGTTTGTGAACAAGAGGAATTCAATTCCATACCTATCTTTGACACTGCAGCATGATTGCAAGTATTCAAGCTTAGCAGCAATATGAGCTACACACCCTTCTGTAATGTTGTTTAGATATACCAATGGGGTGTTCCCAATTAACTTCGTAACGAACAAAAGAAGAAAAATTAATATAATCATTCTAAAAATCTATAAAGATAGTGAAGATAAAAAAAGGTAGGAAAAAAATAGTTATTAAGAGAAAATATTACTTCAGTGACATCCTTCTTGATTGCAAAGTGTGGCTCCATGTTGAAGAAAGCCTGCAAAAGCTTGATAGTTTAAAAACCACCAGGAAAAGAAAGCATAATATATATATATATATATATATATATATATATATATCAATAATTTTATTTAGAAAATAATAATTAAAGTATGAAAAGAAGAAGATTGGAAATTTTGTAGTTCACTTGTATGTCTTGAATGAAAGTTTCAGATTGTTGAAAAACCAACAAGTTTCAGCTTGACCCCGTGTGTAGATTCTAAGAGTTATTCCTTATTAGACTTTTCTACTTTCGATGATATCAAAAGCTATCATGTTTTATAGACACGAGTGTTGGTAGTATTTTTGGAATTTTTTTAGAAGTTTAATTAAGATGTGAGCTCTAATGTATTCTCATAGTTTGGATTGGAGCACAATTTTGTTAGATTATTATTATTATACTTCCGAGTAAACTTATGTTCTCTTTACTATTTTTTTAGTATTCCTATTTTAAAAGAAAATTAATATACAAATCTTCCATTAAATAATAAATACAATGCTAATAAGTATCTTTTAAAAGGTTAAATGCAAAAATATAATTTTGAAAGCGGTGTATTTAACATTTTGAAATTTTAAAAATTGATATTTTTCACACAAAATCGATCTTTTATTTTCTTTTTTAATTCCTTAACATCACTCAACAATCAAATACTCCAAAATCCAAATACAAAATCAAAAATCACACTTTGAAAGATTAATTTTTTGTTAAAAAAATCCTAAGGAGGTAGCGCATGGAAAAAGTTCTCAAGGATGTTACACAGAATTAAAGAAACAAATTTGTCACTGTTATAAAACTTTATTGAAAGAAAAAAAAACCTATTTTTAAAAGATATATTATAGTCTGGACAATAGAGATGCTTTTGATTTGAGATAAATTTCTTTGCTCACAATAATTCAATAAGTAATATAGTGTTGAAGATTTTTGAAATGGAATCGAAAGGGTAGTTCGTGATTTCAAATAAAAAAAATCTAATTTTAATTTTTTATTTATTAAAAATATGTTTGGTTGGAGTAGAGGGGAGTATTTGTTTAGGGTTTTGTTTCAATTCTTATTTGTGTTTTATTTAGGTTTCAATTTATTAATTTTTAATCAAGTCTTTTAACGTGTCTTGCTATGTGGGTCATCATATTTAGGGTTTTGGTTTTTTTTTTTTTAATGTTTGTTTAAGATTTTCATTTGTTTTGTGGTGTATTTACATAAAAAAATTAGTTGTAGTTTATCTTTTGTTCATACGAATTGCTTAATAGTGGTTTATGTCGGTCCTTATTTTATGATTGTTCTTTGTATTTTTTTTGGCTTTCAATTAAGGCTTTTATGTGTTTATGGTTTATGTTTGAATAGTTTAATCAACTTTTATCTTTCAATTTCTTTCATAAACTTTTATCTTTCAATCTCTTTTAATTTCATTTAAAACATGTTTATTCTTCTTTTTTTCACAAGACAAATTACATTGGATGAATTCTTCTAGCACACTAAATAAAGATTTGAAAGAGATAATAATAGAGTTTTCAAATATGAGGATGGTAAAGTAGATAATGTACCTCCAATAGACATTGATCTTGTAAATTATTTCGACTTTGTGGCAGTATTCAAGATTATGAGTTATCAAAACGTGAAGATAATGTATTGGATACATCCAACTCGTATAGTAACTAGCCCCATGGTTGAAAGTTACTTCAAGGTGATAGTGACATTATTTGAATGTGTGAGGTAACTTATAAACAAGTAATTAGAACTGACAATTAGTACAACCCCTAACACTAGCGATTAGATCTTTCATTCCACCAAGATATGTTCAAGATAAAGGAAAAATTGTCTGCTCTTAAGATATAAGTCATCACCATATTTCTAAATCATTGTAATAGCTAGAGATAACTTTTAGTTTCTTTTTTAGTACATTGTTGGCATTCACTTTTGTAATTATCAACCATTATTTTAATGTTTTTTTTCTAGAGAACTATTTTAGGTGACCATTTTTTTTTAGGGATTGATTTAAGTATTTACTCTAATAAGTGAAGAACACGTTGGATATTTTAGTATTTAATTAGATGAGTGAGAAGATGTCTATTTTTTAAAAAATCACACAAAAACATCTGCATTATGCATTTTTGTTAGAAAATTCTTTTTCTTTTTAGGATTTGGTAGAAAAATCTTAACAATTAAAAATGAATTTTTTCCCTGCAAATTATAACGAGTTGACCCAAGTATGCTCTTGTTGTATAAGCCGCATACTTCAGGCAGTATAATTGAATTTAAAGATAATAAAGAAAAGGATATTATTTTTAAGATGTATATGTAGAAGGCATATCTGATATCTATGCCAATGCAACATGAGATGCTACTATTCCCACTTCAAACTTGAGAAGCAGCAAAAGGTTCATTTGGTATTCCCGCCTCAAATTTGAGAAGCAAAAGATTCATTTGGTTTTATGTAAGTTCAATAATGCTCGAATACCATGTTCTCCGCTTCTCGCTTCACAGATTCAAAGAGCTTCACAGATTCAAAGAGAACAATCGGCGCTCTCCAAAGCTCGGGAAAACAACCTGTTCAGGTATCCAATGAGCAAATGAAAAAACTCATATTCAAGTGATACCGAAGTAAAACAGAAACTTCTCTAAAAATCTTTCCTTTTAATAATGCCACATGATTCAACTGATATTAGTACATCTAACCTACCTTTAGAAGAATAATATTTAATACCATGTGAACATATAACAAACTTACAACAATGAGTTTACCTGCATTTTCCGGCCTCTTTGCAATCTTAATTGCAGCAGCTGCAGCGGCACCTGATGATATCCCCACCTACAACACAAGTTCATTGATAAAAATAAATATCAGTAGAACTTCCTTATCCTCCTCCTTTTCACTAAACACACAAAAATGGAAAAACAGTTCAAATGATGCTATTAACAAAAGATGGTAACTTACTTACCAGCAAACCTTCTTTTAATGCAAGAAGTTTAGCAGTTTCAATAGCTTCTTCACTAGATATCTACAAAAACACATAAATATAAGAGTTGCCATTTATCTATGGACTACAGGTTGCGTAGAAAGATAATGCAATAGCCTGCATATTCCTAAGTTAACCAAAAGGATAGCTACATATTTTACTTAAACTTTATTCTTGAAGGGAGTACATCATATTATTATTATATAAAAGATATAGTATTTATTTAAGTGCTAGTATATCTATCAAAATATCAATGCCTTGTATTACTTCATCAAGCAAATCAATGTCCAGAACACCAGGGATAAAGCCAGCACCAATTCCTTGGATCTTATGAGGGCCTTATACATGGAAAATGTTAAATGTCATGCATTTGATAAGTCTCACTACAGCCATAAAAAGATACAAAGCAATGTACAAAATAAATATTGAAAAGTTATGCACAAAATACAACTTTTTTTTCTTCTTGTTCATAAGATATGGAAGCAAAGGTGAGAAGGAAATCATAATCAATACCATTTTGAATTTCAAACAAACACGTTAAGTAGAAAGTACCACACAGAATCCATGTTTTTGTAAGTACTCACTAATTGTGCTTATTATGTGCAAGTGCATATAATCATCAAGGCAGTAACGTTATTCCAACTAAATGTATCCCTCTCACTGTACCAATTACCAACTGTGACTAGAATTATTGGATTATTCATAAATCATAAGGCAGTTAAATCCTCAATGTGCATTAGGGAATTTAAGACCAAAGATATCAATGAAACTTGCAATAGTAATAAATAGAGTAAACAATCATTTTGATTCTTAAATGTGAGGCGGTGTCATTATAGTTCATCAATGTATCGGAACTTTTAGAACATTCCCGGATTTTAGGTTTTATATTGGGTCTAACTCATCTCTACAAAACTGGTTTATAAGGTGAGGGATGTTCCTCTTTATAAATTATTATAGAGCTATATCTCTTATTCACGTGCGACTTGGGTTTTTCCCAATACCGGGTGTGTTTTCTATGAGTAATTTCATGGATCAAACCGACAAACGGAAGACACATCAAAAGCCCAATCTAATTGATAGATGCATATTTGAAGACCAAACTGATTATCAAAAGACACATTCGAGATGTTTTTGTAATTTTAATTCATTTAATGACACTATCCGACATATTCAAGGATCCAAATGGTGGATAAGGCAGACTAACCAGGTTTCCCTCTGGACAATACCGGACTTTCAAGTGGTTCAACACCATATATAGCTGAGGAAAAAAAACTTGTAAGCAAAACAAGGAGATTAGTAGAAAAATAAAAACGTCAAAAAGACTAACCTTAACATCAGGGTTCTGTCTTTCAGGTATTTCCCAGCACCTGTTACGGTACCTCCGGTCCTTATACCAGAAACAAGAGCATCAACTTTCCCACCTGAGCCTTCCCAGATTTCTGGTCCAGTTATTTCATAGTGGACCTAAAAGTGAGTGAAAGAGAATTAGTTAGTTAATTCACTTCAACCAAATGATTCTCCAAAAACAGCACATTGACACAACTAACACCTTTGGGTTGGCAGGATTTTCAAACTGCTGAAGAATATGAGCATTGGGAATCTAGTATCTCTTCAGCTTTCTGAACAGCTCCTTTCATACCTTTAGCTGGATCTGAAGGACTAACTCAGCACCAAAAGCGTGGAGAATGGTTCTTCTCTCAAGACTCATTGAAGCAGGCATGGTTATAATAAGTTTATAACCCTTAGCAGCAGTCATGAATGCCAAAACTATGCCAGTGTTTCCGCTAGTAGGCTCAATGAGGATACTCTACAAAACAAACAACAGTTAACTTGTGAATTCATCTCTTAATTGATAATCAATAGTCTAAGTAACCTCCCAAAACCAATCTATGTAAACATTTTAAAACTTTAGAGAGATATAATAACAAGGAAAGATGATTGAAAAACAAAAACTAACTTCTTGTGGTTTAATGAGTCATTTCTCCTCAGCATCTGCAATCAATGTTGTATCCTACATCAAACGAATGAATTATATATTACTATCTCTGTACTTAATTATAAGCACCATTTGAGAAAATAATTTGTCCCTAAATATGAGCACTCTTTCAATTTACTAATATGTTTATTTATTTTTAACATACCCTTTATTAATATTACTAATTTATCTGAAAAACGAAAAATTAAATTAAATATGTTGATGTATAAAGTGTATTTTAGTAACATCCTACACATATTGACACATTCAATTCACTATCTATTTTTTTTAATATCTTATAATTGGAACACAAACATTCGGAATAGATCTTTTGGCATGAAACAGAATAAAGGAACTTCAACACCAAAACTACATGTCTCACAATGACAATTTGAAATTATCTCGATAAAAACCAAGAAATTAAACCAATTGTAATCAATACCTTAATCAACAATACAAATTATACTACCAATCACACTTCTGCAGTCAAACGGAAAATCTAGAAAATTTTCTAGTAAACTTTTTAATTTAAGAAGAAAGCTACATACCTGTCTTTGATAGTGGAGCAAGGTTCCAACATTTCTAGCTTTGCAGCAATTTGGGCAACACAACCATCCACAACATGGTTGAGATATACTAATGGAGTTTTTCCAATCAGTGAACATTTCAACATTTCCATTGAAAAAGAAAGTGTAAGCACATTTCTTAGGTTTCATATTTGATTGATCAAATGATAACAGAAATGATTACACTTTTATCTTTATATAACTAAAATTCAAACTAAACTTTAACATAATTTTAATATTTGTAAGTTAACTTACTTCAGTGACGACTTTTGCAATGGTTGCCTTGTCTTCCGCCATTTTTAACAATTCCGTTGCAAAATCAGAAATAGAAAATTATGAGTAGAACTGGATTGGTTGAGTTTAAAGCTAGCTACTATTAGTATTACTCTATTAGTTAGCATTAAAACGAAAATGATGACGAGAGAGAAATGATAAGTAGATTACGAAATTGAAGAGATGAGAAAGATTTTATAAGTAGAACAACTTGGGAAAATAAAAAAAATGGACTACGATGTTGGCTGCTTTTTATTGGGGTTTGACTTTGAATTTTCCCAAGTTTTTTCAGTCAGCAATTACATGAAATGTTTTTGTGAAATTAGACACATTTATTATATTGATTTAGACTTAATTTATACACCCGTAAATATTGTACACGTGTTAAAAATAAGTATAAATTAAATAAATGATGATAAAATTAAATTATCTTTTTTAAATATTCTCTTATATTTCAAATATAAATAATAACAAATCTATGTTTGTGCTTTTAAATATAAATAAAAGTTAACTAACTATATCACATTTAATTGTATTATTATTTTTATATAAATTTAGAGACAATGTAATTAATGTATAATTTTGGGAGATGATATAGGGTAAAATAAAAAAATTATGAAAATATCAAAAACTGTCAAAATAATTTTTTTAATTATGATTTTGTTTGATTAAATTAATATAATTAATATTGTGTTTGTGATGAAAATTGTTTTTATTAGTAAATAAATTACCGTATTGTATTTTAAAAATTGTTCGTTTTTTCATAGTGATAGTCTACTAGTGCATGATCTGAGTACATTCTAATTACAAATTATAATTAGTTTAGCATGTTTCTTCATATGATATGTTTAAGTTTTTTTGTTACCTATCTTCAGTAATACACTTAAGCACATTTATTAGATACAAAAACATGCTTTAGAATTATATTTATAATTCTTAATTAATCTTTTTTTATCATTAAAATTATTTAAGTTGAGTTTTGTCTCAACAATCTCTCCCATTTTAATGATAATATCAGGCTTAACAGATAATGTGGAATGATTACATTCTTCTATTTTTATCGTAAATAAGTTTTTGTTTAGTATATATTGTATACTGTATATTACAATCTTTTTTTTAACTAATTGATTTTATATAAAAAATATTATAGATTTCAAAATAATTAAATATATTATACTTATACATCAATCAACTGTATAATCAAATTTAAAACATAAATTCAAATCACTAATCTATTATATTTTACAAAAATAAAATTTTGAATCCAATAACAATATAATATGATAAATTAAAAAAATGTAATTATTTATTTAATTTAATAATATTTTTAGAATTGAGCACTAAAATATTAAATAATAAACAAAAACTCATATTTAAATTTAATGTATCCAAATCTTGTTTAACACTTTTATTTTTATAATTATATTATAA